>NW_010577460.1:821956-903649 GCF_000705375.1 Tinamus guttatus | reverse complement strand
AGCGCAGGGCTACAAGGATGATCAGGTGCCTGGAACATCTGCCCTGTGAGGAAAGACTGAGAGAGATGGGCCTGTTCAGCCTGGAGAAGTGAAGGCTGAGAGGGGACATGATCAGTGTCTGTAAGTACCTTAAGGGAGGCAGTGAGGAGGATGGTGCTGACCTCTTTTCAGTGGTGGCCATCGACAGAACTAGAGGAAATGGCTGGAAACTGAAGCATCAAAAGTTCCACAGGAACTTAAACAAAAATTTCTCAACAGTGAGGGTGCCAGAGCACTGGAACAGGTTTCCAAGAGAGGTAGTGGAGTCTCCTTCTCTGGAGATCTTCAAACCCGCTTGGACGCAGTCCTGTGCCACGTGCTCTAGGTGACCCTGCGTGTGCAGGGGGGTTGGACTAGATGACCTCTAGAGGTCCCTTCCAACCTTAACGATTTTATGAGTCTATGATTCCTCGGTCTAGGAGGTATTTGGGAGATCAGTGCTGACATTGGTCAGTCAGATCTAGAAGCATGGAAATAACTTTCCTGTTTGATGTAGGAGCTCATTTTGGCCATCAGAGGCATGTCATGATGTATCCTGAGCTCCCTGTTCACATCTCCTTGTGGTCATTCACCCTCTCTTTGCCCTTTTGCAGGGGCTGTAACCTCTTAGTCTTGCTCAGGCTCGCATAAGGCGCTCATGCCACCCAGACCCATCTGAAATTCCCATTCCATTTTAAATCTGGAATAGCATAGAGAGGAGGAAAAAGACTAAATCAGGAAATGTCAAATAGTGATTTGAGGCCTAGAGGATAGCGTGCCTGGTTGCCTGGTGTTGAGGGTGAAGAGCAAGCTGTGTGTTCCCAACATCATCGCCGTTGCCTTATATTGAGTAGTGGCGATTTATAAACAGCACTGTGAAGGCTAGGAGAATTTATTATTATTCTAATTAGAAAATGAGCTCTGATGTACTATGTTCCTACATTAAACATTAAGACTTGGGTTCACCAGAAAACAACAACAACAAAAAAAAAAACAGCAAAAAAATTGACAGCGTTAGATTTTTCATAGTGCATCTCATTTATTTCTTTTTGTTGGATGCTTCCTTCTCCCAGAAAATTTTTCATTCATTCAGCTTCAAAGAATACTAAGAAACTGTATAATAATATGATGTTTAAATCAGAAAGAAAAAATCTACATCAATCAAATTAAACAAAAGAAGTTCTGAAAAAGAACAAATATTCAAGAGAAGATTTTTTACTACATGATTGTTCTTGTCATGAATTTCATTATCTTATACTGACCTTAAGTTCATTAATGGTCAAATTGAGTATCTGGAAAAGTTTTTTACCCCTTTGATCATTAGAATGAATCTCTCAAAGCAGGTGCTCCTTTTGCGAGAAGGATTTTAAAACTACATAGCATGTTATAGCTAGACTAGGATCGCTTACTTTTAAAAAATGCATGGAAAAGAAGTAATTTTGTAAGGGTTGCAAAGAAAAAAAGCACGAGCTTGTTTATAATTCAAACACACATGCTTCTTATAAAGCTTCTTCCATTGTTTATTTAAAATATATAACTTAGCTACAGTTATTTTATGTAAGTTTTATGCACTTTAAATTTAATTTTTCAGACCAATACAATTTATAGAGGTACCATATAGAGCTGTGACCCAATCTCATTAATGCTTAAAAATTTACATGCATTTACAGATATGAGAGATGCCCTGCTCTAGAGGAGTTGCCTCAGAAGCCCTGTTCATGGAAAAGCTGCTGGCCAGTTCAGATGTTTGGTTGATTATATTGCACATTTTAAAATTAATATCACAAAGACTACATAGTGATTTCAATAAAGTATCCATTAATCAATCTAGAAATATCTATGCTCTTTCCTGACCTTGAGCTGCAGTCTTTGAAAAATTTGGAGGTAATATACTTTACCTTTACCTTTTCCAGGTATTCAGTTAACAATTCATGAATGAGAGACTGTAATATCTGAAATGTTTGTGACCACATTCAATTTTTCTCTATATTTTCTACTTTTATAATCCTCCTGTGGTCATTAGAAAATGTTTAAGGCACATATATACCTGTATTTTTGCACTATATTTTAGGTTACAACAACACGTGTTTAAAACATTCATGACTTTTTAAAAAAAAGTTTTAAAAGTAATGCAACTGAACATGAATTTTACTATTAGTGAAATCCTGTGAAGGCTGACTATAAAGGTGATTCTTATCCTATCCACCTTAAGTTCAAAGTATTACAGTCCATTATTTACCAGAATACTGAAGAAAAAGAAAAAAAGAGAGATAACAGATAATTGTATGAAGAAGAGTAGGTGAGCATCTGCATATGACAGAATTTTGAAAAATAATCTATGTAGGTCATGAAATCAGGTTCTGTTTGCAAAAATGACTGTCGTACTTGGGAATTCAGCCTCAGTGGAAGACGGCAGGATGGACTCCTCAAAAATCAGATAATCTGTCTTGAACGTTCTGCTCTTATCTGCGTAGCAGTTTGTCTCCATTAGACTAATGTCAAACTAGCTATTGCTTGATTTTGCTGACGCGTGGCTGGGAGTTACACAGTTGGCATGGCCAGCTTCTTTAAAAGATTTTTGTCTCCTTTGGGACGTTTGTGTGGTTTTCCATCCTTCAGCAATGGTGTATCTGCACTGAGCAGGGCATGCAGGCGTTTGGCGATTAAATGGCCTCAACCACAAGCAATTATTTCACTTCCTCGGACTGTACTGGCAAACACATACTCAACTTCACTTTGGTTCCTCAGTACATTTACCCATTAATTATCCTTACCCAGTAACCAGCTTCAGGTGCCAAAGCCTGCCGATACTTCCACTGCCTCTCCAGCAAAGCAGAGCCATAGTTGTGGTTAAGATGTCATACTGGGTAAATCGGCTTAGACAAGGACAAAGGCTGGAGCTGGACTTGTCTTTTACAGGGTATGCGAGATTCAAGTGATTCTTAATCCTCCCTCTTATTACCCTAGCTTTGTGGAAGGTGGATGGACCCACTTTAACAAGGAGTAGGCTTTTTTCTTTTTTTCCTCCTTTCGTTCTGGTTGCAACAAAAGACCAGTGAAAGTCTAATTAATTAGCACACCTCAGGCTAATAAAAGAATAAAATTCAAAGAAAAATGTCTAAAGCTTCGAGAGGAGTGGAAGCATGTAGTGACAATGCAGGTTTTAAATATTTGTCCTTGTTTGTATGATTTTCCCAGGGTTTGCCTCTTTGGGAATGAAGGGGTAAGAGTGGAAAGACAAGTGGAATGTTTTGTGTGCCTCATGATGTGTTAACATTCCAGCTTTTAAGGAACTGAAATAGGGTATTACCTGAAGAATGCTACTGGTGGCTGTCTTTAGAAGTCAGTTTAAATAAGATTCTAAACAGAGAACTGCTGTCATTTTATTATTGCAATGTACCTTATGGGTCATATTTCACAGAATAAGATTGTCTATGAAGATAGTAGTAGAAATTTCTAAAGAAGTCATAAGTAATCTTCCAGGTGGACTCTTGAGGAATCCAGAAAGGTAGAAAAAAGTAGTAAGTTGAGGAAAAGTTTTCCTGAATTATCCGGAGATACCCTTATATCCTGAAGTGGGAAAATGTGTAACTCACATATTCTCTGTTATAGCGGAGTGCTTGCATATGCTCTTAACGGTGTTAAGTCCTTTCCGTGAGTGGTACTGGGCTTTTGGCCTCCCTGGCTTGCAGCTATGAGTATCAGTGATCCCTAAACTCCCCTAGGAGTTGCCTTTCTGAGCTTGCTATTTTTTGTAAGGAGAGTAACAACCACTTCCCGTAGATGAGACACAGGAATGGTTGAACTGATTCTTATAGAGATGGAACAACCAGACATCAGCACAGCGAGTTTTTTAATGATAAAAACAATGTGTAATTTTTTTTTTTTTTTTACAAATTGTATTTGTTTCAAAATGCACACAGAGAAAAAAACATTTCTTTATACATGGAATGAGATTTGCATAATGCTTTCAGATACTGCTATTGTAGAAGATCAGATTTTGATAGTTTCTTATAAGTACACTTGAAATGTATATGTCAGTTAACAAGATTTTCGCTTGAAGCTACAATTATATTTTTACTGAAAAGATTTTTAAGATCCTGAAATGTATTGATATTTAATGAAGTAACAAACTTTTAAATGAATTTTGAAAGCCATAGCTAAGCCAGTTAACTGAACATAAATTTCCTTTGAATATACGTTATTTGGGCTGTGTGCTTGTTATTTCTGCCTCGTTAAATTGTCAGCTAGGATAGCATCCTCTTAAAAACTTTTAAGGGAAGCAATATTAAGCAACATCTTATTTTTAATGAGTGGAGAAAGAGAAAACTGTGCAACTTAGAAACTCAGATAGGGACACTGCAGTCTTAAAAATTACAATTAGTATCCCTGAACAGTGGCTTCAATCTGGGAAGCAAAAACAGTTTGAATTTGATTACAAGAGATTTGTGTTCCTGTTTACATCTTTCAAGAGCCAAATTCTGCAATTCTTTCAATGCTAACATTTGCCACCTGTTCTTAATTAGTATCAATATTCTGCAAGATGGCATTTATTTTTCTTTTGTGCTGATCATTCTTTTCAGCCTTTTGAGGAAGCAGAAGTGGTTTACTGAAAAGAAGTGGTGAGGTATTCTGAGTTATTCATAAAAATTAGGAAAGTCATCTTCACTCAGGGTTGCAATTTAACACTGGACAAAGCCTTTATCATACATTTTTTCACCGAACAGATGTGTCCTGCTGGATTCTGATATGCAACAACAATGTGGCACTGATGCATTACAATGTAGAGGGTCAGATGTGACATTGGCCGTCGCTGGGGACATCAGCCACTTGCTCACTATGACCTGTGCAGCCTCCACATTAGCTAGTGTCTAGGCATAGGTAGCCCACTGATCAGAGCAAGAAAACACCAGTTGTGGGGTGAGCAGGAGGTATGTCACTGTGCTGCACTGCTTCCGTGCATGAAACAGTGAAGTCTTTCCAACAACAAAGCTGTACATAGACATGGTTGCACTTGATCCTTAGCAGATAGCAGCAGCACTAACAGGAATTCTCTAAAACACTAAGAATATTGAGACAACAGAAATTGTCTACTCTGAGCATCTTCTAATTAAAATTACAGGAGAAAAAAACTTCAGGAATTTATAAAAAAAAGAATACTCAGTATGCATTTCCAACCTTAAGAAAAGCACAGCAGTACAGTAAGGTTAACCAGTGTTAAAAGAAAACTGTGATGGGAGATGTGCTACTGCAGTCCCAATAGGCATTTTTGTAAAGTGTTTTCTTGTTGCTGCTCCATAGGTGGCTGCTTTTGTATATGAAGATGTTGCACCATGTCTAGTTTAGTGCAAGTGTGCCAAAAGTTAATTAAAAAATTAAAGTAATTAATATTTTCAAAGATGATACCTTCCAGCAGATAAAACTTGCTTTTCAGTGTCCTTGTGGTGATTCATTAGCACATTGTAATTCGGCATGACAATCAGATGGTATCAGAGAAGAAATATTCCCAAAATGTCTGAGTTAATGAACTTTATTTTGCAGCTGAGTGCAATAATGTTTAAGAGTTGCTTTCATCTCGAGCCAAACAATTTATCAGCATGTTTTAACAATATTGTTTTTTGGTTTGCCAGTCAAGTAGTAATACTTTCAAGTCAGTTGAAAAAAAACAGTGCATGCGTTCGTATTTGTACAAATATATGTTGTGTCTTCATTTAGATCCAATCCAAAGAGTTATTTGCCAAATACCTGAGGGGAGAATGTAAAGAGCATGGGCCCACTGATGGCCTGTGACAGGACAAGGGGTAATGGGTGCATATATATACATATGCAGTTCCATCTTCATGTGAGGAAGAACTTCTTCCCTGTGAGGGTGACAGAGCCCTGGCACAGGCTGCCCAGAGAGGCTGTGGAGTCTCCTTCTCTGGAGATCTTCCAAACCCACCTGGATGCCACCCTGTGCCACGTGCTCGGGGTGTCCCTGCTGGAGCAGGGGGGTTGGACTAGGTGATCTCTAGAGGTCCCTACCAACCTCAACCATTCTGTGATTCTTTGTGAAATGGCACTGCAACTGAAAGGTGTTATCTGTAATTCCATTGTGCTCCTCTGTTGTCCTTTCCAATATCTGTATCCATCCATTTTGAGGTTATTCATAGTTTTTTTTCTAATTGTGTTGTAATGGCATTCTAAAGGAGCTGGCCAAGACTGATATTGAACAGGTTAAACTGCCTTTTCTTTTCCTTTTTTTTTTTCCACCTTTTTTTTTTGCACTGGTAGATATATTTCCATAACTTTGCCAGTGGAGTTGCTCTTGATTCCTACCAGTTGTTTAAAAATACTAGGCTTTCCCAGTGTATTCATTTTTAAGAACTCTAAGTTAGATAATTGACCTAAGTTTAGTGGATAGAAACTTGCTAGAGGCTACTACGAATAACTCCTATACCAAAGATAAGTGATAACATAGGGCAAAGATGTAAAGTATGTTTTTCTGTAATGGGAGAGCACATAACATATACTGTCATAAGAAGCACAAGAGTAGAAGCAATTGCAGGTGGCAAATCACTTTAAGAAAAAGCAAGAACTCATTCCACTAATTTCACAGGCAATGACTAAGGAGTTACTTATGCGGCTGAAAGATTTATATTTTAGTCCAGTTAAATATTTACCTGTTTGTGCGGTGTTTAACTGATAACTTCTTATTCTTTATGGAAAATAAGATACCAAAGTAACTTTCAAAAAAGCTTTCAAAGTAGCTTTTTAATTGAGGGAGGAGGATCTTCTTAATAGAAGTAAAAATGTGTTAATATGAAGTATTATAAATGCAGATCTAATTGAAAATGTTGTCTTTGTGTTACTAAGTATGCATTCTCCTTGAAGTTTCCCCAGCTAATCTATTTTATAGTACATTTGTATTTTGGTCATTAGAAAGTCATATTTCTCCAAATTCACTTCCACGGAATTAGGTGATCTCATTCCTGGGTGCCTTAGACCAGCCAAGTTAATTACCTGCAAAGCATTGTTTTCTCAAATCAATTCTGGATAATTTTTAGCTTGGTTCCACTTGAAGGGAGACATTGTTTTTCTTTTTGCTTTGCCAGCCTCTTTTGTCTCACCCCAGAGTCACTGAAAATACGTGCTTGATTACTTCATACAAGTGAATAACAAATAGTGCTGGAAATTAATACAAGCTAATTTACCAAGTGCACTCTGATAGTAAACCACCTTTCCAAGATTCAAAGTGTAGAGAGCTTTTGCAGTGCATAGTTTTTTTTTCTCATAATACAATGCGGTCATATAATTCTGCTAAGTGTATTTCCTCCAGATTATTTTTCTTGATTGTAAAGATTAAGCTTGTGCAAACAGTTAAGAACATGGGAATTGCCAATATTACTCAGATTAATTGTCTATCTAATGCTCTGAGCGGCCACTGCCAGATGCTTTGGAGGAATTTTTTTCCTAACAAGGCATTATGATTTCTAAGTGACCAAGAAAAATATGAGCTAAGACTCAAAACAGTGAGGTTAAAAACTCAGAGGTTAAAAAAAAAAATTATCTATATTTACTTATTCTTTTTATGCTCTTTCGCATCACAATTTCAGATTTTTCTAACTATAGAGTCACTTTTTTTTTTTAATTTTTAAAGAAAACAAATGCCAAGACTGTTTCTCTTTAGTGTCTACGTAGTTGATAAACTACTATGTTTCATGATACTTTCTAAAAATATCTTAATCGGGCAATTTTTGAGCCTCAGCTTACCAACTAGTTTATACCCTGAAATTCCAGATTGAATACTGTACTGATTCTAACTAAGTTACTCTGAGTAACTGAAGTTGGTCATAACTAATCTAAATTGTAAGAGACTTGTGCGTAGTTCAGCTGTAAGCCTCAAGGTCTCTCAAAAGACCAGTTTCCTGAGCAGATCCAGAGATTGGTCGATTCTGCATTAATAGATGAAGTTAGCCCTGTCTTTCTATTTCTCTTTTTTTTTTTTTTTTTTTTTTGAAGCTCCAGTTTAGCATTTTTATTTTATAAAGGGGTGTTCAAAGGGTCTGCTGTGTGGTTGTTCTCTCCAGCTGGTGTTCAGTGGTGCCTCTTAACTGGCTTGAGAAATTACAAGAAAGGAACTGGATTCAAGGATATAGGGTACTAACTCCCTCATAGTCATTTATCCTGAAGGATGTGATGGCATGTGGCCTAAGGGATGCCTGAGGCTGCAGTATCCACAAGATTCAGCAAGGTAGAAGAACATTCAAAAGGATCGTGGTGGTTTATAGTCTGATCTATGTGGACACAGTCTTAACAAATGTTCATTTTTTTTCAATGTCCTCTTCTGAGCATGTTTTTTTTTTCACTTGTTTTTGTAAATGCAAAATCTATACAAGGTGGGGAAATTGCAGAACATTAAAGCTGACCATTTTTAAAGCTCTGCATACTGCACAATCAACAGAAACAAACAAACAAAAGCCTCTGGAAAAATCACCCTTGCCTCCTTTTCTATTATTATTATTTCTAGGTGTTCTAACAATATAATCAGGACAGATGTTCAGGTGAAACTATAATTTTTAGTAGATTTATTTCATTCTGATTGACTCTATTATTGCAGAATTTATTGACATAACAGTTGATTGAATTTGATCTGGTATTATGTATTTGGCATGTTTATTTCAGAACAACAAACAAAACTTTTTTGTCATTGTTGAATGTTTTTATTATCATTCTGTTGAATATCATTTTCATTGGAAACGTGGTCTAGATTTACAAAGGTTATGTAAAGTAGTTTCATATTACAAGATGAGTTTGTTGCCAGAATTAACATTAGTCTTGGCCACTAGTCTTGGCTATTGAAGGGGACACAGACATTAAGTTTTTCAATCAATATGCATGAGAAGAAAATATGTTAAAAATGTTTCATCTTTTGGACTCTCCTCCAGAAAGAAGAGTGATATGAATAAGAAGATTTCATACAAAACTCTGTTTAGTCTATTTAATTCTGGTTTTCTGCATTCTTTGTAAGTTTTTCAGAAGAATGCAGTGAAATAATTTTGCATATCATAGATGAAGGAAGCATACCTATTAACCAACTGTAGAGCAAGGAGGAAAATAAGCAGGCTAGGAAAAAGGAAGTGAATGGATTAAAATATTTCCATAAGGTATTTTTAGTGTTTATGATTGTTAAATATTATTGTTAATTATTAACAAAGTATATTTTTGATGTATATGTAATATGTTTATATGGAATACATGGCATGCTTCTTAGTTCTGGATTAATTCCACCTCTATTATCTTGTCTTTATCTATCCATTGATCTTAACTTTTTAGGCTATAGGTCAATGATAACGGCCAATCCAGACAGAGGACTCCTCTGACACAGTGGCTATATGATGCCAAATGCTGATCCAGCACATGCTCCTTCTGCCAATTCAAATTTAATCGGCACTTTTGAACCCCTTTTCTGAGAGGCTGCCTCTTCCTAGCAGGCTTGCGCAAAGCAGGTGTCTGTGTTCCACCTCTCCAAGGGGTGCTCGTCCTGCCGCAGATAGCTCCTGGCCAGCACGAGCTGCATCTCCTTTGCCCTGACTTGTCTCAGCAGCTCCGCACAAATTAATGCTGCTAGAGGACCTGCAGGTCAGAAGAGAAGTTGATGATAATGATAATGGATAAAATTTTATGATTTAATGATAGATTATTTCTTGATAACCATTCTGTCTTCTTCTTTTGTTTATTTATTTATTTTGTCATGGGAATAAATGTTATTTTGCCCTATAGCAGCAAATGTGTATTACTGAGAAAAAGATCAAAAACTTTACCTTCCATTTCTGCCTGAGAGAAATCTGCAGGCAAATGTTTCCTAAGGCAAATTTTTACACCAATTTTATTTGTCATCCCACTAAAAAGATCTCTCAAAAATATGCTTTTTGTTGTTTTGCTGCTTTCAGTGGCCAATTAAGTATCTTTGGACTTGATCCTGACACATGAAATTCTCTTTTCTAAAAGTTCTTAGCATTGTTGAGGGTGCTGAGGATAAGAACAGAACCTTCAATTACAATGGAAAACCACAGGGTGTTGAGGGCATAACTTTCTATGTTAACAGTTCTGGTTTTGGCCCTACTGTATTTTTCAGTTTTGTTTCTGTTCTTGTTTGTTTGTTTGCATGCTTGTTGGTTGGTTTGTTTTTCCAAGGAGCTCCTTTTCCACCATCTATAATCAGCAATCTCTTTCTGTGATTTCAGATTTTCATCTGGACCAACTAGATGTCAGATGGCCTGTCTTTAAACAAAAATCAGACTAGTGCACAACTCTTGATTTCCTTGTTTTTCTCTTTTTGGATACAATGCATGTGGATATTATTGTTTATTATCCAAAATATGTTGGGAGTGGCTATGTAGAAAGGTGTTATGTTATCATCCAGGAAATAATCAGAATGTATTTAGTACAATTCTGTGGTAAAATTGTGGATTTTTTTTCAAGGCAAAGGAATAGTTTTGTATTTTATTAATTAAGTGATATATTTAGGGTGTGCAAATTTCACGGCTGTGTTCTGTATCAAATAGCAATTGGTTTTCTTATGTTCTTATATCATGCTTCCCTATTCTTCATATACCTCAGTGCAGAAATCCCTTGCTTCAATGTAATGAAACCGTTTTTCTAAAAAATATCTAATTATACACACACAGTATACATAAGTATGTAGGTGTACTGTATAGAATTTGCATGAGGTGAAAGTGTCTTTTAAGTTTCTTTTTATTTTTCTTCCTTTTTGAGCAAGTATTCATATTATTATCAGGAATATCTTATGCTTTTTGCTTAATTTTGTTGTCTTGTTACATTTTAGCATCCTGTAGTATCAGAAAAACAACTTGCTGAATAACATGCTGATTCAGACTGATTCAGATTTCTTCTTATGTTTACAAAATGTAAATTACAAGAAAGAAAAGAAGAAAACATTCTCTTATGCCTTAGATTAGATTTTTCAGCTCTGGAGAGATCAATCTCACAAAGCTTTTCTGGTGCCCAAAATGCTAGGAATTTTCCTAGCAATACTAAGAATTTTACTTACATGTTTGTTTTTGACGATTTCCAATCTTTCTTGATAAATTTCAGTCTGAGGTACTTTTGCATTTTAAATTTAGCATAAATGAATGCTATATTGTTCATGTGTTTTTCTAAGTAGTTGTGACTGTTAAGGAGCTGCTATATTTCATCTCATTAAGTAAGTTTTGGTTGTGAATCATGAGATCAGCTTGTAACATCCATAAACGAGTTTACATAATGCTTTGGATACTGGTAGACTGAGGACTATATATGTGGCAAACTTCCATGCTTCTTAAAGTCAAAAACAGGGATTTGAAAAGAAACCACAGAATTCTGAAAGAGAAACTAACACATCTGTTTCTGTTCCCTTGTTAAAGAAATTGTATCATTTGAAATTTCTAGGGTGAAAATTTTACAGATAATGATATTTGCTCTGGAGAAGATTGAAGGATTTGGCTTTTCTTCTTATGACTGTGTGGGCCATGAATACTGTGACTTACTTCTTTACGAAGTTCACAACTCACTTGAACCCCCTTTTAAGGAAGTAGCCTGAGTTGTACAGTGGAAGTCAAAAGTGGATGAAGAATTTTTTAAAATGATTGAAATACTTTTTAGGATATTCATCTTGATCTTACTGTCCTGCTTCAGAAGAGTCTGAACACAGGGAAACTGATACAAATATGGATAATGTAATTACTCATTTTCAACAGCTGTGAGAATTTGCTAGACATCAAACAACTTCCAGATCATGACCTACATTTTAACTTTTCATCTTGTGTTTTAAAACAAAGAGATTTTGTACACCATGACCTGGGACCCAAACTAGGACACAAAGTACACAGAGCATGTGCAGTGATGTTCCTCTGTAATCCCATGCTACTGCGTAAGAGCCATCAACTTGAGTCATGGCAGCAATGATTAAAAGCAGATTGTGGTCTTTTAGAGAATGTTGTGGATACTTTTTGGTTTGATTCAGCTTAAATTCCTCTCCACAGGCATCTCAGGAATGCTGGATCTCAGCAATAAATCACTCTGATTGTGATGGAAATGCACATGAGCTTCTCTACACCAGACGTACAGCAGGGGTGTCAACTGCATGCATCCCAGCAATCCCCCTTTTTAGGTGGCTAATGTTAGGAAGGATGGAAGGCTTGCAATTGCTAAGAGCAGTGGGTTTTGGTGGTGGGTGAGATTTATGGCGTGGTTGTGCTCTTCCACCTCTTCGCATTGTTACCAATCATCAGAGAGAGTTTAGCAGTAGTCTTTCATTATGGCTTGCTATCCCTCAACTGCTGTTTAACCAAACTCTTCTGGCAGTGATTTTTCTGGTGCTTAGTCATGTTTAGCCATGATGTTAGGCCTTTCACTCAGGTAGTTCAGTCTTTGTTTGCTAACAGGCCTAATTTATTCCCCTTTAAAGCATGCTCTTCATGTATGGAGAAGGTTTTAAAATCCTGCATAGTTCCCCTGTTTCGTTTGAACTGAATATGCTCAGTTCAAGCCTCTTGTGCTAAATGACATGAGTTATGCGTCCTCACCCATGGGAGTTGGATACTAACCTGCCTTGTTTATTTTTAGGAGGTCTTGGTTATGGACCCCAGTACAAGTCCATTGGAAAAGGCAGCTGCAACAATCTAGTAGTCACCAGCAGTCCCATGACAGTTCAACGGCTGGGACCTATTTCTCCTCCTGCTAATCAGGTCTCAACAGCTTGCAACCAGATCAGTCCTAGCTTACAGAGGTCTGTGGATGCTTCCAACCTGGGTGTACCTCCATCTGATACAAGGTCCTGAATTATTTTTTTTTTCTCTTTGGTGATTAAAAAGAATGGGGAATATTTTAATTCTCTTGCCATTTGAATGCAACCTTTTCTGATAATTGTAGTGGCCTAAGTGATGCTCTGTTATGTCATGGGAAATCAAACATAATGTAATTCACATTAACCATAAACAGACTAGTTTAGATAATTCAAAGGAAGTGTGAAATCTGTCTCCACATTTTCTATGCTTCATAGGGTTTTTTGTTAGATAAAGATTTTTCTAGTCACATAACCATGTTTTTCTACATAGGAAATAAATGACAGAAAATGCTGTGAGGAATGAAAGCTGATATACACCAAGTGTTAAATCTGTGGGGACAGTGACCTTGGTTTTTACGCTTACCAAAATTATGTTGGTGCCTATCAAATAATGCTAATGTCAAACTATGAAAAGTAAAATTCCCTGCTAACATTTGCCTGTTCTCATCAAGTACCATTTATTTTAAATGTTTAACTGGTCAACAGAATCAAGACCAGATCAGATCAATTGTGTCCAATCTACACTTAGCCATCAGTGTACTGCATCTCTCCCTATTACATCTGAAGGAGTATTTGGGTGCCTGAAAATTTGTCCATTTTCCCAGCTCCTGGGAGTAGTTAAGTAATAGTTAGGGCCCTTTTCTGTAAATCTTGCCTTTTTATATCACTGAACTGCATTTAATTATTTATAATTTAGTTTGTAAATGCTGAAATATTTCTTGAGGTGATAACTGTCAGTATTACAGACACACAGGCGTGAGGGACACTTAGGGGGACACACATGGAAAATGTTCATTTAGACAATCTCCATAGTAGGCACATTGATGGATATTAGTTAAACATATTTTATATAGCATATTAGTTAAACATACAGTGGTAAAATATTCTAGTGTCACTTCGGAAGTTACCTGCTCACTTTTCCAGATATGACTTCTGTTGATTGAAGTAAATTTAACTTTCTTATTTAGTGAGAGTTTTTATTCTGAACACAAGTTTTTACATAATTTATTACAAGGCAAGGAACAGTCTTGAAATGATTATGATTGATATTAAGTGGCAGAAAACCCTGTTATAATCTGCTGTGAAATTTGAGTGTCATTTCTGTCATTTCAGTTGTGAAGACAAAGTCCCTTGGTACTCTTAATTTCTAACAATATAGAAAAATTCATTATGCCTCCTATATAAATGTGTTATGGTAAACTATTCATGGCTAAGCTGGTGAAAAATGCAAGGACATACATGTGAAGACAAAAATCAACATGATAATATGCAGATATCATGAATTGCTATCTGTCTGCTTAATAATCATAAATATTAAGTTTACTTGTATGATTCCAAACACTATCAGTTTTACATGATGGTATGGTAGTGTATACTATATCAAGATTGAGATAAACATTTTTGTTTCTACTTCAAAGAATTATTTACTAAGGGTGAACTGAAGCTGTAATTCTAGCAGTTCTGGGATCCATTGTCTCTTTGAATCTCTTTTAGTGTTTATTAATGAAATGTTAAAAAAATAAGAACTTGTCACACCAAAAATGTCCATTTCAGCAATTTTTCTGTCAAAAGAAGTTTTAATTTAGATTTTAATACATAGGTTGCAAAAACACAGAATTTTGATTTGTTTCAGCGTTAAAGCACATCAGCCTGAGCTGCTATTTTATTTTTCAAGCTTTTCAATTTATATATCCCACACATACACATTCTTTCATTGACTGAATGCTTCCCCTGGGCTGTACTGCTGAGGATGGATCATGTACTACATTCTGGCAGCTCAGTCAAACAGATTATTTGTTGAATTGACCCAGAACAAAATGTTTCATCTTGATTTATAGTGATGGAAAAAGTTGGCATAACTGGAGTTTTGCTGCAGATAACATCAGATTTTGGTATATAGTCCAAGAAGGATAAAACCTTCCACCCATCGTTCAGGAAGTTTTTCAAACAACTTTTCAGAGGAGGTGGTCATGCTTCTTGAAAACAGATGTAATACTGCCATTCACTTTGATGTAAGTGAGAGAAGGACTTAGGAAAGAGCAAAGCGTTCTTGGCTAGTGAACAGAAGACATGCAAAACGATAAGAAAACATCTTTTAAGTCTTCTGGGCTTACTGTTAAGATTCTAGGTTATACTTGGGTGTGTGGCCTATGCACTTAGAGAAAAAACAGAAAGTAATGGCAGGAATCCCTTGTAAATATTCATAAAAGAGTCAGTTCCAAAGATACAAGTGGTTTAGATTACAGCAAGCACTCATGTGCCAATTAATACCATCTGAGAATCTGGCACCATGTTATATCTGGCTCTTCATTTTCATATTAATTGTATGTATCTTCTCCCTCAAAAAATGCTTACTTAGAGTGAGAGCTGGGTTTTAAAGAAATGGCTTTTGTTATGAGAAGTGGGTTTTTCAGTTAAATTGACTTTTGATTTTAGATGTTATGAGTTAATGCAGTTCTTTGCTGGCATGTGTATCCATTTACATTAGTAAACAGTAGTTTTTTAAATACCGCTGGTCCCACTACATATGTGAATATAATTCTTCTAAGTCTATAAGACTTGTTTCATTGATGCATGCTTTTTTGCCCTACTTGTAAAAAGGCGAAAATCTATTTTAAATTAACATGCTAACAAAGACCTACTTAGATTTATTTTACAGATGTAAATATATAACATAGGAAAAAATTAAACCCTACTTCTTTTTTTCTTGCTCTATTGCAGACTGACAATTTGTATTTAGGGGCACTGCATACAAGGATGTTTTAATTGCTCCTTAACAGTAACAAACTGTACTTTAACAGAGTTCGTTGATAATAGACCCAACAGCCCGAATCAATTCTTTTTCACAGATAATTACCACCTTTAGATCTATATCTCATACAAGATTAACCTGATACAGCCATCCTATTATTCTCATTTTTCTTAATACAACTTGTATTCAGCCATGTCATTATGCTTTTCTCTACTGTTCTGTATCAAAAGTGATATTTTGAAAGCACCACTGATTTCCATAACAGCACATTGTACAAATATTCAGTTCAGACAGGATGTTTCTTAGTTTTTCTGATACAGCAAACTGACAATGTGTAGCATGGGGAATTATCTCAGAGCAAGACGCATTTGTCCATCTATCCCATAATTCACCCAGCAAGGCCAGGTGAAGTTTCAAGCTATGTTTTAGGTATCTTATGGGCTGTGTCTGTGTAGCCAGAGGATATGTGAGAGCCTCCTCTGCAGAAGTTCCCCTCCAGGTAAAAAGGACCAGTGTTGTAGCATTGGTTTCTGAAGTTCAAGCTTTCTTCCTTGATCTTGTCAGGAGCCGACCAAAGACATGGGCTTTGTTCTTGATGCACAGTCAGGCCCTTAAACCAAAATCACTGCAAATCCATTTCTCCTTTTTCATCTTTTTTGACTCCTGACCACTGGAAAATATTCTAATATATTGTAATTTTTTTATATATAATAATATTTATTTTAGGAAAAAAAAAATCACACAAGTAGTGTTCATACTGTTAGGCAGAATAACATATCAAAGATGCCAGGAATTTTCAGCTGTTAACTGCGTGACTAGGGTTCAGTATCAAAAGTTATGGACATTTCTCTTGCCAGAATGACCTGACCTAGTGTTTTCACACATTCTCTCAACCTTGTTTATCTGGTTAAAAAATAATCCACAAATGTCACAAGTGAAAAGTTGACCTACCAAACAAAATCGTGTCAAGAACAGCTGATGTGATTTTAGCATTATTGGAAATTTGGTAATTATTAGTATATTCACCAGGAATCTCACGTGGTCAATTGTTTTGGGTCTGTTCTTGCTCTCCTGGGTTAACTAGTGGGATGTAGATCCCTAGTGTTTGCCTGCCACCAATACGTGAACTATGTAGTTTTATAAATCTCCACAGACGATGCAACCACTGCAGGAAGGACTGCTGTGCATATATAACTTGTTTCATTGAACCATAAATACCAGTCTTGAGAGGTGCTCAAGCAAAAGGCCAGGCTGTGCCATCATTTGCAGATTATTACTAGTGCCATGTGTGGTTCAAACTCTGCCTTGAGAGTGAGCCTTTAATCAGATCTGTTACAGATCCTTATTTCCTGAAGCATTCTCTATAAAAAGAATATTACTATTTTTTTTTCAAACTTGCTACCTAGTTTATCTTGAATAGATAACTTACTTACTTCCTTGCGAAGAGGAAAAAATGGTAGAATTGCCTCCTGAAGATGTTTTCCGTAACAGTATGTATAATCGACATAAGGAAAAGATGAGATTTGTTTGTCTTGTTTTCTTTGCAGTACATAATTTATCTTTTAGAAACCTGAATTAGCAAAATAAAGCTGTGTAGTAAATATATATATACATAACTGTCTGTAAGAACTTACATAGGTGTATCTTATTCCTTCTGAATAGACTTATATGGCTTTTCTTTAGGCTGATGGCTGTAAATATTTCATTTTCATTTAATTTCATTTTTCATTTAAAGCTTTAAGAAATATTATTAAGAATTTAATGTTTATGGTACCTTTTGCCAATGTTAGTCCTTTCCTAAAGTTAATTTGATCTATTGAAGTCTTCTTATAGCAGCAGAAGCTCTTGGTGTGCCTTGTTTTCCGTGTGAGAAACTGAGCAAATGAGTGATTGAATAAATTGTCCGCCATCAAGTGATCAGATTTAGGAAAGAAACCATTTTTTTTAGTGTACTTGATTTACCACTGAAAGTCTGTGTTTCTTTAAAAGTTTATAAACATAGAGAATCCAAGAATTAACCCCAGAGCATAATCTGCAGCTACTTCCATGGCTGTGCAAACTTCAGGTATACCCGGATATGAGTCTGGTTCTTGTCACTGTTTGCAGCCCTCAGAAATATTAATTAATATCCCTGCCTCTGCCTGGTAGGAAGTCCAAGTCTGCCACAATACATAATTGAAACATAAAGAGAATATAATATATATATATAACTTATTTAATACATACATCACATGCAAACACACATATGTGTATAAAACATATATAACATATATCAACAAATATATATGTTTATACATAACATAGATATGGTTTATATATTTATATGGTCTATATATTAACCACATAGAATAATGTGCCCTTTACCTTTACCTCTTTTGAAGCCATGAACCAGGGACCCTAGGTTTCATGCATTTCCTATTCTCTACCTTTTTTTGTAGAAACCAGTGCTGTGGTGAGCTGAGTCCTTTTGTTAAGCTGCACATTAGACATTTGTATAAGCTTCTTTGGAGCTAAGTTTCCTAAAATTTCTAGGAATAGCCAATAATAACATTCAGTTTTTTTTTTTATTTGAACTACTGACTTGGAGGTAGATATTTCATAAAAAAAAAACTAAATAAATACCTTCAGCCAGTTCTTCTGCATTATATATTTTTTTTTAAAGTTAGATTATCTGTAATTAATAATCCGGAACTATTTGTGTGCATCACAATTGGTAGTGTGATTTAGGTTAAACATTTATTCTTCATTAATCATTTTCCTTCCTTTGCGTTTAACACCGAAAATAGTAGACAGTCTTGCCAAAGCAATGTGAGTGCCATGCAAGGTGGGAATGTTGATGTTTTGCCCTCAGAAGCCCTGATTATTGTAGTAGTGTATCAAGAAGCTTCACAGCAGGAGCTTTTCTTCAAGAATCTTGAAGTTTTTGAGTTGGTTTCCTAAGTGTCCTTCTTACATGCGTACTGCCTGTGTGTGGCTGCTAAGTGAGCACAGAAACATTTTAATATGTAAAATCAGGGCAAACTTTTCTCACATGTGGCCCCCCTGTTATTATGCGACAGTGGAAAGAAACATCGTACAGCTCTATGAACTTTGAACTGCTAAGGTGTCTCATCACTGACTTGCTTATCACGCCTTTGTTGTAGGTCCCTCATGTCATGTGAGCTGCCGCTGAGCTTGTTGGAAAGTCAGTCAACTCTGAGTGTGAAGCAAGAGTGGTCACGTGGCTACTGGATACTCCCTTCCCTTCCACCCCACCAAGATTCTCAAAATGGCAATGAGCTAGAGGACCTGCTGAATTTTCCACCCAGAACATCCATGCCCAGTAACAGTGTCTCTAATTCATTGCCGTCCTACTTGCTTGGTGTAGAAAACAGCCATTCCCCTTACCTGAGCCCTCGCCACTCCTCAAGCCGGCCGCAGTCCTCCCGCTCCAAGAAGAGGGCACTCTCTCTCTCCCCTCTCTCTGATGGCATTGGGTTCGATTTCAACACCATCATCCGCACGTCCCCAACCTCTCTGGTTGCCTACATCAACGGCTCTAGGACATCACCAGCTAGCATCTCCCCACAACCTGAAGTCTATGGACATTTTCTGGGGGTGAGGGGGAGCTGCATTGCCCAAGCTTGCTCCATTCCCAACACCCACAAAGGCCTTCTTGTGGCTAACGGAAACATCACCCTTCCAGGCTACTCTGAGAGTGGTGCTGCTGAGTACCAGCGAATGCAGCAACTGGAGCAAGCGACCCTGCCGTTGGCAGCCTTGAGCAACATGGCGGTGCAGCACAGCGCGCCTCCCACGGACAGTCAGCCTGCAGGTGCCTTGAAAAGTGAATGGCAAGATGATTTCTCTGGCCAGGCAGCTGAGGTGCCTCCTCTCCCACTTCTTTTACCACCGCAGGGCCCGCCACCCCCATATCATGCACATCAGCACCGGCGTCCACACAACCTCCTTGGCCTCCCACACCCTGCGGCCTCGGCTGCCACCCCAGGAGCACTGCTAGATGAGGACGGTGATCTGGATGATGTGAGTGGCAAGCACTACTGCCGTTGGGTTGAGTGCAGTGCGCTGTATGACCATCAAGAGGACCTTGTGCGGCACATAGAGAAGATCCACATAGACCAGAGGAAGGGAGAGGATTTCACGTGCTTCTGGGCAGGATGCCCGCGGAGGTACAAGCCATTCAATGCCCGCTACAAGCTGCTGATTCACATGAGAGTCCACTCAGGAGAGAAGCCGAACAAATGCACAGTAAGTCTGAATTCTCTCTCCTGTCAGCAAAGCAGAAACTTGGGTTTAGTCCTGAAAATGCAGAGTCGTTTTAATTCTGCCTTTATTTCTACTAGTTTATCTGAAGGAATGACTGCTTTATCTTTTCACCTAGATAGAAAGGAAGAGTATTCTTTAACTTGATGTCTACCAACAGATAATGTTAGAAGAGATTTTATTTTCTAAATAAATTTTCTAAACTTTTAATATAAACTCCAAAAGTCATGGAATAGACCTTCATGAAGCACACAGTAGGTACCAACAGGGTCCGAACTTTCATGAACCCTGCATGGGGAAAGAACGGTTCAATGCTGCAGAATATATGGCATTTTATCCAGAAATAGACTTGCATCATGTCAAGCCTTTCTCACTTGAGGAGATGTTAGGATCTTGCTTAATGTTGCCATGAGAAACTGAGAAAGTTTGGTGTTTTTTAAAGTGGTCATTTGTTTCTTGGTCATTACAGAAAACACACACCCCAAAGCTCAGTTTCCCTATGTAGGTAGGAGTAAAGTACGTGACAGGATTTCTGTGCTTACAGGCTCTACCAGTGATCACTCAACCCCAAAAGCCATGTTTCTTTTCATGCTGTTTTGCTTCACTGCAAGTCATCTTCTCCCATATGTAAACACATACAGGAACCATTGAGTCAATAAACCCTATGTTGGACTTATTTTTGGACTCCAGCGAGCCCTTTATAATCTCTGTAGTTTAAATTCTTGATTTGCCCCATATGTAAATTAATATAACAATATATTTTGAATGATGATTAGCTTACTCAATGTGCATTTAGCATGACAGAAGACAGCCTCACTGACCTTGTTTCCATTCCTCAGCTTAACCAAAGCAAATAATGAATATATATATTCTAGAAGCAACTGCTGAAAATATCTTTTTCTCTCACTTTTTGTACTTTATAGTGCCAATCTTGTTCAAGAAGAACAGATATTTTCCCAGATCTTGGTATTGAGTTTAAAGGGACTGATAGAGAACATGTTTCTGAGGACCAGCTAGTTATGTCACCGCACTTGGGAAGACTCTTTTTATCCTCGCTTTTGTCACACCAGAGCCTGAACCTGTAGTCTCTGCCTTTGAGTATTTTCTTTTCTGTTATGTTATATTCTCTTTTCTGATCTCTGGATCTATGGGATCTGATTTACGGTTAAAACCAGTTCCCCTTCAGGGGTTCCTCTTACCAGCTTTATCATGAGTCCTTACTCATGATAAAGGAGGAAGAAAGAAAGAATTATTAGGGGCCAGAAAAGTAACTTTTTCTAGAGTAAAATAGAAAAAAAATGAAACAAACATCAGGAGAAGAGTGAGGAGAGACCATTGTATTAAGAGAGTGGGCAGAAACAATGAAAGAGCACAGAAGAAAGAGTAATGCAAGTGTCCAGAACATTTCTAGTAGGAGAAATATGATGTGGGATCCAGTAAGGCTGGAGAATGCATTGCATTAGTAGCACCCTTAGCTGCCTATCCTACCTGTTCGGAAGGGTTGCATACAATAACTTTCTCCTTATAGCCCAAAATTGATGCTGAAATGCAACTAATGGTTAAGATAAAATTAGTAACATTTGCCAGCAGTTGGCACACAACACTATTGGAGGCTCACTCAAGTTTTCCTTTATGCTAGAAAGGAAATAGATTTTTGTGATAGCTGTGGAAACCCAGTGGTAACAATTGGCAAATGCTCATGTTCTGCTTTCTTTGGCTATACCTGTCAGCTTATTTTATGCTTTGTATTCCTTCTTTTATAGCAGATATTTTTTGTGCTTAAAGCTCAATTGTCAAGTGCTGTATTTAATTAACTTTGTCTTTTGCTAGGCAAACTGTTGTGTTAAATTTACAGTATTTACTCTGGTGAAAATAGCAACAGCATATTGTTATAGATTTCAGACTCTTTCTGTACAATTTACATTCAGGTACAATATGAATACTTGGCACTTCAAACGGAACACTTTTTTTTTTTTTTTTTTTTTTTTTTTTTGCTTTCAATAAGTCCTGAGGTTTTTTTTTTTTTTTTTGGCATTCAGTAAGTCCTGAGATGTTTTTCAGCACAATATCAGCTAATAGTATTTTGAAGTATAAGAAAATAATGCCAATGACAGCTTTTTTTTTTTCTTTTTACCACAGCTGATTGATGTATTTTCAACAAATAAAATTATCAGTGGTAATTCAGCTGGTGAAATGACCATTAATGAGATTTGGAACAGAATCAGTAGAACGTGTTTTAAGTATTGAAAATGTCTTATGTTTCAGAAGATATCCTATGATGCATCAACCTACTAAGCACAGAAAACAGAAGGTCTGGTTAAAAAAGGAGTATAAAACATAAAACACTTGCATAATGTTTATACAAGGCAAAATTGAGTATCTTGGTGTAAGCACATGTTTAGATACATATGTACACTATCTGAGGAACATCTGTGCAGAAGATAGAAGGGGTGTTTTTCAGATTATTGACATTGATTTCCAAACAATCAGAGTTTTAATTAATGTTTGTAACCCACTACAGAGAACTTTGGAGCCATCTAAGTCGGAAGGTTTATCTGTGAATACAGGTTTTCAAAAAAAATGTTGAGAATTAATTATCATAGTACACTTCTGTGTTTATTCGTTCACAGCAACTAAGAAATGGAGAAATACCACATACTTTTCTGTGCACTTGTGTTTCCATTACTAAGTATGTCACAAACCAAAGCTAATATATCCTGAAGGATTTAGAGATACTAAGGTTTTCAAGGAAAACATTTTTTGAGCATTCAGATTTAGCTGAAGATGTTTTTACTCATATTTAAGAGGATCTATGTGATTTAATGTTTAAAGAGTCACAAGAAGGGATCCAGAGCTGTAAGGTCAGTGAACTTCTTCCAGGCAGAATCGCTGTGTGGTTCCCTTGATTTATGTAACACATTTCAAACACAGTTCACACATCTCTGGGCACTGCAGCCCAAACACTGAGGGAAATAAGAATCTTGGACTCAGATGTTACCAGTAAAGCTCATGTAGTCAGGCTCTGTAATAACCCTGCAGTTGCTGTTGATCCTTTATTAAGAAGGGCTGAGTAACTGCTTTAATACTGATTTAATGCCTCCACATCGTCTGGATTTCACAGCATAACAGAATGATTGAGGTTGGCATTGACCTCTAGAGATCATCTAGTCCAACCGCTTGCTCCAGTAGGGACACCCAGAGCACGTGGCACAGGGTGGCATCCAGGCAGGTTTGGAAGATCTCCAGAGAAGGAGACTCCACAACCTCTCTGGGCAGCCTGTTCCAGGGCTCTGTCACCCTCACAGGAAAGAAGTTCTTCCTCACATGGAGATGGAACTGCCTGTGTTTCAACTGGTACCCATTGCCCCTTGTCCTGTCACCGCCACCACGGAGAAGAGTTTGGCACCATCCTCTTTACAGTCTCCCCTCACATGTTTGTACATGTTCATAAGATCCCCTCTCACTCTTCTCCAGGCTCAGCTCACTTAGTCTTTCCGAAAGCAGCTACATGGAAACGAGGAGTTCTTCTGAGGCATGCTCACTGTGAAGGTATGGTCTTAGCCTGGCCAGACTATAGATTGAGCCGGAAATCCCAAAAAAGGGCTGCTGAGGGTACTGTAAACTTTTAATTTAGCACTGCCATGGGACACAAGTCAGATCTGTAAAATGCACATGGTTTTGCTATGTATTGTTAGAGTAACATAGCAATTGTTTTCTGGTTTTGCCTTTATCTACTCAGGGTGATTGTTTTTTCTGTCTATTAAAAGACTATTTTGATTTAGGTTCAATACTTCCGTACTGTCATTTCTAAAGATATATTGTGACTTTATTCCTTGAACTCTCAGCTCTAGGGAATTATCATGCATCATTGCAAAGTTCAAGATCATGAGTGAATCATTTAGGAAGATTTCACTGTGGTAAGGAATTCTATTTTAAGGTCCGTTTCTACATGTATTACTGAAATGTAATGTTCGTCGTCTGTTCATAATGTAGCTTGCTTGATACAAAGAGTCATTATAAATAAATCCCTGCCTCTCTTTTTTCCCTCTTTGAATACTTGCTATTGGTCATAAACTGGCACAAGCTCAACGGAAGGGTGACAGTGTGCCTTGCTGGGTACATTTCTATAAATACACTGAAACAAAATTAAATAGCTTTGGCTCTTAGTTATGTTCTTGCCTGGTTAGCACTTGCAGAGTTACTGCCAAGGATGATCAGATGTAAACATCATGCAATTCTTCTTCAAGGTCTGTTGTATTGCTGATGGATGTATTTTCCTAGTACCATTCAGATTTCTGTTTTACAAAATGACAGCTGTGCAAACAAGCTTACCTCCACTGACAATAAAAAAATCATTGATTCTGAATAGGAGCCCCCACACAATAGGGAAATTTTTCCTTTTTTTTGTTTCATGAAAAAAGTACTTTGCCTGCTTAGAAAAATGCCTAAGTTTCTTTCCAGTGGCTTTACATAATAGGTATGATGAAGTTTCAGCCCTCTGATCTTACAATTTTCAAGTGATTTGGTCACACTTGCCAAACCTTGCTTCAGATGTTTAATAGTAATCTGTTGCAGAATTTGTATGTGGCATACCTACACACTTTTTTTTTTTTTTTGGTCTAAAGGAGTGGGTCATGCAGTCATAAACTTAATTATGGAATATTGTGTTGAGACCACTGGGGTTACTGAGACTGCTCAGCTCTGATTGACTGACAAAGAAGATGCCTGTTTTTTGACTGTGTAGGCCATTCTGATGGGATATTTTGTGTAAATCAAGGATATCAGCTGCTAAGGGCAACACAGATTTTACACCTGCACCAATGAAACAGGCCAACTATGGCAGAACACATGGGTTAAAGGAATAGTGTAGAGATCATTGTTATTGATAGCTCTGGCACAGTGATTTGAAATATGCAACTATGTCACAGTGCTTTCCCACACTATGTATTCGGTGAAATGAATCACTGTGAAACATGAGCTGGGAGCACAGCATCTATACAGATCAGCAGAGACTTTGGCTCCAAATTAAAAGCAAATATCAAGCATCCTCAATTTTGCTGATCCATTAACTGTGAGATAGTCTCAAAACTTTTTGCCTAATCTATGGGAAGTGTCATTTCCTCTGAAGACAGAGATGTGGTAACCCAGGTCCCCAGTATCACTGTTGGTGAAAGGCCACTGAATGCAACTTTTATCCCAAGTAATGAGTTTATTCCCATTATTTGTATTATCACACATCTTGAAAAAATCAGTTTTAGGTGATGGAAATGCATCTCCTCCCCTGTTCTCGGGCCACTCACAGGAAAAAGCTTTAGAGTTAATTCTGTTCCTTTATTTCTTTTGTACTTGTCATATGCCACATACATAGTGATCACATATTGCAGATAGTCTGCAAGGCTTGGAAGATAATTGGGAAATGCTCACCACAGCAGATACTTCTTAATCTCCTTATTTCTTATACTTCTTTCATCATTTAATACCTGTTTACACTGTTGGCTTTTGCCATCACATCCTAAACAGTCTTCACGTAGGAAAAAAAAAAAGAAATGTAAAATTATCTAAAGTATTATACAAAGTTGTACTGGAAATTGTTAAATGTTAGATTTGCATAGGAAAGACTTACCTGTTTCAGGAAGGCTAAGACAGGAAATGATGCATGTATCCCAGGAAAGGAATACCATGCTATTTATATTATTTATTTCCTGTGAGGATTTTCATCCATAGCAGTCTGAAGGATAAGTTAAAATGCTTTCTCCTCTGGTGCTGTATTCTGCTGGTTCCAGTAACACCAGCAAAGTTGCAAGCAATATTAAAAACTTCTGTGGCCACTTATATGTCTTTAAACTGTTAATGTAAAGAGCTGATGAATGGTTGACGAAGTTAAGAAAAAGTGGTCTTCCTTTTAGGATTACTATTAGAAGATAGGTAATTTCTGAAAGTGATAAAAATATTCACCTTAACATCAAACGCTTAGATGAACAAGTAGTTTTTAAACATCAAATATTACCCATGCTGCGAATGTGCAGTCATGAGATTGAAAGTCCAAGATGGGGCAGAAACCTCAATTGCTGTCTCTAAAAGAAAGAGAGCCCCACTTTTTCTGCTCTATCTCCTGTGAGGCTTTAAACATTTCAGAGGCAAATAGTTAACTGTTCCCGTAATGTGGCCACCCAGGCCAAGTAAGTTGAATGGATCGGAGAGGGAAATGTCAGCAACGCTTGGAACAACTGATGAAAAGTATTCGTTAGCTCAGGTGGAGTTTCTCAAGCCATTGTTTTATTATTCAAGAAAAATTAATGAGATACAGCCTGCCAAATGTGCAGGTGCATGGTATGTGACCCATTCACCTATATCACAGGGAATCCATCCTGGGAAATGTGAAGTTTGACTTCATTTGCTCTCCCCGCAGCTGCGTTTGTAAGAGTCCACAGGTAGATTTTAAAGGTGTTTCAAATTCTCTGAAAATTTTTTGTTTTGTCTCATTTTGCTACACAAGGTGTATGCAAGCAGGCATTTTGAATTTTGTTGGTGGCAGTTTCAGAAAGCTGCACTTTTCATCTCTTATAAATACCTCCTCATAAAATATATTCTGTATAAAACATTTAGGCTCCACTTAATGGATATTAGAATAGCCAATTAAATATCTGAATTTTGGCAACCTGATCACTATATGGTCTTCATGGTTTGTGGTAATGAAAATGTTAGCCTTACTTGATGCCGTAGTTGAGGCCCATTGTTTTAAGTGGCAATATTTCAGAATTTTTGTGTGTTTTTTCTCTCATCTGCTTGGGGAATCTGGTATAGAGATGATGGACAGAACATTGATTAGGTTGCTAAAGGTCTATTGAAAAGTCATCCAGTTTTAGAACATTACAAATATCTAAGTTTCAAAACATTGTTTCATAGAGATAAGATATTTGCGAAACTTGGGCGATTAAGAACTACATAAACAAAAAGCAAATAGCAAATATCGCAGTAGGCTCTGGGAATAACTAAAGCAGACTGTGATAGAGTTTTAGGCATGCATCTAATCTTGCTACGTTTGCTCTGAAATTCCAGTTGCTTATTGGAATTGTACATTTTATTTTAAGTGGCAGAGCAACAAATGCTGTGCTATCACTTGATTTTGCCACTTCTCTTCAACATCATTCCCTTTTATCTAAATCTTCATGTATCCACTTAAAAACTCTTCAATTTATTAAGACATACAACATATACTCTCTACTTCTAAATTAAACCACATCAAAGCATTCCTAAATGTGTAAGCTTTTTCAATGTTTGCTGTACAAACCTATCACGTGGTAAACTTGTTTCAAAATGTAAGGTAAGATTTTCCAATAAGTTGTAAATATATATATAAAAAAAAAGCTTCTGTTTTTCAGTAAAATAGAGAGCCACAAAATTGATTTCTCACTTTGGACAAGAGGCCGTCTAGTGAAATGACAGCAACATGTATAAGTGGCTTTTCCTCACCTGCTGCTGCACAATAGTAACTAGGAAACTCAACTGGCACTGAAGTAGTATTGATTGCTGACTTTTTCAAAAGGCATGTCTGCATTGTGTTCTGTCTGTTCAAAGAAAATGTTGTAAAGGCCTTAGTTTGAAGCCAATTAATCTCTTGGAGCACTTTGTTTTCCTGATTCCATTGCCAGATGTACTGTCCAGGTACAAGCCACTTTTTGTTGTGAATAAAGAGACTTAGCTGATAAAGCACTTTATTATGTTTCTCTGCTGCAAAGTACATTGATCTTGCTCATGGAAAATACTAGTACTTTCTCTTTTGTGAACCATACCTCTATTTTTCCAGTAATTGTTGTCTCCGACTTAGATCTCATTAGGATTATGCCAAGGTCACTGAATGGCATGTCAGTTTAATTACCATGGCTTTCGAGCTGAACAGCTCTGACTCACCGGTAGGAATTCACAGTTTGGTAAATGAACAATCCGAAATCCTCGTCGGGATGCGAGTTGGCCAGGCACCGAGTGGAGACGCTCCTGTGGGCTCCCACAAGCTGCGCTCACCCGCGGTGCAGCGGGACGGAGCCTCCCGCACCGAGAGCGACTCGCATCCCGGCGAGCGCTGCGCGTCCACACACTGTTTCATGATGGGATCTTAAGCTGTTCATGGATGGCCAGGATTCCTCTTATCCCTGCTGAGCAGCTGGGGGAGCGTGGTGAGATGTGATATGTGTCCGCTACCCCCAAAGGAGGGCATTTGTTAACAACCAAATGACTTGTCCGCGGTGAGATGCAAAAGTTTCATAAATCGTGAACACCCTACAGATGACTTGATGTGATGTGTGTCCATCCATCGAGTTAAAGTCTGTTTCCTAAGGAAAAGCATAAGCAGACGCCATGTACTTCTCCAGAAGTTTCTGTGTGTTAGAAAAATCATATAATTATAAAATGGATCCCTTTGATCCTTTTCCAGATAGATGATGTGGGCCACATAGGAATTCTTTTTTTTTTTTTTTTTTCTGAGATGCAGCTCCCATTTATAGTGGTCTCTGTTTTGTTTGTTTGGGTTTTGTTTTTGTTTTGCTTTGTTTTTTTAAACTCTGTTCTAAACTGTCATCTGCATGTATTACAGATCAGACTACCACGTGTGTCTCCAATGTAATTGTCTTTACTGTCCTTTCCAAGGTCTTTTGCTGTAGCATTTACTTTCATGAACAACATCAGATGGACCTAATAAAAATACAAGAAGCAGAACTTAAAATCAGATTGTCTTTTCCTGCACTCCTGAGCAGATATATCAACAAAGATAATTTTGTTTATTCTTAGAGTCTTACCGTTTATTAAGATTTGAGCAGAATTAACTCATAAGTTCTTAAGTACAAGGTATAAGAAGAGAAGAGAGAAAAATACATTTTTCCAGTCAAGAAAATAAATAGATGGCTTAGCCATTTGGCTTATCCCTAAAAGTAAATTACAGGGTGTGTCTTGGAAATCTGAATGGCAGTGAGGATGGTCAGCTGCAGTGATCAGGCCTAGGCAATTGTCAAGGGCAGAGTCAGGTATCATGGTCGGGGTAAATCATGGTCTGGATCTCTTAAGTCAAGAAATGCAGTGCTGCAAAACCATATCAAGAGCTTCCAATGCCCATGGGCTGAAACTAGGCATCTGAGAAGTCTGTGCTGTAAACTGGGATCTGGGCTAGAACAGACACTGAAGCAGGGCACAGAAAAATGGCCAAAGAGCAAGAACTAGAGCTGAACAGTCAGGATTAGGAGACAGGAGCAGAGGTCCCAAGAGAAGACCAAGGTAGGGCAAGCAGGATATCTTGTCCCAAACTACTTAGCTCCTCAGGCTAATATTTGATCTCTTGAAATGCTGTTCTATTGGAGTACATCTGTGTCCAGCTATATCCTGGTCAGGTCAGTGTGAGGAGGTTCCCCGTTAAAAAAAAAAAAAAGGACAAAGCCATTCAGCTTTGCATATCCGATTTCTCATCTGGGACAGGTATAGATCTCACAGGGCACAGCATATTTTCCCACAGATCTAACTCTCTCCTTGCCTTCATCTTCTCAGGATGTGTGGGAATGATGCTTTACAAGAGTGGTTTGCAAACTGGATTTACGCTTGATCCATTTTTCATGGATGTTTATGTCTTCTCAGTGACCATCAGCAGTCAGCCTGGCGCTGATACAAAACCAAATATAGTAAACCTGGAGCATTTTAGTGGAGGGAGAAGGAGAAAATAGCTATGTTCATATTTTTATAATGTTTTATCTAATTGATTTTTAAGAATTAAATTGACAGAGAATAAACTTTCATAAAAGAGAAGTGCTGTGCCTTTTCAATTTAGGTACACATAGCTGTAGACTCAGACTTTTAAGATATTAATGTTTTCCCAGATTCATTCAGTATATGTTTGGAGCCTCTATAGAAACTAGCCACAATATAAACCATTAGCATTCAATACATTATTGTCTCTGTTTCAAGATACTATGACTACTATAGGCCTGTGTCATCTGATGGCTTGATTTCATTTTCTTTTAAATCAGATTGGTAGATGAAAAAACATACATTTACTTCAATATAAATTAAATAGCTAAATTCCTAATTATCACATGAGACTTGAATGGTTATTTTTGAGTACATTTTGCTAGGTCAGCTTGGCAATATACAACACCAACACTTAACACACGGACTGTTGATAGTTGATGTTTGTACAGTTCAGTGTGACCTGGAATGCTTCCTGGAATATTGCCTAAATATTGTGAAATTTTTATTGCGAAGAGTTTCATTAAATTCTTAGCACTTTTTCTAAGACTATTGTTAAAGGAGTTAGGATTTCTATAATAAATTTGAAACATGTAGAAAACTTGAAGTCAGATGTGGTGATTTGGTACTTCTTCATGATGGTTTTCAGGTTGAGTGCTTGTTTTTTCTAGAGGACAGGTTTATGGCCAGTTGGAACCTTCAGTTTGATGAGAATTTCATTTTGCTCTTAGTTCCTTTACTCAAAGAACAACTTATGCAGTATCTTAATTTATCTTCTATTTATGGGTATAGTATGTTGTGGCAAACAGTAAGAAATGTATATGGCAAGTTAGCTAATTGATGCTCGATTTTACACTGAAATGTGCACCTGACAGCCAATTAAGCAGAGGTATAATTAATTGACAGGATTTTGGCAGGGTGTCTGCTATAATGCTTACTGGTCAAATTAGAGCATGTGGTCTTAGCAGTTCTTCCAAAAGTATGAATCTGGCCAAATTGGTCTAGGTGGTTACATCTTTTTTTGGCATTATGTTTATATATACCAGGAGAGCATCTTCAAGTATTCCTTAGATAGCTGTCTAAAAATTAGAAAAAAATCCTTTTCCAAATTTGTTATCTCAAGTATATCTTTATAAGAAGTTGACCATGCATAGATGCTTGTTTAACAAGCAAGGAGCAAGCTGGTGACTGCCCTTAATGAGAAGATTCATCACTATATTACTCTTGGATGTGGCTGATGCGGAGCGAGATGATATCAAAGCAAAATAATAAACATGTCACAAAATATCTGAGTTTCCTGAAATACCTTAATGACACTGGCCAGTTAAACATGTGTAGGTCTATAACCTTTCATTCTCACAAGTAGAACAATTTTGGACCCACTGAGAAAATTGCAAAAGAAATAAGACAAATCGCTGCCAGATTCAACTTCAAATTTCTGAAGTACGTTATTTGCCTATACTCTGCGTGGCAGCACAAGGTTGTGAGACTTTCAGAGAAGGTTCAGTGTACACATTCTCACACCTCTACAAAAGTTGGGTAAAGCTAAGTGAGTTTCTAGTATATGCTTTCCTCTCTGCCATACTTATTTATTTTTGTGTTCAGGGTAACAGGAATGCAGTTTTTCTTAGGAAATAGAGGGAAGGAAAATCGCTAACGTGAGGTTTTACTCGTACAAGCAAAAAGTTCTGGCATCACAGCCTCATTGACACACATGTCCCTCTTCAGCCTTGCTGTGACCATTGCTCCTGGCTGGCAGCCAGGCCTGCAGATAGCACCGTTTCCCACAGGACAGCTTAGAAATGAGTCATGTGGTGCCTTGGTAGACTCAGGTGCACCCATCCTCATTGCTGGAGTGGTGAGCAGCATCACGCCAGCGCCGGGAGCCACGTCTGCCTCTTCGCTGCTGCCTCATCCCTCCCGAAGGCGACAAGACGCTGATACTTGCAATGAGTTCCATGTATGGGCTCACAACCAAGACAAGATAGATGGGTACTTTGTCTTTAAAAACTTGCTCACGCATTGAGGGAATAACTTGAAGACTATGTTAATAGTGCCATCTGGTGACATTTCATGTAACACTATACTATTTCTCAGGCTCAACCACATTTTAATATGATTTATTCTTTTCCCCAATGAATGTGCCAATATATGAAGGGAGAGAGAAAATAAGCTGAGCCTCCTGAAGGCCTCCTGAGCCCAAAGCAACTGCTGCTCCTTTCCTTTCTGTTCTTTCATTATTCAGAGAAGGAGGCCCTGTGAAGGGAAGAAGGGCAGAGAGGCTTTGAAATAAGGTCCAAGCAATGAGGTCCACCAAACTTTAAAATACTTTGAAATACCTAAGGAAGAGTACAAATTTTAAAGTAATTTATGATACGAACTGATCCAGTTAACCTTTAGTGAAATCAGTCAGGGATTTTGAGTGAGGTGTAATTTCCTGTGAGATTAAGAGTTCAGATGATAGACTAAACTTTTGCAAAAGTTCTGGGTAAGTGTATATAAGGTTAAGCAATGGCGATCTATTATGTAATCTAGCCTAACTCTCTGCCATTTACTAGTATATTTTTTCCAACTTTGAGCCAATAATTTATGGCTAACTGAAATATGCCTTCCAGAATACTTTTAATCTTGAATTGAAAGCCTCAGGAGGCAGGAATCAACACTTACATTGGTATTTTGTTTGCAGAGTTAATTGAAATCACTGTTAAAAATAAGCCTTTCTAAAATTTTAATTTGTATGGCTTCAGCTTTCCGGTTATAAGATCAATGCTTTTCTACTAAATTAGTCAAGTGAACTAATAAATGAAGCACACTTTAAATAGCAAGAACTTAAGGGGATTTATTCAGCTAGTAGTCCTGTACGATGTAACTGAAAAAGGATATTTTTCAGTCTTGTCCAAATGGAGCTATACCAGGAGCTCCTGGTAAACCCAGTAACTCCTCTTGCAGTTGTACAGGTGTGAGTTCCTGGTTTGAACAACTAAATTCAACTACCATGGTATTTAAATCGTTTGAGGTAAACGTTGGTGAAGCCACATACTCAATGGAAGGATCTGATCCCGTGTTTACCATGTCAATTAATTAAAATCATGTGCAGTGATTTTACACTGAAAAAATGCTTTAGGTATTTTTTCAATTATTTCCTTCTTTGCTTTGTAATACATTACATTCAGTTAGTTTAATCACATGATTTTTGTTCAGGATGCGTGATGATAATGTAGAGAGTTATAGAAGTCTTGAATATGCTTCTTTATTACATAATAGAGCTTCATACAGACACAATGGCCTTCCTTATTTATCAGTCCTTTGGAGAAAAGGTCTGCATATCAAGGTTCCTTTTTTACAGGTGTGATCATTAGGTATATCTCTAACTAAAACTATAATACATATTTTTTTTTATTCTGCTTTGCAACTTAACTGCCTGTATTGTTGCAAAGTCCAGACATTTTTAGTAAATACAAATTACCTGAAAGATGCACTGCTTATTTACTATGTTTGTTGCCAGTAAATGGAAAGTGATGCATTGTTCCTGTTTTGCTGGAAAAAAAAAAAAAGATTTTTCTCCTAACAGAGTTAGATAGAATATCTAGTTTAGTGAAGTTTGTCACTAATTTAGTAATGGTTAGGTATGAATTCCTGGCTTGTGAGCCTAAATATGTTGATTCTTGTAGTCATAAATCTAGTTTGGTGTTCATTCTTCTCATACCTGATAGGTACTGTGCCAGGAAAAGAGATGGGATATATCTGAAGAGGGACAAAGAGTCCCTTAGCTTCCAGCAAGTGTTAGTCTGGTTTCTGCAGGGTCTTACGAAAGCAGGTGGCAGGTAGTCCCTGACCATCCGTATTAGTTCCTCTGTTCCTGTTCCAGCTAGCTTACCCAAAGTTTCCAGGCTGTTTGCATCTGGGAGCCCTAAGATGCTTCTCAGAATCAGAAGCTGCCCATTCTGCAAGGCCAGCTGCACTGCCTACCTGCAGCTATGGCAAAGGCAACGTCAACAGACACTGTGGTGGGAAAGCGAGTTCTGACACTTTCACATCTTTACGGTGTCATAGGCGCAGTGCTGTAAGTCAATATGGGAGAGCAAATCAATACAAAAAAATGCTGTGAGTAATTTTACATTGTTTTTTAAAAGAGTTTAGAATTTCACTTTGGAAATGAGTTAATTTAATCATTTAGAGTAATTTTCTATTTCAGTTTCCATTTAGATTGGATGTGTTTTTAGAACATAGTTTCTAGTTAAAGCAGAATTTAGTGGGCTGCATTAAAGCTTACTCAGGACATACTGAAGAACAATTTCCTAGTCTCAGTAAAATACTGCTTGAATTTTTGTGGCTTGCGTTATTCAGGATGCTAGTCTAGATGATTATAATGGTCCTTTCTTACTTTAAAACTGTGAGTTGTTCATCTGATATTCTAAGTAAAACAGTGCAGACTGTGAAGAGCAATCTTAGCTTTCTCAGTGCATGAGAAAAATTGTCTGCTTCAGAAAATTAGTATTTGGGTTACTAATACTCTGAATCTCAGGACTCAGTTGCCAATTCCTGTTGAAGACCAGCACACTCTATTTTGCCATCTTTCTAGTCAATAAAGATCATACTTATCTCCTCTCAATGTTTAACTCTTCTTTTACTTCCCAGTTCATCAGAGTTTTATTGTCCAATTCCAATATGTAACTCTTGCAACTTAGTGGACAAAGTGATTCCATCTTTTTGAGTTCCAAAAGGGTATTATTCATCTTGTTTCACAAACAAAACCATTTGTCAGTGATGGACAGAAAATGCTAAGGAAGCACCTGCTTTTTTTTCCACCTGCATCACTTCCCACGGTCCTGGCTGTATCATGGGTGCATGCGTGTTTGTGTGTGTCCACATGCATCTGCAGGTTATGCAGTTTTTAATTTTCACTCTTGCTGTCTCCAGGGAGCTGGAAATGTTTTGCTGTTGTGCAGGTCTGCTTCTCATGCAGACTCTTTAGTCACATCGGTGTATCTTTTCTTTCATATCGGTTTTAACACATATGTCTTCAAAAGGTTTATCCATCAGTCCAGATGCTGTTTTTCAGCTTCTCTTCAACTTAAATCACTATTTTTTTAAAAAACGTGCTTCTAGCGGTATTAGCTCATTGAATGGAAAAGTAATGTTAATAGGACTAATCAATATATGTCAAAGACCTGCTGATACCACAGACAGTTGAACAAATATTTGAAAAAAAATCAACATTATTTATACTGTAATTCCAAAAAAGGCTAACCGGTCCTTAAACTAGTTTGTCCCTGACCCTGGTGTGGTGTGTGAATTTGTATGAGAAGGGCATAAATATCCTGCTCTCTTCGTGTGTGCCTTATTTAAAGGGCCAGCGCAGCTGCAATTCTGAGCAAAATAGTTGAATGGCTTCAGAGTAAACATTTTAAAGGATGGAACAACTGTTTTGTTCTCTTCCCGCCTAAAAGTATGGTGAAAGAACAGGATGCTCAGAGAGCCAATTCTCCCATCAGACTTTTCTAGGCTGCATCTCTAAGCTTTTTCTCCTCTTCAGAGCTAATTCCCAACTGCATAACTGCCTATTTCCCTGCCGTGAGCTTGGCCAGGTGGAGCAAGGGAGTAGGATTCAGCCTGAAATCATCTATTTTTACTGAGATCTGAGAATATTTTCAGCTCATTTGTGCAGAGCTCGTTCTGAACTATAAATGGATATACTAAAAATATATATTTCCTGTTATTATCTCCTCAGAATATCTGGCTCTGTTAGAGCAAGGAAATGATATGGCTGACACTTACAAAGCACTTCTCATTTAGAAGCATCTTGGAGTGTTTTACAAGTATTGCATACACTTGGCTTTCCGCATGTTACAAACATCACATCTCTTACTATGCACAGTAATGACTAAAAATTTTTCCTGGGCTGGTTAATTTCCAAAGTCCCCAGATAACACAGTATGTACTAATTACATATATTTACTTCTATTGCAAGGACTCCCTGCTTGACTATGTCAATAGCATTGCATAAATCACTGATACTCTGCTGCTGCTGTAGACTTCAATCACTGTAGACTTCAATCACTAAAAAGTTACTTTGTTTGGGGAACTGTGCATATAAAACATACCTAATTCCTCTATCCCAGGCAACTGTAATTTAAATTTAATCCAATCCGTATTCCCAAATAAGTCTTTACATCTGAAACTCCACTCCACTGACGATAAACTCCACTCACTCAGCTCCACTGATGATAATATTTAAAAATAGTGGAGTAAATATTCATCAAAACCAAATGTATCTTTTCAAATGTGGCTTCTTTTCTCTGATCCAGCATTCTCAGGAAGGATGGAGTAGGTTCAGTATCGAGTAAGCATGTGTGTTTTCTTTCTTGTAACCTCATGTCTGAGTAGTGTATTTCAATGTGGAAAAAAAAAAGTCCTAACAGACAGAGAGAAGGAAGGATCACTGTGAAAACCGATGTGAAGATTTTTTTCCGTTTCCATGGTAAACAGAAACTTTCACATTTCCATCTATCCCCTCACTCTACAGGCTGTTTGAGCCACAGACTATGTGTCTGGACTGCTGCAGCCTTTTCAGTTAATGGGGTACTGCTGACCTGAAGCCACTAACTTACTCCATTACATGGCTGAGGGAAACAGTATTTATTTTCTGCAGGGAGGATTTAGTGTGTGGTTTCACCTTTTTATGTGTAGGTGTGCTTTGGGTCTGTCTCCAATATGATGACTATGGTTGACGTTCATTGTGGACCAAGTCACAGTGAGGTGCTTGTGTTCAACCTCTCCTATTGACAGTTTCAGTAGCTCCTCACAAGTTAGATCCAACTTCAAACTCTTCAGAGATGAGTTTTGCTTACTTCAGGTTTAAATTTAGCCCAGAGATGAAACAGCCTCCAGGCTTTGTTTGTCTAAAAAGAAAATGGTCTGTCATTTGAGGCTGGCGACTATCTCATTGGAAAAAAAAAATCAGCTTGAGTTGTTCACTTAAATACATGTTTGAAGATGTGCATTTCAGCTATCTGTAGGATATAAATGTAGATGTTGGTACGAATCAGCAGGTGAAGAGGGCCCACTGTTTACTCAGTTGCTCCAGTAATTCTGCTAGGTCTTTGCCCCCTATATGCATCCAAACCTACTTTTAATGAATATTGTACTACACAAAAATGGAACCTTTTATCTTTAGCTTTCTTATTTTACAAAGAGGAAGTAAATTGACTCTTTATAACATGTGAAGTAATTCTTTGATAAATATGCAGCCAAGTCTCTTACTAATGATCAGGTAATTACATATTAAAACTTGCTTCTTTTGTGTGGTGTGTTTCAAACCAGTTATTGAAGGTAATTGAATGCTCACTGAAAACTCTTAAATTTTAGTATATGCTTCAGCCTTTAGAACAAAAAAAGTGCATATTGCTTTGAAGATAATAGAAAGACATAAAAAATGTAAGAAGATGTTAAAAATGATTCCATATTTCCATATAGAAGAAGAATTTAAAATAAAATAAAAACATGTCAAACATGACAGTTTGTGCAATCAGTCTCTTTAATATTCACAGCTCAGAATAGCTGTCTGCTTGGTGGTTACAGCTGAAACCCTCACAAGTCATACACAAGAGAGAAATTAATGTGGGTATGGAAAGAGGGGAGAGTGGGGTCTTACCTTGAGCAATATCACCTCTATATCACATTTCTGAGAAAAAGTTGTTTAGCCTGAAAGGATGTCATCATTCCCATAGATGTTATTGATGTGCTAATACAGTGCAGCATTTTTTACCAAGGCACATTGTGATGTATTTCCTGTCCTTACTATCCTCCTTTGCTTTTCTATATAATTAAGCATATTATCACAGACGCATGTGCCTTAAAAACTCTAATCAGAAAGATTGTATTCTTGTTTTGTTATCTTAGAGTGTTTTTTCTATGAGTACTGGAGATGAAGCTTAAGCGCACAGGGCATGGGGAGAGGCAGTAGAGGATGAAGGGAGTAGACATGGACCATGGGCTTTGTGCGAGCCCTCTGCAATGAGTCAGAAGGCAGGGAATGGACACAGTTATGTGTCTGCTCTCATTTTCCCATAGTTGGTCCAGATTCGAGGAAGAAGCTCTGTTCAAGGACAGTACTGAGACATGCGAGCTAAGTCTGTGCTGAAGTATTTGTTGAGTCAGTGTCAATAAGCTAAGAAGGAAAATGACTTTCTTTAAAGCTGTTTGGACATCTGCAGCCCTAGAGTTAGTTAAAGAATTTCTTTAGGTTCAAGAAAAGTAGGCATAAGCACTCAATGTCACTGTGCCTCTATTCTGGTGTCCCTTTGACTTGAGGAATGGGATGACTTTAGTCCAGTTCTGTGGTAAGCCAGAATTAGGCTATCACCTTGCGGCCCTGTGGGTCCATCTATGTGTCCATCAATGTGCTTGTGCTTCTTCTCTGAAAATCAGATCCACTGCAAATAGGTGTTGGAGCACACATCAGGCTTCCTGGTACATGTTTAGCCTCACCTTTCTCCTCGATGACTGCCTCTGCTTGGTATTGGCTATACATAAGAATGGCTTGGTTTGAAAACTATAGGATGCTCCTAACTCAGTCTTCCTGTCCTCAGCTAGGGCTATTTGCAGAAATACTACTACACTGTGGCCCTCTCTTTGTTATACTGATTTCCCAGAGTTGTGTCAGTGCCTGGTACAATTAGAAACTATGGCAATGTGAAATAATTCCTGCAGATAGCCATGCAGATGGGTTTTAAGGATGCTTTTGCCCAGTTCCTGCTTTGAAACATGTTTTTTTCAGTCTTTTGGACATAAGCTTGTCTGGCATCTCTTCTGGGGAGGAGCCCAGGAAGTTATTTGTGAAAAGCATCCAGATGAATGTTACAGGATCAAAGAGGCTTCCAGGCTGCCCTCAAAGTCAAATATCATGGTGCTGCAGCTGCCATGCCAAAGTGGGAGTGAGGGAAGATTCACCAGTGAGAAATGGAAAATTTCAGCAAAAGCTTAGATGAAAATCCCGTTGTCATTACCAGAATTCATCATAATCTGGGTGTGGTTTTGTCTGGAAAGACCAGACATACACAGTGGGACCAGAGAGATCTAGATTACATATGGTGAGACCAGATACACCATCTAGACAGTAAACAACACTGAAGGTTGGCTTGGATTAGACGGCACTTACTTCTGTTTTTCCACAAAGATAGTATACGTGCTCCTTGTTACCTGTGTAGGTGACAAAATAGATATCAATGCGAGTGGTTTGTGCCTTTTAAAAGGTTTTGACTGTTTAAAAGTCTCTAAGTTTGGAGGAGGGTTTTTTGTGTTTATTCATTTTTTGGTTTTTTTTTGTCCTTTTTTCTTGCTCAGTAAGCTAGAACATAAATTTAAAAACTGATCAATATAAGTATTTACAATTCTCTATAAAACTTATTATATAGCTATATGTAGTATAACTAATCACCAAATAAATAGGACTTATGCAGTTGAAAATGATTTTTGAGAATAAACCAGTCACCATATAACAGCAGGGGTTTGAACACCTCAAGAAACAGTGGTTACATCAGTTTTGATAGAGTGTTCCACTGGCGTTGACCCCTCTCTTCAGCCCTTTCTTTTCCTGGTATTTCAGGCTCGAAGGAGCTTGCACGTGCTCTAGTTCCTACCTTGTTCTTTGCTGACTGAGTCTAGATGTGACCTCCTGCTTTGCGCATCACTCCTGCTCCCCCAGAGCAAAAGCAGACTGGTCTGATTTGCATGGCTGTGGGGAATATTTGCCAGAAATGTACTAGGTCAGACTTTTAATGTATCTTTTTGCAGAGGATTTTATGGCTGTGTGCTCACTTTAGAAGAAATGTCCTCCTTTTGTGTGCATGAAAATATAAACAGGAGGAACTGAAAAGGAGGAACGAACATGACTGCTCATCAGTAACATGGCAGAGTTTTCTGAAGTTAGCTCTGAATTCTTCTGGAATAGTCCAGGAAACCACTGTAATCCTCTGATTGATCAGATAGGACAGTTTTGCAAACAGAGATGATGCAAATCAGGGAAGAGATGGGCCTACCCTCCTACAGGAAGGTAGTTGAAGCATTAAGAGTCAGTATAATAAGCATCATAAAAATTGCTAGTAGGCAAAATATCTCCAATCTTTTGTTACAGTTGAAGAAATAACCCACAGTCTTTAGGGTTTCTATTTCAACTTCGCTATAAGGAGACGTTAAGCAATTCATAATTTCATTCCTTAGGTGAGGAAAAGACCCGGTACTTCACAACATAACACTGAATAGTTATCAGGAAATTTTCCCCAAATATTTATGCCATTAAAATAAATCTTTTTTAGTTAAAGCTAAATGCCATATCTCATCTTCAAGACTTGGTTTTCAAGGTCAAACAATAGTTTAGTGTAATAGTAAAAGCAAGAGCTTAAAGAACAGTCAAATATATTTAGAAATTTTGAGTCCTTTTCAGAATATGACCTTTCATTTTGTACACGGACTAAGCAATTGTTGATTTTGTTTAGCACTTTAAAAACTCTTCAATACAATGCTACCGGTTATGTGACTGTACAAACGACTCCCTTATAGGATCTTACAAATCTTACCTAGCATCTTTCAGTCATTTTTGCCTCTGTGAAAAAGGTGCCTCAGTGCAAGGCAGGAATGACTAGCTGGACATCACACTTTTCATTACACATTACCTTTTCTATGACAATTTTTTTCCGTTTTTTTTAGCTGTTTGTTCAGTTGTAAACCTCCAGTGACTCATGTAATTAGAGGTTTCCATGAGTGTCAACAAAAGGAATCTTTGTTCCTTGGAAACAAGTTGTTTCACTCCCTTCTGGATTTCAAAAGCATCAATCATTCAGACATGTTATTTTTGAAATGATGAGGCTGGAAAATGTGCCACCTTAGAAGAAATCACTTGGTTAATTACATAATGAGAGATCCCTCTGTCTCCAATAATTTGTGAAGTCTCACTTTCAGATTTGGAAAGCACAGAGCACTTCTCGAGTCCTGCATCTCCAAACCTGTGTTGATGCTCTAAGCACAGCTCATTTCCATCCGTGGGGCCTGGAATCAGCACTTAGAGACTTCTGCTTTCCAGTCCCTAGATATCAAGGGGGATCAAGCCAGGAACCACCACTGCAAGTGCCTTCTGATCCAGAATAAAACAGAACTTGCTCTATTCCCCAAGTGCATGGAAATGCCCCAGGCAGGCAGCAAAAACCTAAAGTTGGTAAAATAAATTACACATACGTTTTGGGTTGAAAGATCCCCAAAGCTTGATTTCTCTTTCATTTACTCAGAAGTAAGTGAGGGATATCTGCTATATGTTGCTTCACAGAAGGGTTACTCAGCTGTTACAGAAGAACTGTGTCTATATATATTTGTGCCTCCCTAATGTGTTTTGAGCTAAGGAAAAATCAACAAAACCTGATCACTTCTTGTTTCTTTTCCCCCCTTTCATTAAAGGATAGATTAATAGTGTTATATTAATTTTTAAATGGAAGATTCAGAAAGTACAATGCCTTAGAGGTCTGTAGCATTTATGTCTCAGTGTGATTTGAAATCAATACTTAGGTTCTGCTACCGTATTAAAGCTTTCCTATTACTTTATTTAAGCTTTATGCTGTTTCTCAGGTTTGACATTTCTGCAGTATATCAGACAAATATTAAACATTTGTTGGATAACGCTTGTAAAAATGAGTTTTGAATAATAACATCATTAATAAATACTCTCTATAAACTATAGAAACAGGCACACTTTGACCTATATCCACAGCAAGTGAAAGAATATGAGGAGTGATTTTTAAAAGCCTTTTGGGGCCACTAAATGTTGGTAAATGTTAGTAAATAGCTATTTTCAACCTTTTAATTTCCAGAAACAACCCTGTTAGGCTAGTATGCTTTGAAACTCATTTGTCATTTTTATTTGCCTGTGAAGCTTAAAATCTGTACTTGTTAATAGCCAGAATCCTTGCATGACATAGACATAGGATAGCCAGTCTGAGGGTGCAAACTGCCTGGTTTTGTTGTTGCCTGGCTGTGATTTTTATACTCTGGGAGGAGTCAGGGACTGATCTCTCCTGATTCCTACTGATTCACATTAGATGTGTGGTCCCAGCAAGTCGTCGAGGCACTCCAAATCCAGTGGAGAGAGACACGCATACGGACAGGCATGGCCGTTATCCCAAAGGGTTATTATCTGATCCTTAAACAGTCATTGGTTTGGATAGCCTAAGCCTTCTGCAATGTCCCTGATAGCTTTTTTTTTTTTTTTTTCCAGCAAATATTTGGGTAGACAAACATGATAGCTGATTTTTGAAGGCATCTTTTGCTTTGTCTTACATATGAGCATGACAGAAAAATAACTGTCTGTAAAAACTGCCTCTACCTTGTCCGCAGAACCAGTTATGCTGTTGTGACTGCTCAGTCTTGGTGCTGGGGCTTCACTGTTTTAGCAGCCCTTCTGAGCAGCTAAGGGGAAAGCAGTCCTTAGCATTCACTTCTGGATCTTAACACCCTCCCTCCCTTTTTTTTTTTTTTTTTAACCAATTTCCCAGTTTCCTATCCAAACAGGACTTAAAATACTCTGGTGCAGATTTGCTGTATATCTTTTTTTCTTGCTTGCTTACTGCTAATGTGGTGTAGTCTTTGTTAATTTTCTGCCACTGACAACTTGTAAGACTTGCTTCAAATTAATTAGAGCAACAGATTTGAAGTGCTGGAGCGCTCAGACCAGCATTTATGCTTTTCCGAGGACTGCCGTCACTTGCAACAAGGGCCAATCCAGAGAGTGCTGCAGCATAATGTGAGTCTTTGCAGCTCATCACAAAGCTTGTCTCTTTAATTGAGGATCACTCCGTGGAGTGGGACACAAAGGGGACATGCAGCCCATACTGACCAGTTGGTTTTGTGCCTTGGAGTGAGAGGCTGAAAGGACTTGCCTCATTAAAAGGCATGAGTTCCTACAGGACTGGCCAAACATCCAGCTCCTCAAATAAGCATTTGACAATCCCGTATCCTTTCTGGATAGTGCACAAAAGGGATTGATAACTGCAATGAGGCACAAAACACTTATTCTGGCTTGTTTTACAAGAATGTTGCAGAATTAAATTGAATTTCAGGTCTCAGAAATGCTAAGGAAAGAAAACCCTATCTTTAAGTACTCATTAAATAAAAATTTGAATTAGAAAGTGAGAGGACACATTCATTTTAAAAAGGGAAATTAACAGGTTGTAATCAAACTTGCAGTTAAAAGGCTGCCATAAAAAATTTGATGTGATCAAAATTAAGGGTTTTTTAGATCCCAGCCAGGTATTCTTTTTATTCAAATTAATTAAGTATTGAAACATTTATTAGCATGAAATTGTTAAGAAACAAGCATTTGTAACAGATTACCATTGTCCCGTCAGTATTTTATGATGACTAGCTTTCTAAATCATTATTTATTCTCTCTTGACAAATTTCTGATCATCTTTCAAAGTTATATATGTTGGCCACAAATCATTCTCTTGCATTATTTAGCAGCTGATCTTGTTGAAACTTTTATGGATTTACTTATACCTGACTTACAACATTCCAGGGGAGTGATAATTAATACCTCATTCACAGGACTGACTTTGTGTTTTGCCTGTCACAATCTTAACTAACGGGAGGATTGACTCTAAAAACACATCCCTGATGGGTCCACGTTATGCAGAGCAGTGGGCAAAAGTAAAAGAGGGAGCCTGGTTGTTCCTGTAGATCGGGAATGCAGTGTCACTCTTCAATGCACCTAGGAAGGTTTTATTTCCTGTATTAGAGGACAAGTCTTCACCGTGTTTCAGAGGGGAGCTCAGATTCCAGGAGGCCAGATATGCTCCATTTTTGGAATCCAGGTCCTGTAAACTGTATCAAACTGGTGCCCCCTTGGTCCTTGGGCAACAACTTGTGACCTGGAAGCCTATGCACACCTAGCTTTCTGGATCTGGAGTTCTGGTGAGTCTCAGTTTTCATTCTTGAATGCAGCTGAGTCCAGAAAATGATGTTCTTCTACCTGTGTTCTTCGATGGCTCAGAGGCCTGTGGGATTTTTGGTGCATGGCAGCTGCGGTTTTGGTTCCATACCTCTCCATTGGCATTGCAGTCAGCATGAGAGATCTAAAACTTAGCATTCAAATGCACTTTGTTAAAAAAGTGTCCATGACTATTTGAATTTAGTCCTAAATGACTTGTGCGTCGTCAGACAATGTTTTATTTGTCAGAGTAGGATGGAAGAGATTTTCCATTTCTGTTCAATGTCATACATATTAGATCACAAGGCCCCTGAAATTATTGCTCAGATTCAGGTACTGGCTGTACTGTTGATGAGAGAAAATGAAAACATCAACAACAACAACAACAACAAATACAGAAAATCTGAGCTCTGATTATTTTTAACCACAGTACTGCTTTTAAAAAGCAGCAGTGTATCTTTTTTAACACACTTTTCAGAAGGTCATATTATTGCAAGTAAAATGTGTGAAAAACAGTACTCATTCAAAGACAGCATGACTCTTCATTGTCTCAGCTAATGAATTTCTCTCTGGCATGCACAGTCTTAGTAACAGGGTATGAGAGTTTGAAACACTCAAAGAAAGATTGTTTGAATGTCATAGTATTTCCTGAAGAGAGAGAAAGCTCTGATCTGTCCCCTTCATAGCACTAGATAGTGTGACCATGAGAGCCAGCTCATATATGTTCTTTCTTCAACAACCGAAGGGTTTCTTGTTGAGTGTCTCAGCTGCAGCTCATAGCTCAGAGGATTTTCTGATCAACGTTGTCCACCAGCAAGACCCCAATCAATCCGCCCAGTGTTGAAGTGCCGATGTGCGGTGGGGTTATTACATGCCAGCTGCCATCTGGTGATGGGACTGTGACAGCTGTGAACAACAGTGGAGTCATCCGAAAACCTCAAGAAACATGATAAATAATGAGTGGCAATGTTCTCCAGCATAAGCACATGAGAGCTTCAGGGTATGCTAAGGATGGCATAACTCACAGGAAAGAGTCTCTGCGGTGAGTGGGGACTAAGTATATGCTGCAAGCCCATTCTGTAATCTTCTGCCTCTTTGCAGGACAAGTGAGAAATTAAGGTTTAACTCAGTTGTCACCCTCCCTTAAGCCTGGAAACCTGAACCAGTTCCTTTTAAATCTGGTCCCCAGCGATCTTTTTCCATGCCCTGTGTGTCTAGAGCTAAAATAATAACCTAAGCAGAGCAGTGTTTCCATGCTTGCCATCCATAGATCCACCAACAGGGTATCTATTGTGTAGTATTTAACCTGCAGACAGGGGAAGGGGCTGAGTGATTCCCCATAGAATCATAGAATGCTTAAGGTTGGAAGGGACCTCTAGAGGTCATGTAGTCCAACCTCCCCCCCGCACACTCAGGGTCACCTAGAGCACGTGGCACAGGCCATCAGTCATTTGCAGACTTCAGCAAGATGTGCAGCGTGATTGCAGCACACCTGCTTCCTTTTGTGTGAACATGGAGTCGTCCCCATCCCCTGTGAAGCTGCATATGATCCTGTAGAACATTGCTCCCCGCTGCACCCTGGGTTTTCCACAAGGAAGCAAGGGAAGGCTGAGGGCAAGGCTCAGATGGCAAACAGCTCATGAGTGGAGGACATTATTCAGCTGTTTAGATTTTTAAATATTTTTGGTTAGTTTTATAGAGAGCTATTATTTGACATAATTAATTTAGCATCCGGTATATGCTAAACTGTAAGCTTGCACATATACAAAACAATTTTTTTTTAAATTGAAATCTAGGATAAAGTTTGGCTCCCCTGGTGTCTCAGCAAATGTTGATTACAGTGTATTAATTTAGCTCTTGCTCTCTTAGCAAGGATCCCAGAAAGCCACTCTTACGCAGATGTAGTGCTCGCCCTTAGGCCTCCAAATCAGCCTTTGTTCATCCCATGGTGTAAATAGAGTGGTGAAGTTTGCAGGTTCAGACTTGTTTCACAGCACTGAGGACAGCTCAGGTGTTAATGCTAACATGTAGCAGCGCACTCCTTTTTTTGAAGAATTGGTTTGCCTGCAGGGATAACACACTTCTACGGATTTTGTCATGGTGGTGTTTCCTTCCACGTAGGACTTAGTCTTTCATTCCATGCTTGGGGTTTGTATAGCACTTTTCCCCTAATTTCATTGCATTAAGCCACTCTGCCGAGCATTACATTTGCATTCTGTTTGCAAATCCGTGGCATTTGGAAGAAACGTTTTGCCAGGCACGCGCAGAGAGCAGCACAGCCCCTCCAGAGTGCTCCCAATATGACCAGATGTGGACAGGGAGCAGTCCTTGCATGCAGATCTCTTCCAAAGATAGCTAGTGGTGGTTAATTTTGGGTTTTGGCCCACACCTATGCCAGAGAAAGGGCCTGTAGTTAAGTCAGGGCTGGGGGATGGCTGTCTGCTCTTTGATCCCTGCTGTTGACTCTCCCGTCCGCAACGGGCCTGTTAGTCATGTCCTCTGCCAGACGTAGCCGAAGGCAGCGCAGCAGCTATGATTAGCCCACTGGCAATTAGTGGCTGCGGGGCCAGGGCTCGCACAGCTTAGCCAATAGTATGTCTGTCCCAGAAATGTGGCCAAGAAGACAAAAACATATAGTCTTTGCCCAAGATATCCATGGCCTGATGGTCTGTGTCACGTGGTGTGGGTTAAATGGTTTGGAGACAGCTTTCATCTCTGTAACGAGAGCGAAGTTCTTCAAACCCAATCAATCAAGATGCTTGTTGCATTAATTTCTATGTATTTCTTCTGATATCCATTAATTATTTACCTATACATTAATTTAATAGAAAATAATTTCAAACAAAAAGTATAATTTAGAGATTGTGAGGCAGTGTGTATGCAACTGGAAAAGAACCTTCAGCCTAACTTCTTCATCACTGACTTGGTCTTGTTTATTTTAAAGGTTCTATTATGCTATATACTGGCCTTTCAATCTTCATCTACATGAAAAATACAATTTTTTGAACCTGATGAGTAGGCTTCCAAGACATAGATTTCCAGCTCTCACACAGTAGAGGAGTTGTTTCCTGAGCCATCTATGCATGTGGTTTGCAGAAGATCCTGTCTGCATCTTCATCTCACTAAAAGGCCATGAAAGACCATTTCAGCTGTGAACTGCTGTAAATGGCAAGTCTGTAGCCATATTTATATAACTGTCAGGAATATGACAGTATTTCATACAAGGACTGCAGTGTGCAATTTAGAGATTTAAACTTTGCATTAGTCTTAGTGCCAGGGGTGGCTTTAATTAGATTTTTGCTTTCCTCATATAAGGCAAAGCTTGCTGGTGGCATCTGCTTTTGAGCAGTAAACACCAATCTCAGGAGAGAAGAATTTGATTTTTTTGCACTTCTAGGCCATATGTTTTTAAAACTTTAACTAAAAAAAAAAGCAGCATCTATATATATATAAATGCAGGTTTTAAAACAATTTATCACCCTCCTCCCTTCTACTGCATACATGACTAGGCACAGCCACTGCAGTCTTGCATGCCATTGTAAGGTGTGCTTACAGAGGAAAGAAACATGAACATATCTAACATACAAATGTAAATTGCAAATCAAATGGCATTAGGCCTTCCACAGAAAGTTTTCTTGGATGAAGCACCTCTCCATACACTGCATTTTGCTTCTGCAGTGGTTAGTAAGCTGCCGAGTCTTTCATTTAAAACTTCTTTCTCAAAAACAAAATGTAATTCCCTGAAAATGCTCCTGCTTCCAAAAAAAATAGGTTAGTAATCTGACCCTGGCAGGGTATGCTTTTGACACCAAATGCAAATAGGCTTAGAGAACTTGACTCACATATTGGGTCACTCTATGTTTACTTAAGCATCAGCTGTTGAGGTAGGAGAAAAATCCTGGTGGCCTGAATAATGTGGCAGCAGGCTAGACAGACAAGGGGGCAGCACAGGTTATCACTACAAACACGTAAATATAGCTGAGATGAGACTTGAGGAAAATACAGTGAGTTGCTGTGTGGATGGTGCCGAGTCAGGCTACGTGATTCCTTCCTCCACAGATTCCTTTATCCCTGAGTCAGTGTGTGTAAATAAGAACTGCAGTCAGACAGCCGGAGGAACCGTGCAGATCCTCTCAACGGAACAAAGATATGCTCGACATCATCCTTGTTCACAAATACCTGGTTTATTACTAAGGGCTACAGTTTCATTCTAAAGAGGATTTTGGTGATTTTTTTTTTCCAAATAAGCCCAAAACCCCTTTGGAGGGATGCTGATGGGCTCACATGTGCTGTGACTGTGCTTTATGAAAGATTTTGATGTTTGCACGTAGTACACATTATAAGCACTGGAGAAAATACAATCATAGAACTGTTAAAGGGTGAATGCCAAACAGTCTGAGTAATCCTACCCTGTCAGCAAACCCGGATGAGTCATGTCAGACAGAGGGATGTGTCCTGATTGGGTTTTCACAGTGATCTGTCTGTCATGTCTACTGAGCAGTTTGCCTAACAGCCAGACACAGTGTGTACATGAAGGTGGAAGACTGTGTGCATCCTGAAGGCTTGGGATTTAAGTACAAGATGATCCTGAATTTTTTAAATGCTATTCAACAAAAATAAATATGAGGGATGGTAATTAGGTAGCCATAGTCAACCCTGTAGGGGTCTGGGGGCATCTGACTATGTTAACAGATGTTTAGAAAGAATTCTGAAGATGCTCAGAAAACAAGGCCTGGATGACATGGAAAAACTGGGCTCATTTTAGCTGCATAGTGAAATACAGAAGAGGGAAAGTGCTTATCAGCACTCTGCATATGCAAAGTGGTGTTGAGAGGGATTGGTCTCCTCTTATCTGCTTTGTGGATTTGGAGGCTTCCTTTCAGGAGGGAGATTACTAGAGAAAACTAGTGTCAGTAAAAACAGTGAATTCCTAGAGCAGATCACCATCAGAGACCGTTAGCATTAGAGACTTCTGAAAAAAATCTAATAAGTTTGCAGCTTTTTGTAGCTGATTTTGCTTCATAGGGACATGAAATAGATGCTTTATATAGATACCTTCTATATAGCAGGGCTTCTGCTGCTGCTATCCATTCTCCAATTCTCTGAAAAGGATGCACCCCTTGAGCCCCGCCGGTCAGCCCTGTCTTGAGGTGAAGATACTGTGAATCCAAGCCTGAAACTATAGTGCTTCAGAGAGTTTAGGCATGTAATTTACCCTTCCCAAAGTCTCTCCAGAAAAACAAACCCCAGAACAGTAGTTCCTCAACTGCTTAGAAGTTATGTATGATTTATGCTTTCTTTAGTTCCTGAATCACCTTTGTACCATTAACAGATGTAGAGGCCGAACCAGACAAAATAAAACAATGCATTTTCTGTAATGGGATACTGAAAAAAGAATACAGCAAACCCACTAGTACATAACAACTTGCAAAGGTTTCACTACAAAAACAAGTGGCAACTCAAGATGATCCTAGCAGTAAGTTACAGTTCATATGCTAGCCTTTTCTTCTTTTTTATTCATCTAAATACTATCATGAACATTTTTATTTACTTATTTATGCAGTTACATTAAAATTCAAAGTAGTCTTACCACATGCTGCTAGAGGGAGAACAAATCATGGGAAAAAAGTGCACTTTGGAATGTCATGTTTTTTGCTGTCTCTGTGTTGCAAGTAAATGCAATAGCTCTACAACAAAATGAAGGAATTAAAATATGCTATTCTGTAAAGTAATAAAGAAATCATAGAGGCCAATTCAGGATTATTCCTTTGTTTTTGTTTTTTAATAAGCTAGCTGTGTTGCCAGTGAAATAAAAATTCCTATTTTCACATAAGTTTAGTATCTTTGATTTAGAATGGCAGAGTGCTGGAACGAAACCTCTGAAATGTTTAAGTGTTGATTCTTGGTGGATACCATTTGGAAAGCTGTTCCCACACATGGTATTTTAAGAATGACTAAATACACAGAATGTTGTTGTAATCATTCCAGGACCGATTATATTAAATCACAACATTCAAATGTTGTATATTTGTACCAGATGTAGTCGTGTATTGCTGACTTTTTCTTTCCTTGAAGATAATAGTTCATTCATGTTGACTGTTAGCACCCTAAATCAGGATTATGTTGACATTCTTTCCCCTACTAGTTCACAGATATGACAAAATAAGAAAATAGTTTCTCTGTCACTTCTGAGTTATACTCCAAATGATGATAAACTGAAGTAACATCTATGATATATGAATTTCTTTTCCCATCATATTGATAACAAAGGAAACATACTGCCATACTGCCAGTTCGTTTATGTCACTTTCTTTAAGGAGCGTGACTGCAGAAGCTAAATATATTTAGCCTTTAAAGGAATCTATTTATCCACACTAAAAAGAAACAAAAATTCATCCTTTTCTCCTCAAAGATGAATTTAGTATTACTGACATACCATAGTAACACGTTTTATACCAGAATTACCCAAATAATTATCCTGAATATCCTGAAAAAACTCTTTTGGAGAATTTACAGGGAAATTATTAGAGATTTGTTAAAGTATGAATTATTTTGTTTTAATAGCTGTTGCACACTTTGGAAAGCATAGTATCAAAAAATCTGGAGTTTCTTTGACCTCAGTTGAAAGTTTTCTCCAGTCTCTCCTCCCTTATCTTCATTTTTGCTCCTTTTCAATGTTCTCTTTTATTCCCTTATTTTGGTTTCTGTGGCTTATCCCCTTACTGAAGCTTTTTCATTAATTAAAAATCATGACACCGGCATCTTTGCAACTCGGATATTTTTTTCATTCCATATGTCTCATGCTTTTTCTTTACTACTTGAATTTCAGGTGCTTTGGAGCAGGGACAATTAGCTGCCCTGTTTGTACAGCATCTATCATAACGCAAGCCCATCTTTTGCTGGACTAGGCAGTATATGCAGAAACATGGTGAATTTACTTTGTCTGAACAGTGCAGAACTTGTCCCTTGGCTGAGCTTAGAGGTTGGCGAGAGTCTGCAGAGGAAGCACATAGTTCTCATTGAAATTCAGTGTCACCACTGTGGTATTTAATTAGCTGATTTTCTGGAAGCCAGTATCAGGGAAGTAAGAATAAAATTCTGAAGGAAAACAAGGAAAAAGCAGGCGAACAACAGAGTCAGACAGTTTGTACTGAGGCACACACAGGAGGGGTCAGGGCATGCAAAGGTGCCAACAGCATTCCCATGGGCTTGTTTTCGGTAGACTTGATTACAGAATATGAGTTACAAACCCTACTTCTTCAGCTAAGACACATGTGATAGTCCTTTACAGACTCTTTCTATTTTCTGGTGTCAAATACAAATCATGTGATAATCATGGGTCCAAATAAAATATTCTTGTTAAAGCAAAGGGCACTTGAGTAAGATATCCTTACTCATATCTGAGGGCTGATGAGTATACAGTATATACTAAGTATGTAGTAACTTACTAAGAAGACATAAGCATTTTATACTGGAAGCTTCTTTTTTGAAAGAGCAATCATTTAATTTCTAAGGGTCACGGATTTTGTTTTCGTATATTACTGATGCCTTGAAGAAAACTTTGCATGGTGATGTTCTCAAGGAGCAATGTAACATGACTTGAGGTACTTAATTAGCTTCGTGCATTCAACAATCACAGCCCTTTAACTTGCAGACCTGGTGAAGCTGTCAGATAAGTAAATGGTAGCTTTGCTCATGAAATAGCTGAATATCCTGGAAAAGCAAGGTGAGCGTGCCTTCCCTGCCATGCACTCCTATTTCCTTGAGAGGTCTGTGACATGTTTTCCTAATACATATATATACACGTATACATATATATATGTATATACTAAATACTTATAAAAAATACATATACATATATATTTAATGTTTATATATATAAATATATATGTATTTAATTTCAAACAGGCAGATGTACATCTCACTCAGAATTTCTGTAGGTTCTTAAAGCTTTTAGAATGTATGAGCTCATGTTCAAAAATGTCTTATTATGCATGTTTGAATGAAGTTATTTTACTGGCAGTGGCTATAGTAAATGGACAGGAAATGGTTTCAAGACAGCCACAGCAAACCATCTCTTTTTAATACAGCTTGCTAAAAAGCATGGAATAGGGAGGATAGGTTCTGCTGATGTTAAAAGTAATGTATTTATTTTGTGCACAAATCTGATGCATATGCATGGAAAAGAAACAAAAACTAATACAGCTTAATTTATTCGTTTAGCTGGACCTGGAACTTTGGACAGTTTTAGTAACCTTTAAGAGCAAATAAAGCTGATGATTTCTGTGTTTCTGAATGCTTTAAAGCATTTGAATTTTTTAACCTTAACTCTGATTTTTCTAGGATTTTAGTCTATATTTAATGAATAATAATGTCTTCCAATGATTTTTAGCCTTCAGTTTTCAGATCTGTCTTTTCTATTTCACTTGTAGGACTTAAGAATCTACAATTTGAAAGTTTATGTAATTATTTTTTCAGATATATGCCCAAGTATTAAATTCTTTATCATGAGAGTCATTTTAACAATTTCAAAATAGTAGCCATTAGTATTAATTTACTAAAAATTCTATATCTTGAGATTTTGGTGTCTTAATAGAATTAATTGCAAAGACAATAGATAACCAATGTAATTTAAAGTAATGCTAGTGTAGTACAGAGTATTCTCAAGCATATTTAGGGGGAAAAGTAAGTATCTTTGAGCACAGAAATGGTTAAACAACTGAATGCAGTCCTCACAGTAAAGTGCAGGGCTCTCCAAGAGCTACATGGGCTGTTGGTGTCATCCGGTTCTGAGGACCATGAGCAGGAGCAGGACAATTTGGCGCCAAGAGATGCAGGCTTAGCATGAGCATCCTAACGCAGAGTACCACAGGTGGGGTGGTGATGGACTGTTTTTTTGTCTGTAAAACACAGAGACATGGTGCAAAAACCTGTAGAAAAACTTGGTTGTCTTCCTTTCCCAAGGCTGCCGAGCATCCATGGATGCTGTAAAACACCTCATTAGATGCATACTCAGTATATGAAGCCTTCCACAATCCCAGCCCTTTACTTACTTGTGTGGAATTATGAAACACACAAATCATCAAGCTTTTTATTCTTGAAAAAATATTGCTAGGGTAGGTGAAAACACCCTATGTAACCTAGAAAGAGGTCTGCTTACCTTGCTGTCTCTCTCTGGAAAAGGTAGGAAAATTTAGAAGTTTTCATCCTCCTTCCCTTCCTGCTTATGGTAGCAGTCTTCCTCTGGTAAGCAGGTGATAAGTTGTTGCCCCCTAACCTAATGATGCATCATGGTGCTCTTTGCCCTCTGATGACTCAGAGGGATCTCATCAATTCTTTCTGTCATGAGAAAGGAAAGGGTGCAACAATTTTTTTTAAAAAAGAAATCACATCTTTTTTTTTCAGCAGTAGAAGAAAATGAAATAAAATATTTCAGACAGGTTTTATTAGCAGAAATACACTTTTAGACTGTTATTCTTGTCATATCTAGTCTTAGGAATAACGTTCATTGTATTTTAGCAAACTATATATATAAAAAAAGTTCATACATTTCTTCCAAAAAGCGGAGAGGTTTTTTAAATTGAAGAATGTAAGTATGGTTTGTGATTCAGTCTGAATCAGTGGCTGGTGTGGGCTTGGAACTAAACCTTAGCATGTTCTTTGGCAATGTCTTTATTTTGGCTTTAAGTGCAGTACAATAAAATATTCAGTCTTTGCTTTGCTCTTCCCCAAAATAACAAACATTCCTAGCAATTGGGAATAGTAGTAGAAACCCTAAGTGTGATTCTCCACGGCAGGCCAATACTAGCAGGGAAGACAGTATATCAAGGAAAGTGTTAGTACCAAAACAGTTTAGGAAGGGGAAGATATTGAGATCTGTCTCAATATGAACTATATCTATCCAATAAATGACACTACATTTCATTAGATTTCCAAGAGGAAACTAAAGAGGAGACATTTTCAGTGGTGTGCACTGCACTTAGTACTCTTGTATTAAGTCTGACAGGATAATATAATATAATAGAATCCATCCTATCATCTGTTTGTAATATACCCACCACTCTAATAACATTCTTAGTACTGACTATAAATTACTTCTGCCAGTTCTCATTTCTAAACAACTTCTCTTGAACAAGATACTTTGCAACAACGAAGAGGAAACTGTCCATGCTGTTCTTCCCAGGAATCCCAATGAATAGAGTTCACTTTAAAAGAAAGGCATGCTTTTCTAGTGAGACGTGTAAAATTTGGCTCAAAACTGAGGCAGTTTTGACAAAACTCATCCACATGTTAATGAGTCTCATCTTTGCAGCCGTGACCTTGGATCTAGGTACTTAATTCACAATTTAACTCTCAAAATACATCTACCAGGGAGTTACAAGGTAACGAGAGGAAAGAAAACTGAATGTATTAATTAGGGAGGAAAACCCACATATCTTCCAGCATCAGCACTAGTTGATCAGTGCTATATAGCTATATTTTTTCTATATAGCTCCATTTTTAAGGTAGTTATTAGCTGAAACCTACCTGATCAGCACTGCATAATTCCCTTCTGCTAATGGGAGTTATATTGGAGTAAATACTCCAATACTTTCACACTGGAGAGAAAAAATAGTGACTTGCAATGCAGCTCTGTGGTCTAACTCTGCATATTTTGAGAATTCTTCTGAGTCTTTATTGTCCTACTTCTTACCTGAAACAAATGGAGGTACCCAAAGTATCTGTAAATTATATTCTTCTGTTTAAAAAGCTAACACAGCTTACTTTAGTCTTGATTTTCCAGTTGTGAACTTTCTGACTACCTCTTACTGAAAAAAAAATTAAAAAGATTTCACGAAGGTGTAAGCAATGATGATGGACTTTGTGTGAGCAGTCTAAGCCAAGTTTGACTGATAGCAACTTCCATACTACTTTTCATTTATTGTCAAATCTTAGTTGATTGATGGAAATGTGTAACTTTGTGGTTGGAGAAATATGAAACTGATTTTTCCTTATAAGCCAGTTAACTTGCTTAAATATTGATGAAGAAGGATGGTCAACATGGTTGACGTTGCCTGTGGTGAATGAGGGTAATTCGTAACACCCATCAGCAAGTATTGGCGGAGTTAGTGAAGTAATTAGAAAACCCATAAGCAACACTGGAAAGCTCAAGTTGGGTCATGTTTGGCTGGAACCACTAGCCATGAGCAGTCCTGAATTCATCTATATATGTCAAGCAACTTAGAACATTTGAATCCTAAAATAATGAAAAGTTAAGTCTACTAGCATCACGTAGTGTCAATGTTATTCCATGAAATAAAAAGAGATGTAATCCAATTTCTTGAAGTGAGAATTACCTCCCTTTAGCAGTGGGGAACTATCATGGGAGTGTGAAGACTGTCCCATCCCTTCCTTTCTCTTGGCTTACTTTTCTCTCTCATCTTCTTGACTGGTCCTTCTTGCCTGATTTTAACAACAAAGGATGTTAGTCAAAGATTTTGTGTATTTTTAAGAGGTTTTGTGTGTTATACTTGGCAGGTATTTGGCAATTCTCTTGTTATTCATATGGCAGTTACCACTGCCATGATTTATTTTTCTGCCAATGTATGTAAATCAAAAACAAGCTTTAAATAAGTGTAGCTTTTTATGCGTACATATTTTGATTGTGGCTGCTCTCTTAGGTCCAGGAGGAAGGGATAGACAAGGATAGGATCCACTTAAGATTCACATCCAGACCTTGGCACCCAAAGCAATACTTTGTTAATGTTGAATTTGCCAGTATTTCGGCACTACTTCTTGCTGAAAGGAGGGGGAAAAAATCTCCTTGTCACCGAAGATTAGATACTGAATGACATCTTTAGGAAAATCCCGTGTTCCTGCAGAGCACTGCTCTCCATTTCTTCCTTTTTTGTCATCTCTCCTCTTGCTTCCTTAGCCTCCTTTTCTTAAATAATAACATTGGTGTTCAAAGACACTACATTCATGAGCCTCCCTAAGTTGTGCAGTCTTGTTAAACACTTGCGATTTAAGCACTTCCAGGGTCAGGGCCGAAGCATGGAAACTGCTGTCCTGTCTGGTTAAGACGGTAAAATGCAGCCATGAATCATTAGGTATGGGCTGAAAAAAAAAAAAAAGGTGTTTTGAGAAACCATTCCTGTTTAGGAAGTTTTTTTATTTATTTTTTTTCTGTCAAATACCTGATAACTTGGTACTGATACCACATCAGTCTAAGATGAAAGTTATCCCGCTGTGCTGATTGCAGTTACAACAGAGTGATGGAGGTTAAAATCGTGACATGAACTATCATCATCACGGTTTAGTGACACACACACAGAGAAGGGATGCACTGAACTGTACCTTCACTGAAGCACATCCTATGTTTACATGGAAGTTTCTGGGATCAACTTTACGCCACTGTATTAGCTGGGGGGAAATACTAACTATTTAGCAACTTGCATTACACCAGGTGAAGGACCTACCACATCTGGCCTGATGCAGGCATCACTTGGGCTAAGAATACTGCAAGATACTTAAAATACTGTAATGCATGAGGGGATGAGGTTTGCACGCACAGCTGTTTTGCCAGGAGGCTTTCCAAAAATACAACTGATATTGTAGATAGTATATATTGGATGAAATGCAACCCAGGCCAGCTGATTACTAATCCAGGTGGTTTAACTGATGTGGCTCCATGACCCGGCGGTGCCGTGAGGGCAGAGCAGTGTTCATCTGATCAGTGGTGGGATCTGATCAGCATCTCGACACCTTGTAGCACCAGGACCTGCTTGATGTGACAGTTGCACAGCTACCAGAAGCAAGGACAGTCAGCAGCCCTACTGACAAATTGGTTTTGACCAGTCTAATGACCCTGATGAAGAGCAGTCTGCAGCCACCCTGTGGCAGCTGCCGGGTAATTGGTTAGCTCGACCAAAGGGGGAATGTGCCAAAAACCCCAAATCCTCCTTGGCAGGCCAATTACACCACTCAGCAGAAGGGGTGGAAGGCTGCCACGTGCTTCTCCAGTGCTGCAAAAGCACCAGCAGCCCACATTTCAATCCGCTGGGTTTTGTTTGGTGGAGCGCTGGAGGAAGGAGTTAATCCTTTCAGACTGCGTTCGCATTGAAAATTGAAGGAGAAATCAAAGGGAAATCTGTGTAAGTACTCTTGTGGGGTTTTAGGTAAGTGCCTGGATGAGTTTACAGTGTGAAATCCAAAAGACATATTTATCCAGGCTTTTTTTTTTTCTAGGTTTTCAGGCTGTAGACAACTGCTGAAGTCAAGTAATAAGAATCATGCATGGGACAAGAGTAGGAGCTGGCATGTACTGCGTGGAAAGTAGTATCTCATTGCTGGCCTATCCATAGTGTTCATAGATAACATATAATCAGTTGATGCAAGGGAACGGCCTTGACCACAGCCACCCATATCGATGTTGGCTTTGAAAGTATGGTGCATGCTGTTGCGAAGCAAGAGAAGGCCACTGCTAGCGGTGGGAGCAGAAGTGATCAGATGTGATACTGTTTATGAGCACACATCTACAGGTGCATCTGAACCTGTAGCTATAATGGTGTTTTTGGGACCACACATAAGCAGTAAAAATTAATGTATAGTCATTAGCTGATTATTGTCTAAATTTCCCTTTGGGGTTTCCATAAAAAGTTGTGGTGCAACATTTGCACCAGAAGCAAGTAAGGGTCTCATAACTTACTCATTGAACAACAGACACAGGCCCTTAACTTTAGGTATAGACCATGTAGTGTCTGAAGGATGATACTCTTTCTTTCTTACTTTTTTTTTTTCTGGTCTTTCTCCTTCTTACGTGTTTTAAAAGGGAGAAGGGAGAGGAAGACAGGCAGCTTCTCTTTTCTTTTGCATTCTTTGCACTTAGGTAAATTACACCAAAAATAGGACAACAGCTTCACGTGCTTTCTCTTGCTGTTATTTTCATTGGCAAGAGATCAAAACAAAAAACTTTTCCATTTTGACTTGGCACTAATCGGTGAGATTATTTTCTCTCATAAGAAAAATAAGGTAGCTTTTTCTACTTGTAACATTCTCCTTTGATTTCTGCTTTTTATTAAGTTTTTTATTTTAAATTCAAAGACAAATCATTAGAATTCAATTGATTCTGCTGCAAAGAAACATATAAAATAAAAAGCTATACATTTTCCAACCCCTTGTTCTGAATATCTTCTCTTCCTTTTGACTTCCTCATTCCTAGCCATGTCTTATCTATCAGTCAGATCTGTTGGTCATTTGAAAAAGTAAATGAATTCTTGAATTCCAGCACCTAAACCAGTCCTGTCACCATCTCCTCATCGTTATGTCTTGCTTGCCTCGTGTCCATCAGACCTTCTGTCTTGCCTCATGACTTTGGAGAGCTTTTGCACCAGGTGGATTTCTTTAAGTATTCTCAGGTCGATTTTTAGCTCAGAGGTTTATGCCGTGTGGGACAATTATCTGAGTTGTCGTGAATTTTGGGACTTAGTTCCAGATATTCAAAAGCATTCTTTTCAGCTGAGCAAATCAAATGAAGCAAAAAAAAAAAAAAAAAAAAAAAAAAGCTGCTTTCTGCTTCTATTCTTATTACACGTCTCAGCAGGGTCAAAGAATGAAGAATGCGCATTCCAGTTTTCTAAGGAATTTCTAATATATATTCTTTCTTCATTAGATACAGGACTTAATCCCTTTTTTATACTTAAAAAAAAAAAAAAAACCTAAACAAACATGACCCAATTGGAAGAAGCTGAGAGTGCAAAGCAGCCAAGAATAGAAAATATTTACTGAGCAGGGAAGTGAGTTTTGAATGTCGCATGAAATTTACATATGGATTACTTGCAGGGTGAAAAGGAAACATCCTCTGCCTGTTTGTTACTGTGATTTACTCCTACTGATTATAATGGAAGCTGTTTTGTCTTGTTTTCTCCAACTGTTCTTTTTTTTTGCTATCAGTCTCTCTTTGATCATAGGGCAAATGCCATTTTGCCAAGAGAACTGAATTAGAATCTCTGCTCAGAAGAGTCTTAAAGTTTTAAATATTAACTCTATTCTCCTTAAAATGGAGAAAAATGAGGAAAAGACAGAAGTCTACATTGCTCAAGTCTACATTGCTGAATAGCCAAAGTCACTCCAGACTTCTGGTTTCTCAGTTTATAATACTTCTTACAAATAGGAGTACAAATGTAGGATCTTGGTATGATATTTTAAATTAACCAACAGAATCCTACTATTTCTTCCCTGGGAAATGCTGCAGAGTTGTTCAGTCAGCGGTGTTATTTTGAAGCACCGTAATTATCATGGACTGTGGTCTGACAATTACGAAAATAATTCTGCATTCCTTGCATATTCAAAATTCCCACTGATTTCAGTGGAAATGATGCACATTCAAACAGTGCAGAATTGGGACCTGGCCATTATGACAGAACTGCTATTGTACAGGCTGCAATAAAGGCAATAATACCCATGTTTAAGATTGCTGAAGCTCTGCATTTCCTCTCTTTTCAGTTGTTAAATTTTTGCTGAATGTTAACCTTGGGAGGGGTTTCTGCTCTGTCTATTTTAAGTAGCCTTACAGACCCTAATCCAAACACTTTTTATTAAAGCAGTAGCTAACCTGACTTAAAGCTAATCTGTTATTTCTCACGTTTTCTCTGGGAGGAGAAAACTTTGGCAAGGAATGCCCCATCTGGGTGTCTGCTAGAATTGCTTTCATTGTTTTTTGTTTTTTCTATTTTTGAGTTAAAATTGCAGTGAATACTTTGCTTATTCAGAAATCCTGTTATTAGGGCAGCAGAAGCAATAAACACACACATGCCAAATTCAGCAAATAGTTCAGCTGACTGAAGAAAACAATGAAAGAGTGAGAACAAAAGCGAACAAGAGGAAAAGTCTAAATGTCATTTTCACACTTTCAAAATTGATATTCAATTTTTAATTTTGCCATAACAAACTTATTTTAAAATACGAATAAAAAGTAATGTGGAGTGTTTTTTAAAACTTCTGAAATTCTTTAAATGAAAATGTAGACTTGATCTTTTATTTGTTTACTATTTACTTTGGGGGCATGTGGTCTGGATTTTAAAAATTGCAAGTGTATTTTGGATAACTTGAACCATTCAAATTATCTTGATAAAAATGTAAAGTCAAATTAACAACTTGAAAGGGTAGAAACTGCTGGATGTTTGCTGATGAATATGGCCATGTGTACCTATGTACTTTGCATGTCTTCAGATATTCTTGTTTGCTTTTTGTGTACAATCAATCATATGCATTAAAATTTCAGGTAAAAATCACTATGAAATGGCTGTGCTGAGGCAGAGAGAATGTATTAAGAAATGTAGGTAATAAGAATGATGTCTATCCCCCAAATAAATGGAAATGCAAATTTAACCTTACACATAGAAGATATCAAAGTATTGTTAGCTCTGAAGATACACAGATTATTTTCTTAAGCTTTTTCAACAGAAGGCAGTGCAAGGAATAAAAGGAGATTAATCTTGGGATCAAGAGTGCCATTGCATTTTGGTCACTACTGTGTGTTTATTATATAGCATTCTTGTGATCAGAGATAATACTGTTCGCCTCAAGTGTACGTATTCCGTCCCACTGTATGACTCCATCCTTTCCAGTACTTTTTTTGTCTCAGTTTCCTGGAAAAGAACAGTGTTTCCCCACTTTTCTCACATATATGTTTGAGGGATTCATTTAAATAGTAATATTAAAACAAAAAAGCTAACTTCTTTGAAAAAAACTGACTATATTATATACTTAATTAAAAATCGTCAATTGCAATGCTGAGTTTAGTTGCAAAACTTGCATCTCAAGTATTAAATTTGTGATTATACGGTTGTAATTTTTTGTTTTTGATTCAACAGTCAATCCAAATGAGCAAAGCATCTTTTTTTTTAAAGTGGAGAGATCATTTTGCATGACAGCTTTTTCCTTCAAAACCCCTTTTATCTGTGCGAAGTCCCACTTTTTCATAAGAAAAGTTACAACTGTACAGATGTTGCCATAAAACTGTGTAGTATTCCTGATACTGCAACTAAATCCCTTTGTTTCATTGTAAACCCTAGGGGAGCAGGGCTGGACTAGATGATCCCTAGATGGCCCTTCCAATCTCAATCGTTCTGTGATTGTAAAACATCTGCATCACTCAAATGAACAGAAAAAAAGCATCCTATGTAAAGGGTGTTATAAAATTTCCTTCATATTGTTTAAGAAAGTTTATAAAACTAAGATTTAATGTTTTAATAATGCAGTTCTTTAAATGTAAAAGTAAATACACTTTTTGGTTAAACTTCAGGCTGAAAAACAAAAATTACCAACTTTAGGCCTTAATTCTGTCAATGCAGTAGCATGATTTTAATGTTTTCATCATTTCTTTTCCAGATAAGTAAGACTGGTTAGTTCACAGGCATTTTATTTTTTATGTTTTGGAATAGTTCATGATACAGAGAGAAAAAAATAAGAACTATTAATCAAGAGGTTTGTTGCCTTTTGGGATCTCTTTTAGCTCTTCCAGAGTGGAATGAAAGTGGTTCTTTTTCATGTTATGTTTTGAGTAGAGTGTGAAAACTACAGGGATTAAGAGATATAAGTCCCTCTGATTCAACAGGAGTGTAAGAGACTGGAAAACCTACCTTCCTGGTAGAAAAATGTCTGATTAATTCCACTATATGAAAATTGCAAACACTACTATCCTCTGATGAGGTTGTTGTGTAATGAAAAATCTGAGATTTGTTTTTGGTAGTCGAAATTGAACAATATGCTTCTATGTATTGCTAAGAGAGTGAGCTTATTCATTAAAAAGGTACTCTTCACCTATCACAAATATTCTGTTCACATGTGCAAATTTAAATTATCTTTATGCAATTAAGCCAGGTTAGCAAAAAGAAAAACAAAACAAACAAACGAAAACCCTGAAAAAGAATGCCAGTTACTTTTTCAGTGTATTGTTTGCTGCATTTTCGTATCTAACCTTGAATTTCTAAACATAAGTCAAGGTTTGCACAAGCATACTTGTTTTTTGTAACAATGCCTTCTCCCATTTATATGCCTTTCTTTCTCTGGCACTTTAAGTTGAACTGCACTTTACATAAACAAGTAATGTGTTAAATATGCCTTATGTTCTTGCTTTAATAAAGACCTCTTTAACCAGACCTTTTTGTTGACATCGGCATGAGTTTGTCAAAATTGGAGTCATTCAAACTTTTTTTTTTCAGAGTAACTTCTGTTAAGTGCATTAACATTTGTGGCCACAAACACACACTCTTCTACTTTGTTCTTGGCACTGATCCATTTACCAAACTAAAAAATTATTTCCATAGGGAAAATAAACTTTGCCTCCGTAATTAAATGGAGGTTACTAACAGAGTGTATGCCACGTAGCAGCTAATCCTGTATACATATGCTGAGGGTAAGAAAATGTCTTGAACCTAGGTCTGGGAAGCGTGAGGGATAGACCAATCCGTTGTGCTGCTGTTCAGAGGGACCTTAACAAATTGGAAAGAGGGTCAGAAATGATCCTCGTGGAGTTTTTAGGAGTTGACTTGCTGGAAAGCAGCTCCATAGAGAGGGATTTGGGAGTCCTGGTTGACAACAAGTTACCCATGAGGCAGAAATGTGCCCTTGTGGCCAGGAAGGCCAATGGGATCCTGGCTGCATCAGGAGGACCATTGCCAGCAGGTCGAGGGAGGGGATCCTGCTCTGCCCAGCTCTGGGGAGGCACCTGGAGTACTGGGGGCAGTTCTGGGCTCCCCAGGACAAGAAGGATGTGGAGCTTCTAAGGTCCAGCATAGGGCCATGAAGATAATTAAGGGACTAGAACATCTATTGTATGAGGACAGACTAAATGAGCTGGGCCTGTACAGTCTGGAGAAGAGAAAACTCCAGACTGGAGTTTTCCTCTCCAGAGAGGAGATTTGATCAACATGTTCAAGAACCTCAGGGGTGGCTGTAGGGAGGATGGGCCAGGCTCTTCTCCGTGGGGGGCCAGTGACAGGACAAAGGGAAACGAGCATAAGTCGAAACATAGGAAGTTTAATCTCCATATGAGGAAGAACTTCTTTCCTGTGAGGGTGACAGAGCCCTGGAACAGGCTGCTCAGAGAGGCTGTGGAGTCTCCTTCTCTGGAGATCCTCCAAACCCACCTGGATGCCACCCTGTGCTCTGGGTGTCCCTGCTGGAGCAGGTGGTTGGACTAGATGATCTCTAGTCCCTTCCAACCTTAACCATTCTGTGATTCTATGAGTGGAACAAATATAAAAGTCAAGACTCGTCCTTGGGGAGGTGCCCATGCACTAATATGACTGCGGGCTGATCAGCTGGAGAGCAGCTTTACAGGGAAGATCCTTGGGTCCTGATGGACACCTAGGTGACCATGAGCTAACTGTGTGCTCCTGTGCCAAGAAGTTCTAGGCTGCGTCAGGAAGAGCACTGCCGGCAGGTCAAGGGAGGTGATCCCTCCTCTCTGCTCAGCCCTATTGAGGCCATATCTGATGGAATAAGACCAGCGTGTCAGACATGGACAGAGCAACTCCTGTGAAGGGCTTACGAAGACTTTGGACAACTGTCATACAAGGAAAGGTTCAGGGAAATCCTATTAATGTATAATGATCTGAATGCAGGGAGCAAAGACGACAGAGCCAGACTCTTCTGCATGATGTCCAGCAATAGGACGATAGGCATCAGGAAACATAGGAAGCTACATCTGAATGTAAGGATAAACAGTCTTACTGTGGGGATGGCTTAGCACTGGAACAAGTTGCAGAAACAAATAAAAGTTAGTATCTCTAACTGTATAAAGATATTTCTGTTTATTTCTATTTCTGTGTAATTGGGCAGAGAGTTCTGTTGAGAAATAATCCATTATACTCAGGTTTCTTCTCATTTTGGGCTATTGTTTAAAAGGATCCATGCTCCTATCTTTTTTTTTTTTCCCCTAGCGTCAAAACACAGACCTTTTTGAGATCCACAGCAGCAAAATTCTGAGGTACAAGAAGTCCCCAAGAGAGCATGATATATAGTCCCTCATCTCCATATTCGAAGCCAATGGTCTCGATCACCAGCACATCTTTGACATGAGACCCCTGCTGTGGAGATAACCTGTTTCTACCTGTTTGAATACATATTGGGGAGGAAAATATCTTCCTGTATGTATTTTCAAAAAATACCTGTTAGTGAATTACTTCTTTTTCCCTCCATCAAAGCATATAGAGTTCTTCTAGGTTTACTGACAGGAGGAAACACTCAAGTCTGATTGGCTCTTTTCAAGAGTTTAGAATAACATGAGTAGTTTTAACAGTGAAGAGGTTTTGCTTAGTAGCAAAAGGTACATAAGTGGTGTCCTCAGTTATGAGAGCATCAAAGACAATTCATTGGAAAAGCCAGCTAATAAGAGAGAGAAAAGACAACATAAATAAATAAATAAATAAATAAAAAGACAGGAACACTATCTTCCCAAGGGAAGCAGTGAAGAATTCCCAAGTCGTTCGTTCTTCCCGTAGCAGTTTCTATTCCATGTGGCTTTTGAATTGGTACTGGTTGATGCCTTCAGTAATAGCTTCTTTTGAAGGCATTTGTCAAAATATTTACCGTCTCTATAGCAACAGAAGTAGCATCCACAGCTGTAATGGCCATGCTTACTAAAATTAAGGAAAACAAGAGACTATATTATGGTGAATGAATCTCTGACACCTTTATTTCAGGAGATAAATAATGCCCAGTGTACCATGCTTCACTTCAGTAGAGGTATTTCCATCTCCAGGTTTGGTGCTTATCTGCAAAGTAAGAGTATTGAGCACTGTGTTGATCTCTATAACTCCTGATTATTGAAATGTGAAAAGATTTTCAGAATATTAAAATGACATGAGGAAATAAGCATGTTAAATTTATTATCAAGAAGGTATTAAATAAAAAGGGTCATCTGCAAACAGAGCTCTCAAGGAAAGAAAGCCCATTTTTGCTCTAATTTTCTGGAGTCCTTTCTCTACTGCTCCCATTTGTCCTGTCACAGTTCTTCTCTATGAACAGCAATCACCTTAAAAGGCAGATACACAAATAATCAGTCTACCTATATAGTTATGCAGTGAAGTGCATACACTTTTAACTGGTGATGTTTTGTTTAAACAGGACACACTAGGAGACTAGCCTGATGTATATATCTGTCCATTTACATATGCTAAAAAAGGTGCATCTTTTTTCTGCTTTAATGTTCTTTAGATCTGTTGATTTATCTGAATTTTTCAGTTACAGGAGCAGTGCGTATCTAGTCAAAGACATAAAATTATTGGAAACTTAAAATCAGATTAGGGTACAGTTTATTAATCATGATTCTAAGTAATACATGTATTACTTAGATAAAACCTGTTAAAATAAGCCATTTTTGCCACTATTTAGATAGCAGTCTTACATCTATCTCGTTTAAATAACTTTTCATAAATCTCTCTATTGAATATAATGTCTTTTATAATTGGAAGTGCAAAGAAGAGAAAACAAGTAACAATTTGCTTCAGGCGTTGACATATTCTATAATTATCTTTTGTTTGCTTTCATGTTTATACAAGGCAGGATCGTAATGTTTTCATGGAATCTTCCAGAAACATCTGAACCTCTGAAGTGGAGATACTGTGGTGGAGGGGAATCTTCTTTTCTGAGAGAGAGGGAAAAAAAAAAAAAAAAAGGCAAATACCTATTGACTTTAATGTGCTCTGGTCATGCTCATTGAATGGTCTGGCAAACAAACATCTGCCATAAATATAAGCTTAGTCCATTGTTAGTCACTGGAGCAAATAATTCTGAAACAATGTATTATTTTGTAAGCTTAACTATAAAAGCAGAAGAGAAAACAAATCCCAGCCTTTGCAGAGCTTTGAGAAAAACATAGCCTTGTACAAGCAGTGTGCATCCACAGAAACAATCATAAAATGAACTCCATTCAAACAGAAATGGTTGCAGTAGAGTGAAGTGTCCCTCTGAATGTTACTTTTTCCTCCATTTAAATGCCTCAAGGGTTAAAAGCACGCCACTCACTCTACATGAAATGAACCAGGGCTTTCAAATCTTAGCGATGGCATGCTGCGTCCTTGTTGGTGAGCACCTGAAGTCGTTAGTCTGAGTGACGCCTGACACTAATTATGTTTGTCATTCACTAGATAGCCATGCAAACCCAGAGAATCTGGGTGAATAATAAGCTATTTTAAAGGTTTTTATATAAGGTCTTACACTCAGTTTTTTAAAAGCCCTCGTGTATCTTGAAGAACAACACTTGCTAAAGCTGTTGAGGAGGGGAAATGTGTTTTAAAAGACAAATGATGTTTGAAATGCATCGTTCTTGCTTGAAACTGCCATGAAGAACAGCTTTTATATGTCTTGTAATAACTTGTAAAGCCGAGGAAAGATATTTTGTCTTTGTCATACAACTCATCACGGTGCTGGCACAGAACCTACCTTTTCAGTATATCGTGCTCAAAAATAATTGGCACATAGACATAAAATGAATTTAAGTTATTGAAGTGTCCTCTATCTGCTGATAAGTCTTCAAGAAAATATTGCATGACTGCTGAACCATGGAAAGTTCTGGACTGGGGCCAAGTGTATATTTGTATGATTGACTCTATATTTGTATGGTTGACTCTCTATTTGTTTTCTTCTCTACTTTTTATGGATACCATTTCTTCCATTTGCATGATTGTTTATTGCAGCATCATGTACAATTCAGAAATGGTTTGTATTTTCATTGAAGTGAGGTTTTTTTCCAGAGCAATCTCAGACAATGCCGTGCTGTTGCAAATGAGCTCAGGTCAATATACAGCGAAGTTGTGAGTCACAGGCAGCAATTTTTTCTGTCTTTGAGAAGACATACTTTTCCCCCTTGGTTTCTGGGAGCGGGTTTTTTTATCTGTTTTTTGATCTCACTGCAAGCTGACTGCAGCTGAATATGATACCCTGCCAAACATCATAGTCGTATTGTGCAGTCATGCAGGGGGGCATCTGAAGTGCTTGTCTGGTTCATCCCAAGTGTGTACGTTGGGTTGGGTAAATTTCCTCCAAGTCCTTTTTTTGGATTTGGGCATTTCTTCACCTGTGGGTCCATCGTGGCCCATAGCTGAGTTGTTCGGTCGTATCTCCTCGCTTCTCCTTGGGGTGATGTCGCTTCTCCTAGTGCTATGAACATGCAAATATTCTGCTTTGCTGAAGCCTGAAATATTTTCTGTCACTAAACTAGGTGACGGTAGGTTTGGTTTGGGGACTCTGGGAGAATAGCTAGTGATAAACAGGGAGCAACAATTTAGTGATTATAGGAAAGCTTATGCATAACAAAATATTTCGATACTGAAATAAAGCAATAGAAGCAGGAAATTGACTTTATGAGCTAGCTAATGGTTTCAATATGCATGTGACAGGAATGAATAAAGACAATTATATGACAGTATATAATAAGCATATAATAAGACAGTTATAATACAGGCTTGAGATTTCAACTTTTGCTAATGGATTGCAGTGGATCTAAATGAATTTTTAAAAGATACATTTTTTGTTATTTTTTAAGTTAGTATTTACCAATTCTGTACAGTTCAATATTTTATTCTGTTTCAGTTAAACAATAACTTTACAATGACATAAGGAATTATTAAACATATGTTTAATGAACAATTATTAAACCAGCGTTTTAGATTCAAGGTTTATGTGATAATTTCTGAGCAAAAAAAATGAAACTGAGAATCTACTTCTTGAACATCTGCCCTGGGCTGAGTTGGATTCTATAGAATTCAAAGTAATTAGGATAGTAGAATTAATTATTTAGTATATAAACAGCATATACCTATATACTTTATACTTTACCTGTATACCTTTAGTGTATGCCTGTATATAGGTGCAGTAGCTAAACCCTCTTTCTCTGTATATATACATATATAATGTATATATGTGTGTATGAATATATATGGGGAGAGAGAGGGTTTCGTTGCTATAATTAGAATGGAAGGGTACCTTTTTATTAATTTAGCAAGAATTTGTCTGCATTGTCTGCATGGATTATCAATACTATCTGTAGGCTTTTTGTTATTTTAACATATCTGCCCTTGTATGATTTGCCTTTTCAAAGGCCATAGGCTCATATCAATCTTTTGGTGTTCATGTTTTCTATGCTTCCTCCACTATTTAAAACGTAGTATTTTCATTCAATCAGTTGTGAGGGGAACCTGACAGTGTACACCTGACTAGATTTTTCTGTTCATTACAGAATATTTTGTAATAATATTTATGAAAATGATAAAATGGTTTTACACAATATTTGGCTTATACACTAAAATCACTTGTAGTTTGAGTGCTATATGTACAAACATACATTAAATTTTACTGCTCAATCCAGGATAATATTAGAAGCACTGTAGGCATGTTCTGGATAATGGCTGGGATATAAGAAAATAATTGTGTGGGCTGAGAGTTTTTCTGAAATATCTGTAAGAGAGAAAGTGAAAATTGCGTTTAAGTTATCATGAAGGTTGGCTCATCCCTTTCTTAAGCTTTTATATTTACTTTTAATAATGTTTCTTCATAGTTAATGTATTTATTTTCTACACAGTGGTTGCCTTGATGACATATAGTCCGGCTTTACTTCTGTTCTTAAAAAACAAACAAATGCAATTAAAGAGAGTTGCCCAGAACTTTCGTGTCCCTTTGTTCTGTTTTGGAGGATTTTTGTGGATACTTTTCATTTCTTGTCTGCATCTTCTTCATGCACATCATTCTTTGAAATTGTAACTAGCTCTTTCATCATTCTAAATAACTGAAGTGCTTAAAATCAAATGATTAAAATTTTATATCATGTTTTTCTCTTTCTGGGGGGAATTTCATGCTGTATAGTAACAACTGTATGCTATTCGATCAGATTAAGTGAGGGTTTTCCAGCCTGAGCTTTTGTAAACATAGAAATGCACTAAATAAAATACAATAAAATTCATTTATATTAATCTGGCAATTGCCCAGTTCTTGTCAACTAATTGAGCAGGAAGAGAAATACTGGGAAGTTTTACATTAGAATGTTGGAAATGTGTGACATCTCTGATAATGCAGTATTATTTCTGCAAGCATACAAGAACTACAGGCTTTTGTGTTACACAGAAGATATTTTAGATGCAGCTCAAAGGGATATGCAGTGACTGAAACTAATGAGGTCAGTTGGCGTTGACTGATAGAATTATAAAGGGCTGCCTTTCTAGCAGTTGTAAGTATTCACGCCTAACTGAAATCAAAGGTACATAAAATTGTTGATGTCAAGCAGAACTGATTTTTCTTCAGTTTCTCCTGTGACAGGTGAAGAGCTGGTGTTCTGCTCACACGCACTTACCTTTCCCTTTAAATGAATAACTAGATTAGGTGCAGGTTGGGTGTATTATACATGATTATTGGTTACCCAAATGTATTAAGTCCTATTTTGATGGACTCTCTAATGAGGAGCCCGTTATTTTTAGTACCTAATGATTCTACTTTTTGGCAGAAAGGTAAAGTATTATTTCAAAGGTCATTCTACTACTGCTGAGGGTCAATGATTTGCCATGAGACAAATACGCGTTGAGGTGATTGCATCTGGCTTTTGGGGCTGCTTTTTACTCCTTGCAGTGCCATCAACAGGGCAGCGCAGCAGCCTCTCCAGCCTCCCTTGCAGTGGTCATCTTGAGAGCTTGCTGCACCTGCCTCTCTGTAATGCTGTTTCTCTCTCTTTTCCAGTTTGAGGGCTGCAAGAAGGCCTTTTCCAGACTGGAAAACCTCAAGATTCACTTGAGGAGCCACACGGGCGAAAAGCCCTACCTCTGCCAGCACCCCGGCTGCCAGAAGGCCTTCAGCAACTCCAGCGACCGGGCAAAGCACCAGCGGACCCACCTGGACACGGTGAGCAGCCGAGGTCGTCTTTAGGGACCCTGAGTCACTACACAAGACTAAGCTATGAAATAACCCGTTTCAGCAAACAGTTAGACCTAGAAATCATTTAATACTCTATTGAGTACCTACAAGTCTTCAGAGAAGACGAGCAGGTCAGAGCAGTTAAAAAAGATTTATGAACTCTGGCAAATTAGACTTTTTAATGTAAGATATTATAGGTTATATTATAGGTTTCTTCCTAAAAAGGCATACATGTTTTTGGAAAATACAAGCTGGAAAAGACTGTTTACTTCAGATAGATCATTTTGTGCAATACTTTTGGTACTTCAGCATTTGATGATTGCTTACTTGCTTGGTTTTTGCTTGCTTTCTCTGTAATGTAGTAAACTAATGTTTTTCTTGATCTCTTTCTCTGAAGCAGATATCCTCTATGATGCCTTCACTGCAGTTTCTCCAGGCCTTTCTGCAATTTCTTTACCCAATTCACTAAAAGAAAGTATTTTCTGATTAAATCAAAGATTGCTCTGAGGATAGAAGAATTGTAATTATAACCAGCAATATTTGTTATACTGATTTAAAAAAAAATGCCATAATGGCAATTTTTAAAAGGTTTAAAAACTTTCAGAAAGATTTCCTTTGGTTTCTCTTCCTTTTCAAACTTACATTTACCTTTCTTCTTTACCTTTATGATAAATTACTGGACATTCTGTTTGTAGTAATAAAGAGCATGAATTTCCTTTTAGTAATGTCCTGCAGCATCCCAACACTCAAAGGGTTTTTTGAAGAAGCTAAAATGATCTGTGATTTAACAGGCATTACTATCCTTTAACAGTGTCATTATCCTTTTCCTTCTTGGCTTAGAAACCCTATGCATGTCAGATTCCAGGATGTACTAAACGATACACGGACCCAAGCTCTCTGAGAAAGCATGTGAAAGCACATTCTTCCAAAGACCAACAAGCCAGGAAAAAGGTAAATTTTCTAGTACGTTGGTCCGCATAAAAATTACACAGGGAAGCCAATGTTCTAATATTAGCTGCATCAATGCATCTTAAGTACCTGCTGATTTCCAAACTGCTTGATTAGACAAACAGCTAATGGAAAATAATAGGTCTGGTTTTCATATAGATTATGATTTTATCTTTGATGTAATGAGGCTGATTGCTTTAATGCTGTATATTTAGAGATCTGTTGATTAATCACTCAACTTATGTAATGAAACAAATTAAAAATTTTAAAATTAAAAAAAAATGCCCCTTGTTAAATGCCTGGTGATGCAACCTCCAGTGAATGCATCTCACCTCAGTTAGAAAGATAGATTTTGAGAACAGATGGACTGTGACAGATGGACAGTATGTAGTATTAATCTGTAGTGTACAATTAATTATATTTTCATATGCCAGACACTTCCAAATATCAAGACATTTCAAATTGCTGAGTCTCTGTGGTGTCCATGAGTCAACAGTTGTCAATATATATAAACATATCTTTGAAAAGCTGAGTTTTTTATCTAGTGAAATAACTGTGGGGTTTTTTTCCTGAGTATTTTTCATCATATCACACATTAATCACTGACACTGCTGCATTAGACTGTTTAGTCTGCTGAGAATAAAAATCTAAACTTCTATGTTATAGGAAGTTAGTATTGATAAAAGGGGAACCTGCATGCGCTAGTGTAGGGATAAAATAACTCTCAGGAAGCATCTCTGATTGCAGCAGATTACAATACTATGTGGGGTTTCCCTTCTCACATTTACATTTATTTTGTGTTTTTCTGTTGTTGCTCTTCTCCACTCCTCCTGAACAGTTTAAAACTGACTGTTTTAATCCTTAGTTCACTATCTGTGTCTGCATTTGGGCTTAAAACTGGTTATTTTGGCATCCTTTCTGTTTGATAAGGATTTATTTATGCCATTGGTCACCTGAGATATGCTTATGTATGTAAGGGGGAATAATCAAGCCTGCAGAAAAACAAAAGACAAAATGTGGCATCACTCAAGCCAGATCTTTAAAAGACAGACCAAGTTTACCATGTATAATTTTACAAGGCTCAGCGTAGTTACTGGACCTTTGAGAACTTAAAATTGCTAACTCATATTGTGCTTTGGCATTGGAAATATTTCCTGGCAGTGATAATATTAAAAAACAAGAAACAATAAACCTTTTAAGGCAGAATTAAGATTATTTGTGACTTTAATTAAAAATGAAAATTGGCTTAATATCAAAAAAATCTTTACAAAAATGAGAATTCATCAAAAACAACCATAAAAATTCCAAGGTGATAAAGGCACAGTGGAGTAATGGTTCCAGCCGCAGGGAACTGTTTTGTTGAAAAGCATGAAACCCTTTGCTGTCACACCCTGTTAGTCATGGATTCATTTAATATATTGTGACTGACTGCTTTTAATCGTCCTTTTAACCTCCTCCTACACCCTATGTGACATTACTTTGGTGTCCTAAGTTGCTGGCTCTCCAAGTCGGTGTGTACAAATGTACTTTTGATGCTGCATAGTGTTAAAGTAGCAAGCAGAGTTAAGTATATTCATAGTAGTAGAGTCAGCTACTAATTAAACTAAAATCTGGCTACCCCAAGTCTTCAGCCCAGGTTTTTGAGATATGTCTTCAAAACTTTGATCCTCTCTTTGTCCCCTTAAGGTGGGGCTAAGGTATGAAGCGATGAGAAATAACATAGACAAATTTGCTATCTCTGAATTCTTGTAACCAGCTTTTATTCATATATTCTTATGACTCACTATATAGGTCAAAAATGTCTGTGTGTGCACTCCATGTAAGGCAGCTTCTTTACGCCTCCACCCTCCAAATACAGTTAACTGGGAATTTCTCCAGGTAATGGGATGAAGTCCTAGATTCCAAGAAGTCCCTGGAACAAACACATTGAATGAATGTAGCTTAGCAGGTGGTACAGGCAACTTTGATTTACTTTGTAAAGGCAAGCAAAATGGTGAAAGGGGCCATGCCTGCTTTAGTCATTTCTATATGATTTCCAGAAATTGTCTTCATGTATAAATAGATATACAAATGCCATGCAAAATCTTGGAAACAGAAGTTTAAAATGTTTGGTAAAGTATTTGAAATATAAACCTTATGCATCATAATTACTTTTAAAATAATTTTGTGGGATAAAAAGCAGTACTTCCTCCTTTATTTTAAGAAGTAAGAAATTGCTGATTGTGCTGGGAGTTCATCTTTCCTTGGAGAAGATGAATGGAGCAAATGAGCAGGTCAGTCAGTGACAGAAAAACTTGATAAAACCTACAACGAGAGCATCAGCTAGCCCTGAGAGCAACAGTAGTGCCCAACATGCCCCTGCACTATAATTAGTTTTAAAACTTGTCCTCTCCTCGGTTATCCCTTCGTTTCAGCTTTGAAAGGCCAGAAAACTAATATGTTGTTTTGTGAACTGAGAATTTACCATGTGGTACTTGTTTCCACCATCTATAATAGAAATTAAGAGCCATGTGAGTTTCAAGGAGAACAGGATATTTTCACACTGAGAGTGTTCATGTCCCTATAAGATTAAAAAAATAAACAAGAACTGCAAGGGGTATCAGTGCTCATTCACTTCCAAACCAAATGGATCAGAGAATAGCTTGGTTGTTGCGTACTGATCATTTTCAGTTTCTCAAACTTTCTTCTTCTGAAAACGCCAACCACCAGTGGGACGCAGTCTACGTAACTTAAAAGAGTGTGGAGGGTGCATGGCCTGATATAGAAGAATTACCTACTTCTGAATTATTTAATCTTCAGGCTGACTATGCTTGATTTATATTTTGCCCTGCTTTTTCTTCTTCCCCGATTCTGTTTTTATAATGCTTTTCTCTTTCCATTTCCTTTCTTATTCTGCCTTCCACCCTTGTAGCTCTGATTCTTTAGGAAATGCAGCCCAAAATGAACATCAGTAGGTCACTGAGGTACGTATTCTGTGGTAAGACCACTCCAATCCTTTCTGTCAGTCCCATATTCTCCTATACCCTCTGATCTTTCTTCTGTTTTCTTCCTTCGTTCCTTCTATGTACAAAATTTATCTGAATTGTCTATTTTAAAAGCGTATTGGTACATATTGGAAAAGTCCATTTGAATGTTTTATGTATTGTGTATTTGCTAATCCTTGTCTAGCTTAGACCTAATATTAATTAAGGATCTCAAAAAAACATTTCCCACTTTCCCTAGGTAATCAATAATTACCTAACAGGTTTTACTGTCTTCAGTGCATTTTCAGGGCATCCCAGGATCCAGAACGAGTAGGTTTAGCCCTTTCATAACCTCTTTCCAAAATTAAGAAAACTCATTTTTTTAACTGCGTACCTTTCTGAAGCAGAGTGACTATAATAGCCTAACTGATTGGTCCCCAGGCTCAGTGGTAAAAGAGCAAGACTTTTGAAAAGAAAGACATGGAAGGGTAATTCATGAGTTGAAATTCCTATTTCTTTTTTTTTTTTTTTTTTATCCTGAGAAATATACACTGGTATTTGGCATGGAGAATCAGATAAAACAGGATGAATGAGGGAGGATATTTGTTTCAGTAAATGTTCATCATATTCATTCCTCTTACAAAATACTATTTTTTTGCCTTAATAAAATATCAGATTGGTAGTTTTTATTTTAGTTGGAATCTAAATATTGTATAGTACTATAGTACTAGCTGTAGCTAGTAACTGTAGCTGTATGATAGAAATAACTTCTAAGTTGAGGTAAATCTTGTGTGTTTTCTAGATCCTACAGTTCATATACATGGAAGAGCTTTAATAAGGAAAGTTACACTTAGGGGTTGAGCTCTGTTATCTTCCACAATAGTGAGTAATTTTATTCCGTGAGTCATTCTGTGGAGTTGCTGATTGGGCAAAAGTAATGTGTACTCGATGCAAGTAAACGTAATTTTAAGTTGGGTGCACTCTATGTATTTTCAGTGAATGACAGTGGAAAATTTCTTTCATCTGCAGATGGGTAATGCTGAGTCTGAGCATAAAAACATGTGATTCTTTTAGTAAATCTTTTTGTTGAAGTTTGTGAAAATCAAGTTATAAAACAGAATCATTAAGGAAACACACAGCCTTACCGTTATCTATACGGTGATCTAAAACCAGCTTAGAAATTGAATATTACTATTATGCTCCCCATGAATATGAATTTGCTGTTGTGAAAATTAAGGCTCAGTCTTGTACAAGCATAGAAGCTTTACTTTTTTCTACATGTGTGCCTTGGAAAATATCTGCTACAAGGTATTAAGTAACATACAAGTTCAACTGCAAATAAAATAGACCCTCCACTGGCTTTGTGTGTCTCCTGTCATGAACATATGCAACATTTAATGCCTCTTTCTAAATTTTGTCCTTTAAAAAAAAAAAAAAATCCATCAATCCAGTGGCAAAAGCCTTGCACGGCCTTGTGCTTCCAGCTTGGTGCATATCTGCCTCATAATCTTCCTTTTTGGCACACACTGGTCAACTGTAAAATGATGACAGAACACTGGGTTTTGGAACAAAAGCTACTCTCCCCACAAAAAAGACTCTCCATCAGTGTTCTTATTAGACCTGTGTGGAAGAAGATCTTTTTCAGGTTTTGTGCCATCATGTTTTTGAAAGCAAATAGGGATTTTTTTTACTATACTTCTAACAAAAACATCAGCAAAGTCTAAGATGAAGAATTGCCCTCAATCACATCCACTCCTACTGTGGGTTGTGGCAGAGGCTTGTAGGGTGGATTAGTCTGTAGTAGCTGAGGAGCATCTTGGAAGCAGAGAAATAAAGACATGAGGCATCCAGCTAAGGCAACTGGCATGACTCTTTTGAGTAGCAAGTGCTGACCCCAAGCAAGTGTCCCATCAGAAATAGATATCCTGGACATAGACATCCTTGTATGGCTTGTTACAATCCTGCAGATGTTGCTTTTCTGCCACCATGCATCCCCAGAATTGGAAAAAAAAAGGAGAGAGACAAAATCTCCAGCTTCACAGGCAGATCTGGACCACTGTATTCTTCTGAACTCTGATCATTTTATATCCCCTTTCTAACAGTTTGCAACTTCTCTTTTGGAGTACTTTTATATACAGCATATATAAACCTGTCTTAATGGAAATTTAGGAAAAATAAGAATAATTTTGTGTATTCAAAGATATGATATGCCTCCATTGGAAAACAGTTCTTACATAATGTATTTCATGACAGCTTAAAGCCAAATTTTCTGTGTATTCTTGGTAGATTGTTTACCTTTGCCTTTTGTCAGTCATATCAGGAAATATATCATTCATCTGTGAAAAAAAAATACAAAATTCTTATCTCTGACAATGTCGTGAACTTTTCCTTCCTCTTACTCAAATGATTAATTGATCAGGAAAGACTGAACCAAGAAGGGTAAGTGAAGGGTTATCATCATTGATATTTCAGCAAGTTGTTAGGGCATTAAGCTAGCAGTGACTCTATCAATTATGTGACTATATTAATCTGGAGAAACTGTTCTGTCTATGAACACTTGCTTTGTGGGGAACAAGCACTTCTTCTCCAGATCCCACAGTATGAACCCAATGTACTTCTGTATCTTTCAGATTTCAGGAACCCTTGTTCAAACTCTTAGTTGAGATTTCACTTTTAAAACTGAAAAAGAGAGAGAACAGAGAATAGAGGGAGGCAAATCTATTTTCTTGCTTCAAGAACAGTTGAGCATAAGGATATTTTCCCTCAATTGTTCTCTGTAGAGTCCATTGAGAAGATTCCATTAATACAAAATTCAGGGGCTAAGGGTCAGTGAGCAGTGCCCATGGCAACTCAGAAACTATTCGGCAGAAGAAATGTTGCAAAGAGTAAGTGTTTTAATCCTCAACTTTAATCCCTTTACTTCCTGTTTTCAAAATGAAATATAAATCAGGCACCGTGGAGCGCAGCAATTTTTTTTCCTGAAAGGGATGTTGGCAAAAAGGGATTAGTAATGGGCAGGAGTGTTTAAGGAATTTAATCACACAATTTGTTGTAAAACTTTTGAGACGATAAGTGACCAGTTCTTTTGAGCGTGGCCAGTGAGAAACAGCAAAACCCACTTTAAAAATGATTAGAGGGCTGGCTCCAGCTGACAACCCCTGTCATTGCGCCCATCGATGCAGCCCCGCGGGTGGTGGATGCTGCTCCAGGCGCAGTGGGATGCACTGTGTGTCCCTTGCAAGGAGGCTCCACGGTGCATGCAAACCTCTGCTTTTCAGGCAGCCAGAAACAGTGAAAACACTGTATATTGTTATTCTAATCAAGAAACTGTCATTTCTCCATGAGGGTAACGTTTACTGATTCCTCACCGTGCTTTATGTGATACACAGAGAGGTGCACCAGAAGGAAGAAGCAGCATCACCCTTGTTTAAATTTACACACATGGCAAAAAGGAAAAAGAAATCAAGATTTCTCGACTTGAAACAGCCCATAGTGTTTCTTATTCTTCATGTTCATTTCTGATAGCAAACAATACCTTTTCTGTGTGTTTGCCTTCACTTCCTTGTTATCAATCACATGCACTGCCCTGTCTATGAGGATGGTAAGTCTTATCAATATATGATCCAGCAAGATTAACATTGTGTAGACTATGCCTAGGAGGTTGCAGGTACCCTGCCAAGGTATTATTTTAAGCTCTCAAGGATTATTTTAAGCATTTGAGCTATTTTTTAAAGCACTCAAGTGTTTCCTTGAAGGAACCTGTCCATACACAAAGAAAATTCCAGTGGAGATTTCCACAAAATCTAATAGTAAAGGCCAGTGTAACAGTGAGGGATGTTGCAGGGTTTAAAATGGAATGTGAAGTTGTGTACAGGTTTTCATGGTAAATTTTGATAACCTGTGGCAGAAAGGTGTGTTTAAAGGTGTGTGAATAAAGCACTAGGTGGATGGATATTTTTTTTTTTTTTTTTTTTTCCACACCCATTTTTCCAATCATAAAGTCAGGCTTTCCAGTCATTTGTCAGGCTATTCTATTTTCAAAAGGGAAAAAACTTTGCTGGGTGGCATTTACCTGGAAGAAGTTATGATTAGCAGTATCATGTACTAGTTAAATGTTTTCCTAAATCAATCTAACACAAAAGAATGTAGGACTTTTTTCACCCTTTTTAAATGGCACAGCTCAGCTTGTTGTTCTCAAAAAAAAAAATCTAACAGGAGCTGTTAGAACTGTCAGCAGAAGAGGATGAAAGAGAAGACCTCATAGGTAAATACTTTTTTCACAGGATAATTGCATGTTTTAGTAGTGACACATCAGATATGGAAGGAGAGAGGTCATGTGTGGACGTGTACCTGTATGTGTGCACACGAGTGTGCATGTCTTCCAGTTCTACGAATGGAGTAAAAAAAAGAAAGCAAGGTTTGTGAAAATGTGGGCCCTTTAAGGCAGCAGATGCCATACCATGGAGCCTCTTCTATCCTAAAACACAGTATTTTCAAGCATATAGAGGCAACCTATCAACAGAGCACAATTATGGCTAAGCAAGGTTTAATGTTTATTTCAGAAATTAACCATTTACAATACACCCCAACTTTAATTCACTTTTTAAAAATAAAATTCCAGGCTTGATTTCTTTTTTTTTTCCTAAATTCCTTTCAGGATATGTTCCAACTGCAGTTTTCTTCCCTCAATTTGTGTTCTGGGGTCTGTATCATTTTTATAAGGAAATAATCCAAACTATTCCTCATATGATAATAATGCCAGTTGAAAGAAAACAACCCGTTCTGTGTATAACAAAGTTAGAATTAATTTTAGTCTGTCTTCAGCTTAGCAGTGTTCTCATCTTGGAATTTTGTTTCATAATCAGAATTTCTCATTGCCTGAAAATTTTCCAAGGTTAGCTGAGTGTGCAGCTGAGTTGCTTTTGATTTTCAATGTAATCTGCTGAAAAACATTCTTGTTATGCTTTATTGATTTAGGCAAGGTCCCAAAGATTGAAGCTGGTTTTGCTCTTGAAATTAAATGTCCTTAGTAAACAGTTGAAGTTTTGATGCTTAGTTGAAGCATCAGATGTTCCACAGGAACTTAAGGAAAAATTTCTTAACAGTGAGGGTGACAGAGCACTGGAACAGGCTGCCCAGAGAGGTTGTGGAGTCTCCTTCTCTGGAGATCTTCAAACCCGCTTGGACGCAGTCCTGTGCCACGTGCTCTGGGTGTCCCTGCGTGTGCAGGGGTTGGACTAGATGACCTCTAGAGGTTCCTGCCAACCTTAAGCATTCTGTGATTCTGTGATTCTATGAAATCTTATAGCAGAGCGAAAGTAGCTTTTCTTCATATAGAGCCGAATGTCCGTGGGCCTGTAGGCTATATTAATTTCAGTTTTATTGCGTTTTCCCAGCCAGTGTTTAACTGAAACAGAATGCAAAAGCAGACTCAAATAGTTGGTGTGCCTGTCTGAAAGATGTGGCAGAAAATTAGCAGAATAATTCTACGGCTCTCCAGAGGTCTTGCCAAGTTGATTTGCTGGGGACAAAGATTATTGAGGAGCTTTCCTCTCTGTATTACTTCTTGCTTCAAGAGGTCTGTAGCCTCCAGTTGCAAGATTTAGGATGTTTGGCAGGTGTAAACTTGTATTTTCTGTTGGAAATAAAGCTTACTCCTGTGCAAGAAATAGAGGGATGGTGATAAAGTTGAGCTGCATGAACAAACTGCCTGATCAAGTCAGACATCCTATCATGTGAATAAATACTGAAGGAGAATAGCTTTCTATTTAACCTGTAATTTCCCAGTGTCAGATCTGTGTACTGTCACAGTCAGGTACTAGCAGGACATAATTTCACTAACTATACAAGCAAGTATTAACTTCTGGCGACTCCTTAGGAAAAACTATTAAAATGTGCAGCTCCGCATAGATTTTTCCAGTGCCAACTCTACTGACCACTTTCAGGGCAACAAAAATGCTATAAGCCTTTGATGTAAAGCAATTCCTTTCAACAAAGCATAGACTTACTTCTATTTTGCTGGTTTTAGACATGGCAGACACCAAAGCTCTAACCCGTGTTAGAAAAGAAAGAATTAGTCTCAGCTGTAACCAATGCTCCCCAACCTTGTATGGAGATCTATCCTACTAGTTACACAGCACTTGGGGTCCCTTAAACCTGCTTTCATAAAAGAATAAAAAAAAAGAGAGAGAGAGAGGGACTAGAAGTGGTGGTATTTGAATTAAATAACTAGCAAATTGAAAGAACTAGGGGACCGAGTCTTTTACTAAAGTTAATGTGATTGCCTCTGGGCAGGTTTTAAAGTTGCTGAGATCCTATTGTTTGTGGTTTGGAAGCAAACTAAACATGTTTGAAAAATCCTGAACTGATTTTTTTTCTTAGCAGTTATGTTCATAACCAGACATTTCTTTTGTTTTTCTTGGTAGCATCTCATTTCTGTTGAGCAAGAATAAAGCTGAGAAACTAACCAGGTTGTATAAAACCATGCATATTTCAGATAAAGCAAATATTGGTCAGAAAAATATAAACTGAATAATAATTTTTTTCAGGATGCATTTCCTTTGGAAGTATGTCATGCAGCAAATTAAGAGCAAATCTCTGCTGTTGTATTTTTATACCACAAAACTGAAAATTGGAGAATTTAGAATCTTGCTCCCTTATAATTATTTCTGCTTGTATCATTTATTCTTGGCTAGCTACTTAATCATATCTAAAATGCTTGAATGACAGCAGTAGAATTTCTAACCATTGTTCCGAAAGATGATAAAACATTAATTGATTATCACAGGAGTAAAATAACTGTAAATCTGTAAGTAAGTATGTTTTCTATGTTAGGAAAAATCTCTGCGTGGTGATGATGGAGCATCTCAGATTCTCAGATACAAAACCTGTCAAGTCTGCCATGCACTGAACTAATGAAGCTGAGAATCTATCTTTTAGGACAATTGTTTTATGAAGGGAAGTAACAAGGAAGCTGAACTTGTACTTAGGCCCAGTGTAAGTTTGGGCTGCCTTAAAACACACTGAAAATGTCTGGTCATCAGTGCAAAATTGCTGGTTGCTGATTTAGCCATTCTGCAAGAAAACTTGCTAATTGCTCTCAAATGTAGACTGTCGAGTTGTCAGTCTGAGTGTTATTGAGCTTGAGCTGCATTATGGGATCAGGAGGGAAGTCCTGTTCTGCAGCCAGGTAGGTGTGAGGGATATAACTCACCCTGAAGCCAGAGGGACTGCCAGCTGCTTCTTCCTGTGGCGTGATGACCCTGCTTGTTCTGATACCATCTCTCTATTCACCTTGGATTTCTTCGTGCACAGAATAAGAATTGAAACTCAGTTTTCACGACTTTTGGCAAAACGCACAAGATTTTTGCAGGGATCAAAACTTTTTGTTTAAAGTATTTCTATAAAAACAATGAAAATCTGCAAAAATGTTTGGCCAAGCCTGAGATTCTCTTATCTTGAGTATATTTACAAGGATCAGCCAGAGCCTGGCCCTTGCCATCTGTATGCCAGCATTACTGACCAGCCAGTACAGGATCCTGCCTTCAGAGGAAGGTTTCAAAAAGCCTAAGCAGAGACTGAGAGCCCAGGATGAGCTTTAGAGGGTAGACGCAGGCTGACCTGGCGCCAATGCAGCATTCCTATTGTCTTTTGGGGGAAAATGGGATTTTTGGATGGGACGTGGAGTAGAGAGCTCTGCGCTGTGCTCCTCACCTCTTCAGACTGGGTAGCAAGGCTTACTTTCCAAGGGAAACTCACATGCATGTCCTGGAGTTATTGCCAGCATTTTTCAGGATTTTTCCTCTATTAAATATATAAATTGTCATTATAAAGATAGGTATTATACAATCTATACACACACGTGTGCATGAGTGTTTGTATATGTGTGTGCCCGTGTGCATGTGAGCATATGTGTATATGTGAATAAAAGCTGCATTTTTAGCTCGTGTCTGTGAAAAGAATAGCCTAAATGGGAACCAGAAATAATTAATGCCTGTTTTTAGCACCATTTTCAGAAATGTGTCTTCCAGTGTTTGTTTCTCAATATTACTGGGTTTGTGTTGCTGATTCTGGTTTTTGGTTTCATTATTTTTCTTTCTTTTGTATTGAATGTATTTATTTAGTGTTGACTGTTGTGCAAGCCAGGAAATTATGTCAGCACAGATTGCCATAATAGATTTATTCTCAGTGTCAAAGCATTTGCAAATGCAAAACAAATCCCCAAACAGTGCAAAACTGAAATACATATAACATATTTAAGGATGTTTTGGCTATTGCTCCTATATAATGCTCATATTTAATGCGTAAATATTTAGCTCTCATTTCCTTGTTATGCTCACTC
>NW_010577460.1:761421-821946 GCF_000705375.1 Tinamus guttatus | reverse complement strand
CATAAATAATGCCTTTTGATGACAGAGAAGTGATTTGTTCTTTATTTAAAAAGAAAAAAAAATCGGAAACAAGCCACTTTACACAGCAAACATCCGTAAGTTTTATTCTGTATGATAAAATCCTGCATTTTTTATGGAATTAGTGTTTTGTCATATTTATTTTCATCTTGGAGTGCAGAGAAATTTAGAATCACGTGGTTCAGCTAATGTTATGCATAATGTGCTTGAAAGGAATTTGAACTTAGGTACCTTTGGCATTTAAAATCATGTGTACTTAATTTCATTTTTTTTTTAAATAAGCTATATTACTGGTGATAGCAGTAAAAACAGAATAACTTGTGGCTAATAGAAAACAGACAGTCATTCATGCTATGCTGGAAGAAACATCTGGACCCTGGAGCAGACTGCAGATATGAATGATGAATGAAAAAACATTGGCAAGAAAATCTTGCTCCTTTTCTCTCCTTCACATTTGCCTTCCCCTTCCCCATTCCCTCCAACTCGGTGCCGCTTCTGTGCCGACCACATGGAGTGATTCCCGGGGGCTGCTCGTCCCCAGACCCTCGTTTCTGCTGACACCTGAACCTGTTCTGTGGGCGGGTGTTAACATTTGGTGCCTACAGTTGCACAAATCCCTGACACATCCGCTGCTTCCACGGGGCACTACAACTGCAGGAAAGTCTCTGTGTTTCTACAGCATCACTTTGCTAAGGCAAGAGGTCTCAGTCATTTGGTAGCTCTCCATTTTACATGGACCAGGATGCTCTTCTTGCATAGCATCAGGAGGAATTTCCTTTCTTAGATTTGTATTAAAAAAATGTGCTATAACTGAACAGCTGTTTTCAAGCGGTTTTGAGGGGAAGGATTGAAATTGCAGTTCATTCTCCTGATAACCCCTCTGCTTGTTTTCCTTGCGATTTTTGGGCATCTCAAGGCTTTTCTTTGGTAGGTTTTTTTTTTTTTTTTTTTTTTTTTTTGCGATAATAGTTTCTCCTTCCTTGTCTTGTGTTTCAGTTGCGATCGGGCTTGGACCTTGACCAAGACATCCTGAATGACTGCCTCACAATTCAGCCTCTCCAGACATCCCCTTCACCACATGATGCAGCCAATACCATGAGACCATCTCCAGAGTCACCTCATGAGATCTACCAAGGTATAGCAAAGGGACAAAAAAAAAGCTTGCAATTATTTATTGTTTGCTTAACATTTTGGATGTTTTCCCAGCACAAGGTGTCCTCTAAAATCATCCTCATCTCATGAGAAGGGTAGAACTTTAAAAGTAATATGACAAGATAGATTTTAATCAGATTTTTACCTATTTTTTGACTGAGGAAAGGGATGATGAATTTTATGTTATCTATGAAGAGACCTACCGCAGGAAGGAGGGCTCATTTTGCTTTCTGGGCATTTAGCTTCTGCTAGCAATACATTTCTGCCATTCCTTCTAGACCTCCTGAACTCCTTAAGCTTCATTTAGAATTTAAAGAATATTTGTCTTCTTCATCATTCATGTATTACAATCAGTTTTCTTATAGATCTGCATCAATGAACTGAAATGTTCCATTATGAGTTCTCATATTTTGTGTAACTCTAAATACTCCAATAAATACATGTAGGGTGTAGAAGTGATCATCCTATTTTTATTGCTTCAGTTAAGTGTTGGGGATTTTCTTATTAAAATACATAACTCTCACACCTAGCTCAATGTACAATGGCTGTTCACATTTTGGCAGAATTTGAAACATTTGAGAATTTATAAGTGATAATATATCTCAAAGTTCAGCCCAATGGTGTGTAGCATGTTAACATTTTTTATGAAGCACCTTAATACTTGTGAAGGCATCTGGTTTTCACCGTCATGCAGAATGCAATACGTCTTCTAATAGTCTGTAGTCTGGTACAGTTGAGAGTCCAAGTCTTAACTGAAATGCAGATGTAGCAAGTGGCTGGATGTTTTGTGCAGCAGTGAAAAGTGGCATTTTCTGAAGCGGTCACTTAGAAAAAGTGGTTTTATTTCCTGAGAGGCTTCCAGACATAAAGTTCTCAATATGCCTTTTTTGAGGCTGTTGTGAACTATATGATGGCTTGTGTTGATGTAGGTTTATATTAAAAAAGACCAGGAAACTGAAAGCTATGTTTCCTACATTGACTGACTGAATCATAATTTATGAAACCCTTATTGCTACTATGCTGTCACCTTTTTTATAAAACCCTTATTACTACTGACTTACTGACGGGTTCACTACTGTGTCATCAACCTTTACATGCCTTAGTCTGATCACGGTCGGAATATAGCATCTGTTGTCTGAGAACTAAAGGAAATTTCAGATTTTAAAGATATGATTTGGAGCAGGCAATCTATACCTTCCCTTTGTAGTAATATGGTGTTGCTTACATGTGTTTTATTTATTGTATTTTGAGGTGGAGTTAGATATTGGGAAAAGCTTAGATAAAAAAGGGAATTACTGGCATTAGTATAAAAGAAAACTCACAGTGAGAGAAGAAAAGATTGAGCTTGTTCTTTCAAGTGCCTAAAAGTCATGGAAGATATACAGGAACAGTATTCCTGAACATTTTTGTAGGACGTTTTCACTGAAATCTGTTGAGCACTGAACCTTTTACAAATCTGGCTTTTAGACTATACTTAAATGTTTAAAATCCAAGCTGCTGGATTAGTCTGAATCTAGGCTGATAGTGGCTTGAACAGACTGTGGCCCAATGATTTGTCAGTATCCTAAGCCAAATAAAGTGATTGCCGGTAGCCAGCCCTTAGCTGAAAATTGTCTATACGCAGGATAGTCCATAAATGACTTCTGAGGTATGTCATAACATTTTGTAATCTCATTCATGCCTTGTTTTTCAGTATCGAAATTCTTTATCATAATAATCTTATTTTTTGTGTTACTTGTCACTGCATCTTACTGTGCAGCAATTTTTCTACTATCAGAGGTAATCAACATCAGCAGCATTTTCTCTGTATAAGTAAGAAACCGGTTTCTCTTACACAAGTGTTGCCCCTAACCACAACCTAGCACATTTTTCCTGGCTTTATTTCCTTGTTCACAGAAAGCAAGTGGTGTTGTTTCACCTCAGTTCAAATGGGGTGTTGTGTCAGGAATAAATTAATCCATGTCACTTCATTTTGTCAATGACGCAATCCAGCTGAAATGGATTGTTCCATTAGCTACTCATCAGGGTTGATAGATAATATGCTATGCGAAAAGGAGAGATAACAACAGAGAAAGAATTATTTGAGGGGAAATGGCAATCCTAAAATTAATCATACTGCAAGGAGAGATGAGCAAATCATCAAAAATCTTCAGTGTGGTGACATGGAAAAGACACGCTTCTGATTTCTAAGAAAGCAACATCTTCTCTAAATATAAGCAAAATTTTGAGAGATAGTCTGAAAGGAAAACACTTCTACTGGAACCTTTTAGAGAAGTTGTAATAGCTGAAATTTTTCTGTGTAGAAGTAGTAGAAAGTAGAAACATGAACAGGTATCTTCTCCACCAATAACCTTAAATAAAACTTTTCTCACTTGGATGTTGACTTGCTTCTAGCTTACGCACTTTTAAAGCCAAGCTAATTTTTACTTCACTTTTCGTAGGAAATATAAAGAATAAATATCTAAAAGTGAACATTTAGCTGCTAGTACATTTCTGAATATTAAAATACAATAACGCCTATAACAATCTCCATTTTGAGGCACAGAATCTGCAAAAACCATCATGTTTAAATAAAAACACAACAGTTATCTTTGGATTATGCCTGCAGTACTTAAAATTAAGGCTAAATAGAAGTTTGCCTGATCCAAGGCCTATGTGATTTTATTAAAGAAATTTGAACGGAGTATAGATTAGCTAATTTACTAGGGTAACATTAGAGGTTTCTCACTTAAAAAAAAGAAAAAAAAAACAGAGAAATCAAAGACAAAAGTAAATTAGATTACAAAATGTTACATAAAAGCATCTTTTAATTTTATCACAGCATTTAGAATTAGCATGAGTGTTGCAACCATTCACTGAAATCTTTCAGACTGTTATTGCTTGAAATACTTCCAGATTATTTCCAGGCAATGCATTTTGCTCACTGTGAGTTTAACATCTTCAGATCGCCTTAGGTAGGTGGGCAGTTAATAAGACATAGGGGAGAGAAGACAATCTTTTTTTTCCTTCTTCCTCCTTATGAACTATTGTAATATTCCAGAGGAAGGAGTAACAATGAAAAATGTCTAATGTGTAGAGATCTAAAAGAATTCAAATAACATTCAAAAATTAGAATAGCAAATCTTATTTAGGATGTGGACTGTTTTGTGATATTTTTGGTAGTAGCCAGTACCATTTTTATCAAAGGCCTCTAAGTGTGCTAACTCTGACATTTTTATTCTGATGCAACTGGTGATTTTTCAGTGAATTTCTTTTTTTTTTTTTTTCCTCCAGTTCTGTGAGCCTAGAGAAAAAAAAAATCTTAGAAGACAGTATATCTCAGGACAATGCTTCTGTAAAGGACCTTGATCACAAAGGCACTATATGTGCTGAGTGTTGTGATTCCTCAATATTAGGGACAGGAAGTCTCAAAGGCCTCAAATGAAGAGGCCTACAAAAAGAACTAGATTTGGTTACTGCACAAGGTGTTTCCCTGGACTTGTTTTCCTCTTCAGCCTTATGTTTTGTCCGGGAGGGCTTTATAAGCCTTGAGGATGCCTCCAGGAGCTCTGATCTACCTGTAGATCATTTCAAAAAGACACAGAAAGGATCAGCAGAACCCACATGATGGGCCAACTTTGCAATTTGCCCTTCATAATGTTATTTTGATTTCTGCAGCATTTCTTAATGTACCAAGACCTCTTTCAGATCCACGCATATAGGAGACATCAGACTTAAAGAGCACCTGGCAGCATTAGTACAATATCTGCAGCATGTTTTACCTTTGCTGAGCTTACTACCTAAGGCTTGATAGAACCCATGCACACATATTTCTGTCCAGAAGATCCTATAGATCCAGAAGATCCTTCTGTATGAAGTATGTGCACCTAAGGCAAGAGTAAAGGGGAAAATGTATGACTGATGTTCCCAAGTTCAAAAAGTATTTCAGATTTTCCCTCTGAGCACTGATAAATTCCTTGTTCACAAGGAAACGTAAATATACCCTATAGAAATGCAGAATTAAATATAAATTTTTTTAAAAGTCTTGGAAATAAATGAACATATTATTTCAATGTGGACTACAAAGTGAAACCTCCAGATTTTCTCTATACAAAAAATGCTCAGGCCTTCCCCCAAATCCTGTCAGCAGGAGTAGGAAGAAAGATATTTTGAGGGCAGAAACAGATTGACAGAATGGTGATTTGACTGTAATAAATCCAAGGAATTAATTATACCTATGTTGGTAATTTGCACAGAGCAGGGTGATAATTTTGTATTTTAAAAATGTTTCATGAAATTACAGGTTTCGGACTCCTTTAAAAGACAAAATTAGATCATTTTCTTAAACTTGGGTTTCAACAAAATTTTAAATGCTACTTCTCTGGGTTTTTTTTTTAAAGTAATCTTGCTCAGATCATTTTTTCTCTTCCTTCCACCTGATTTGTTCCTATATAAACTCACTAGAATGCATGTGAGTTTAGCTTTACATACAGGGAAAATGTCTTAGCAGAGATACTGAAAATTTCTTTGTGTTGATAATTTGATTTCTCATGAGATTCTGGAAGTGAAAACTTGAATCTTCCCTGGCTGTAATTGTGCAATCTGGCTGTAATTGTGCAATCTCTCTGGAGGTAAATCATCTTCATGTTCACATTCAGGGCTACATCTCTCTTGTAACCTGTGACATAAGTTGCAGAGTGGGTGATTGTGGGTTCTTTTTGTTTGTTTATTTTTGGACTGTACTTCTTTAATATGCCTTTAAATGGATTAGATTAAATTGTATTGCTAGAAAGAAAAGTCTTTTGTAAAATACTGTTGATGTTTATTCTGTGCTTTTCTGTGCGGACCTACCTGGTGGTATATTGGAGTCAGTGAAAATGTTTATTGCCATCAATATTATCCTGGTTTCACACCATTTAGGTTGAATGTTTAACTATGATCATGCATTGAAAGTCCTTTCTTTAGATAAATAATTCCTACTAGTATTATGAGTAAACAATACGAATTTAATAGTGCTAGAAATGTTTGCCCCATACCACTCCGAGGAAAAAACATACATCATACAACTTAGTGATTTCTACAGTATTACCCCAAGTGTTTTTGTCAGCCTTTTTAAGACTAACTCTGCTAGGTCATTGACCTGTTGCTGAGTACAGTTGTGGACTGCCATGGATTTGTACGCACCTGGTGTCTGGTTCCTTTCACATTTTTTACAAGGTTTAAGGAGTCACTTGACATAACACTATGTCTACCCTGGGAAGTTTCAAGAGCAGCAATTTCTGCTGGCAATTCCAGCAGATTTCACTCCACTGGGTGCTCCTGCTGTGCAGTATCTCCATGCACCTCCCACAGGCACCTTGCATAGTCTGTGGGTCCCTCAAATGACTCAGGGTTGTGCTGTGTTTATGGCATTTCATCACAAGGTGTAGCAGATGCAGTTGTGTAAGCATGAAAATGCTCTCTGCCTTTTCCCCTTCAACCAAGAAAGTCTTGAGGATGGAAATATGGGATCATTTCTAAATGATTGTTCTGCAGTTTCCATACAGATACCATAGACATTCTTCATCTGTAACAATGCTCTTTGAGGACCTGGTTAAAATTCTAGAGTTTTATGAATGAGGTTGGATGAAATAACCACCTCTTCTAGAGTATGAAGCTGTAGCATGTCAAGATTTGGCCTGAAACTGAACAAACCTATTCAAGCTTATTCAAGAAATAGCTTATTGAGCTCTTCCAAAAAAAATTCCCACAAGTTTGATAGTTGTGTTCTGCATGGTTTTAGGAGAGTATCGTTTGGCAACAGCAAAGTTCATGTGGTCGGGGGGAGCTTGTATGATTCTTTTTTGCTTTCCAGCAGAAAACAAGCCCAAGGAAAGAACGGTTTCTGGTAAGAGTTAGCATTAGAGATTTTGCGGAGGAGGCTTGGGGTGATCGCTGGTGGTGGCAAGCCTGATGTGAGGTTTCTCTTTTGTCGGTCTCAGCAGCTGTGTTCCCCGGCCTCCAGACAAGCCAGAGTGCCACCATGGCAGTGGGAGCTGTGTCCTTGTCCCAGCCCATCAACCTCCCTTCCCCGGGATGCAACGTTCAGGGCAGTCCTCACCATCCACCCCAACAGCTACCTCTTCTCTCAGCTGTGGACTCTGAGAGGTAAGACCACCTCTTTTTATTTTGCTGCTTCTTTTTTTTTTTTCATTTTGAAAAGCCTGAGGAATAACTGAAGTGGGCAGAAACATTGCTGCCCCAAAGTGATGACCAAGGAAGGAGAAGCCAATGGTGTCATATAGGACCTGGTGTCTGTCTCCATTGAGGGACTTTCTGCAAACACCACCTTGATCTCCAGCAATGACCTGAACAAGCCAAGTCCTTCCAAGTGGGACATGCCAAATTCCAGAGGAGCCCAACAGCACCTCCCAGAAGAGGCCACCTTGGGATCCCTGTTTCACTTCATGTACAATGGGAAACTCTGAACTCTTTCCTCTCAATATTCTCTCAGTTCTGAGTGTCTCTGCAGGAACTTGGCATCTTTTGTCTTTTTAAGAGGAATGGATAATGAATGGAGTTTGTTTTTAATTCTCCAGTTGCAGAGCTTGTTTTATAGTCAGGACTCATTTTTTGCTGGCTTGAAACAAGCCCCCTGGGCTTTGCTGTTTCCATGATTTCATATATTTTGAGTATGAAAGCAAATCACTTGAAAATGGTTTAATTTTCATTCTTGGGTGTTTCATAAGTTATTTTCAGAAGTCCTTCCAATTATTTATATCGTGTATGGTATACATTTCCACTTTGTTTATTGAAACTGAAGTCTGTCAGGTTGTAAGAATAAAGAGACTAAGTAAATAGATTTTCAGTAGTAAAACCAGCAAGATACACTAGCTTAAAAGCTATTGAATTCTTAATATCTGTGTACGGAAGCTTTATTTATAAGGCTTTATTTTGCTGATCTCTCTCACTTTCAGCATTCTAAAGCATTATTATCTGTATTTCATTAATGCATTTCAAGGTGTTTAATCTCCTTAAGGGATAGAAATGTCAGTAATTTGGAAAGCATAAAATGTCCAATTATAAACCCCAGAAGAATGCACCCTAGGCATCAAATACTAAACAACCGAGCATAATTTTGTTTGAGGAAAGCTGTACTAACTCTGCCAGGAAGAACAGAATGGCTCAGGCAAATGGTGGTGAGCCAAAAGCACTTTCCATGTTCAGTCTGAACACTTGAATTCAGACAGACCTGGAGACATGGTTAGGTTTTTTTTGGCCATTGCACAGGAATCTTGGATCGCCATTTCGTGATGGTCTGAGCTCCCTTCAGAGTTCCTTGCCTTGCCTGTTCCTGGCTGCAAGGACCCAGCCTATTTCCCTGGCACTGGCTCTGGTCATCCTTGGAAAACCTGTAAGCTGCTGAAGCTCTCCTGCTTCTCTGGAAACTTTTCTCTCCTAGTGTAGTTTTCTGTCGGGTGAGTCCAGCAGTCGTGTCCGACAAAAGCTGGAGCACCACATAACAGGCAATGTTAGATCAGCAGCTATCTCTATCATAAATTTCATTAAAAAAAAAAAAAAACACACACAAAAAACCCATTAGCATGTGATTTCATTAGCATGTTTCTGAAGGGGTGACTCGTGGACAAGCATAGCAGGGAGAGTCAGAGTGTGACTTAACTCATGAAGTCCTTGGAAATTTTGCTGGCCTCAGGATAGTACAGAATTCTGCAGATTAAGTATTGTTAAAGTTAAAAAGAACTAGCCTGGAACTAGCTTCTCAATTCTCATATGTTGTGCTACCTTTGTACACTCCCTTTTTTGTCTGCTGTTTCCTGTATACAGAACTGCTCAGGCTTAAAAACAACAACAACAACAAATCAAAACACTAAAATTTCATCTTCACTCAATTTAACAAATGGAAATTTATATCCTAAAAAGAAAAAATGTACTGCTGTAGTGTTGATTTGATTATAGAACATGTAGCACAAATTAGGACAAATGCTTAGAATGAAAACTAATACAGGAACTCTTTTTTGAATATAATACAGATCATTTACATAAACTCCTGAAAGTAGGCTCTCTTTATACCATGTTGGGGAGGAGTGATGATACCTTGCTTCTGTCTTTACTGCCAAGGCCAGTCCCCATGAACTACAGAGCCCGGAGACAAGAGAGAGAACCAGGAGAGAAGAGGACTTTCTGCTGGTCAAGGAGCATTGGGTTAGGGACTATTTAGGCAAACCCATAAATCTATGGGCCCAGATGGGATGCACCCAAGGCTGCTGAGGGAACTGGCAGGGGTTATTGCTCAGCCGCTCTCCATCTTCAAGAGGTCATGAAGGGTGAGGGAGATGCTGCAGGACTGGAAGAAACCAACATCACTCCAGTCTTCAAAAAGGGCAAGAGAGAGGAGCCAGGAAACTACAGGCTGGTCAGCCTCAACTCCATCCTTGGAAATCTGATGGAACAGCTCATCCTAGAGACTATCTCTAGGTATGTCAAGGAAAAGAAGATGATCAGGAGTAGTCAGCATGGATTCACCAAGGGAAAGTAGTGTTTGACAAACCTGATAGCCCTCTATGATGAGGTGACTGGCTGGATGGACGATGGGAGAGCCGTGTATGTTATCTACCTTGACTTCAGCAAGGCTTTCGACACAGTCTCCCATAACATCCTTATAGGAAGGCTTAGGAAGTGTGGACTGGACGAGTGGACAGTGAGGTAGATTGAGAACTGGCTGGATGGCAGAGCCCAGAGACTGGTGATAAATGGGATCAAGTGTGGTTGGAGGCCTGTGGCTAGTGGTGTCCCACAAGGGTCCGTACTGGGCCCAGTGCTCTTCAACTTGTTTATCAGTGACTTGGATGAGGGCACAGAGTGCGCCCTCTGCAAGTTTGCAGATGACACCAAAACGGGAGGAGTGGCCGACACTCCCGAGGGCTGTGCTGCCATTCAGAGAGACCTAGACAGGTTGGAGAGTTGGGTAGAGAGGAACCTCAATGAGGTTCAACAAGGACAAGTGCAGGGTCCTGCACCTGGAGAGGAATAACCCCAGGCACCAGGACAGATTGGGGGCTGACCTGTGGAAAGCAGCTCAGCAGAGAGGGATTTGGGAGTCCTGACTGACAAGTTAACCATGAGTCAGCACTGTGCCCTTGAGGCCAAGAAGGCCAATGGGACCCTGGCCTGCATCAGGAGGAGCACTGCCAGCAGGTCGAGGGAGGGGATCCTGTCCCTCTGCTCAGTGCTGGTGAGGCCACATAGAGAGTACTGTGTGCAGTTCTGGGCTCCCCAGTACAGGAGGGACATTGAGCTGCTAGAGAGGGTGCAGCATAGAGCAACAAAGATAATTAAGGGACTGGAGCATCTATCATATGAGAAGACTAAGCGAGCTGGGCCTGTTCAGTCTGGAGAAGAGAAGATTGAGAGGAGATTTGAGGCTGTGGAGTCTCCTTCTCTGGAGATCCTCCAAACCCACCTGGATGTCACCCTGTGCCACGTGCTCTGGGTGTCCCTGCTGGAGCAGGGGGTTGGACTAGATGATCCCTAGAGGTCCCTTCCAACCTTAACCATTCTGTGATTCTGTGATTCGTATGAAAATGTGAACCAAAGGCCATAAACAGTGGCTTGGACAAGCATGTATTAGGCTATTTATCTTCATCTCATCAAGCAGACCTGCAGGATTTAGGGACACAAGCAGGGAATTTGTTCCCTGTGGTTCTTGAGATGCACCTGGGACCTTCAAGAGCCAGGGCTGACTGATTGAGCATGTGCCCCTGCGACCTCATTCATTTATTGGGTTAAAACAGGTCCATGCCATCCTTGTGACTTTAGTAGTGCTGGGTTGCCAGGGACAAGGGGATGGAGAAGTAAGTGGGTGGCTTCTCTTCCACTTTTATCCACCTTGTGATGGGAGGGTAACTGTAGAGAGGGTGGCACAAGACCCTAAGTCTAATTAATGTGAAAGTCTGGCCTGAGCATGGGGACCTATCTTATACCACTCTGGTTCTGCATGAAAAACTGAGTGCAAGTCAGGCCTCCAAGAAACTGCTGCACTCATCAAAGAGAACATGCACAATAAAAAAGCAGACTTACATTTTGATGGTTCCAACTGTTAGGGTCTAACTTTCAACACTCACCTGATTTGCAATAATCTCTGGAATACTGACTGTTCAATGAAGACAGCAAGTGATCATATCACCCAAAAAATCATGTATACAAAAGGGAATATATATTTGGCTTTGTTTACTCTTGTTGTTATAATAAAAGAAGATGAGGCATACAATGAATTTGGAAAATAATCTACTTAAACCCCAGAAGAAACAAGTCTGTTTTTATTTTATTAACATATGCTACTCAGTGGAATAAAACTGTTGGTGCTTGAATATTTTTTGCAATAAGCATGAATGTCTGTGGTAGCAAAACAACAACAACAAACCCCCCCCCAAAAAAACAACATACATCTGCTTTTTAAAGCTCACTTCTGTGCAAGAAATAACATGTTGGCAGATATGAGACTAGGACAGAATTTTTGCATGGGCATTGTGCTCCATGCAGTTTTTCACCTTTCTGTGAACCATAGCTAGTGGTATGGCCCTGAGGGATGACACATACAAGTTTGACACAATTTCTAAATTCTATAAGTTGGAAGGAAAGGCTTAGGACTGAACCGTCCAATTTACTGTAATGCTATAATAAGGTCAGTGACAGTGCTTCTGTTTACTTCTATGATTATGTGGTTATATTTCTTTTATATCTCTTTCGTAACACAATAAATGCCTCTAAGGCAGACTTCCAGACACAAGAGCCCCTGAGGGTATCCAGCCAAGGAATCAGGACATCTAATAATGTTCATACATTACAAAGCCCTTTGTATGTGGCATACAAGGGACAGCTCTTGGAAAGCCTTTAGTTAGAGATCTTAACAGTGAGGTTTTGAAATCAGTACAGTAATTTCTTTCCAGACTTGGGACACTTGGGAGAATTGGCTGCTAAAAGACATTATCTCCTTTTTTAGTTAGTGAGGAAATGACAGCAAACTGTTGCAAGCTCAAAGAGTGGAGGTGAGCAGCAGATATAACCCTGAGCTTGGGCCAGAGCCAACCTAGCAAAACTTGGGATTTTTCTGCACTCCATTTGTCTCTTTTCCAAAAGCATTTTCCTTTTTTTTTTCATTTGCAAGAAACTCAGTTCTCTAATACAGATACATCCACAGAAGATGCAGAGGGAGCTTTTAAAGTATTTTGAGACAGCCCCTCACATTTCCCTTGCTTAAATTCCACTCTTTTTTCTTCTTCTAATCAAAGCACATGCTTGGGTGCTTGTCACAAGAGCTGTTCTTTTTTTCTCTCTGGCCCCTTCTTTGGGCTAGATGGACCACTGGTTTGATCGGTTATAGCAGTTCTTGTGTTCCTAAAGCTTGAGAATCTGTATCTTGAAAGGGATTTTTAAACACTTACTAATGGCTGAAAAGAAGGATATAGAAGTGACGCCTGGTGACACATGCGGTCATCTCCCCCAGACACCACGGGGATGGAAGCCTGCAGTGGGATCATTGCTATGCAGAGTGCGAGGCCCGTGGAGAGCAGCAGAGCTGTATGAATGCAAATTTGTTGGCTGAACAAAAGCATAGACTTCTTTTTTTCCTACAAACTAAGATGTTTCTTTTAGGGATGAAGACTTTTTACTATTTGAGGAGAAAAAGGGAAAGACAAAAATCAATTTCAACAAAAAATCAATGAAGTGTGTTATCTCATACATAGGTATAACATTGTTGTTGTTTTGGCCAAATAGATGCATGCATGACTTTGGGGAAATTATGTTTGATTTTTAAAAGCAGTGCTTGGAAAAATATATGTTTCTCTGTTTTTAAACCATGTCTTTAGGGTTGTCATTGGTAGCTAGCTGGACTTAGAGTGAAATATGTCGGGTTTCCGTAGCACAACTGAAAGTTTTGCTTTCTCAGCAGTGTGGTGGGGAGCTGCAAAATCACTAGCACATAATGCAGAGAGTAGAACTAGCATGTGGAGTGACAGACAACAAAAGTGGTGTTGAACACAAAGACCTGTAGAGCTGTCCGACACTGTCCGTGTTTGCCTAGAAGTAGAAGGCAATAGGAGGGAAGGCAGCACTGGATGAGACACTGGGGCAGGCAGCAGCCTGCTACAGACAGCTCATTACTTTGTCCTCCATGTAGCCAAAACTGCCACTGAAACCAGGTGAGAGGAGCACATCCTCAGCTAGAGTCTATCCTCTATCCTCAGCTAGAGGATGTGCTAACTTCATAACATTTTTCTGTATTCCCAAGCTATTGCTGCCTAGTAAAATGCACTATAAGTCCAGCCAGTTTAAACAGAGCTTTAAATCATTTAAAAATCTTTCTAAGGAAAAATACAATCTCTGAAGACTGAAGGTTTCAGCTTCAATGTTTTGTTTCCATTTTGGAGGTGTAAAGTTTGATCTTGTGTAAATAATGGCATACACTCACTTTTCTAGTGCAAAGTTGAGGAAAAAAAAAAGTGGACAATGAAGATAAAGCTGGATCCAGCACAGCAACATTGTTCCTGTCTGAATTTCTGGTAGTACCACTGTGTGCTATACTTTATCAGGGGTTAGCTATAAGTAAACTATGTCTTCTTTTTACCTCATTAATAAGCATATGTAATTACCTTTCTTCCTTTTTTTAACAAATTTTGCTCCAAAAACCTTCTCCTTGGCCCCATGATGCCCAAGCAATTCAGTACAGCTGTCTCAAACCATAGGAGGTTCTGGGTAAAGTACATCTGGCATAAAAGCTCGGTTTTTTCCTCCTTGCTACCCAATACACATTTACAATTGGTGATCTGCTACATGGCACTCAGCTAAAATAAGCTCCTACTAGCACTAGTAGTTTATCCCTTCCCCTCCCTTTCTACAGGTTGCTCAGGACACAGCCACGGCTCTTGGTGACGGTTTCCTAAGGGTTACAAGCTGGTCCCGATTGTTTCAGAAACCAATTAAATTTGCAGTTCCCCCAGTAACACCCTGTGATTAATTTGGGGACAAATCTGTGGTGAAGTAAGTCCAAGTTTTCCATTTGTTAGACAAGAGGGAAATGCAAATAGATATCTATAGTCACCCAAATGATTAAGCCAGGAATTCGTGAAGTGATTCATAAATCACTATAAATACCACCGAAGTCTACTAAAAAGGAGTCCTGTCTGGCTACACAAAGTAGGGTATTATCACTGGGAGGGTTTTTTACATGTTAAATCAAATGCAAAATCTTCAGAACTGTGCTTTTCATTTTGAGTTTTGAAAAAAAAAAAAAAAAAGATTCTTTTCCCGGCTTTTCGCCAGTGGTTATACCATTCTTCAATGATTATTTTGCACAAATGAATCTTTAAAATACAGAGGATGATATACCACATTTTTAAAAAATAATGATAGTTGACAAAAGATTTGTCTGTGTATTATTCTTGATCTCTGGCTGCAAATCAACAGTCATTCCTCATGATGGGTATGCAAAGAGCTATCTCCAGGCCTTCTCAGAGAGATATACAGCCAGACAGCTGAAACACTTTTTAAAAACTGTCTAAAATTTTTATCACGATACATGTACCAATTTTACCTTTTTCACTGTTAATCTCAACTATTATTATGGAACACATGTATATTTTATTCTTTCACTCCCCAGTCTGACTCAAAGCCTACACTTACTGGTTGTCAAACAAAAAGATATTGGAAGAAGCTTCTCAGTAGTGACACCTTTATTTTCTCCAATTATACAGCATATGTGCCATAATGTATGTCTTTTTGATGTAAGCATGAAAACAACAGAAAGACAAACCAAAATGTATGTAATACGTTTAAGAAAAAGATTGGTAAATGAAAGCTCAGTAGCCAGTAAATCATACAAAGTCCATTTGCTATTATACAAATATAAGTTATGGATCTGACAGAGATGTAGTGACTAGTTTTCAAACAAGATCAAAATCATATAGAGGATATGTGACAGAAGTTGATTCTGAGGAGAAGATCTCAGGTGTCCTGGGTTTAATTTGTGCTATCCATACGATGGCCCTATCCAGATGTGTTATGTGGGAATACCCATGTTTGTATCCACTCACTGTCCTGCAGAAATAACTTTTTCTTTTCTTTTCTTTTCTTTTCTTTTCTTTTCTTTCCTTTCCTTTCCTTTCCTTTCCTTTTCTTTCCTTTTCTTTCCTTTCCTTTCCTTTCCTTTCCTTTCTTTTCCTTTCCTTTCCTTTCCTTTCCTTTCCTTTCCTTTCCTTTCCTTTCCTTTCCTTTCCTTTCCCCTTTCCCTTCCCTCCCCTCTTTTCTTTTTTCTTCTTTTTCTTTTTCTTCTTTTTCTTTTTCTTCTTTTTCTTCTTTTTCTTTTTTTTTCTTTTTCTTTTTTTTTTCTTTTTCTTTTTCGAAGACAAATGTCTAGTGGACATTTCGCCATCTGGTACAGGGAGCCCAGGTCTTGTAACGTAAGTTTTCCATCTGCAAAAATGGCTATAGCACTTACTTGGAAAGTGCTCTGGGGTATACAATTTCAAGGAAGTGCAAATTACAATAAATTTTGGGTTAAACTCAGAGTCCGTAAAAGTCCTGGAAAATATTTTGTGCTCTTAAAAGTTCTGGCAGGGATAGAGCTATGCAAATATGCCAGCAAAGTGACAAACCTCTGTGGCAGCTGCACTGCAGATTTCATTCTGAATTCTGCTTCTCCTGCAGGCCTCTGAGTCCAGATCAATATCCTGATGCCATCAGACCCTCCTTAACTTGAAGTGATTTAACACTTGGTTTCATATACATTATATTGGCTTTAGACTGACAATTTTCTGAAAAGCCATATATAATACATACAAATTTCTATGAAATGGTGAGCCTTGAACCTGGACAAGAACATCATCGAGCCAGTGAACAGAGTTTGTAGGTGCTAGTAAGAGAGGAGAGGAGTTTGTTGACAGATACAACTGTTAAAATGCCTTGCCATTAGACACCTATTAATGCTGAGATGTCGGTTACAAACTCTCTTGTGGAAGTTAAAAGGAGTTTTCTACCATAAAGGTGCAATTCACCCTTTGATTTCACAGGGCTCAAATCTAATGACAGGTCACATTTGAAAATGTCTACATATCTGGGCTGCACACTGTTCTTTCAGAAATCTGTATCTGCACACACTGCTAAATCGTATACAGTTATCTTAAATATTAAGCAGAAAGCATTTTTAATTCTTATTTGTGTAGGATTTTACGTTTTGGTCTTTTTCTAGGTTTTTTGCTCCAGCGCCTTCTCCTCACCACGTCAGCCCACGGAGGGTCCCCGTCCCACCCGCCCTGGTGCAGAGACCAACCCCTCCTCTCCCTCCACAGCCTACAGGAATGCACCTAAAGACGTACACGGCAGCAGCAAACCCTTCTTGCCAACCAAACAGCCTCCACATCCAAGGTAAGAAAGAAAAATCTTCATCACTGGTGTTTTGTGTTGAGTCACTGCTGCTTGGCTTCAAGTCAGGCATTTTAAAAACTGATACTGATGTTTTCAAAGCACCTTTCCTGTGGCTCTAAGAAGCAGGTTCAGGGCCTTGTCTTCAGACTCCCTTAAAATGCTCAGCTTAGCTACTCCTTATTCATCTTACAAAGGAGTTACAGGTTTCTCCGTTTAGTTATTTTTGGAGCTGATGGTAAAATATAACTTCAAATAATTCTGTTGTGGCCTTTGATTTTAATTTTCAAATGTGTTGTTTCTGATTGCTCCCAACTCTAAACATAAACTGTTAACAGGTGTTCCAGAAACTGAATGTTTTTCTCCCTTTCACTTGGTGAGCGATGAAGAATCCTTCGTTCGCTAGCACGTCTTTGCCTTGTGTTCTCACTTGTACTGTAGAAGCGGCTTCTACATGCTTCCTCTTTCCATTTTTGTTCAATCACATGTAAAGGTCTAAAGCCAAGAAGAAACTCAGCAATGATTGAAAACAATATCAGGTTGTTTGTTTTGTTTTGTTTTGCTTTTAGTTGATATTGGAATGGAACAGTAACTACCTTAACATTTTGTAAACGTGATGACAGAAGAAATTTTATCCCCTCAACTCCTTCAAAATGTGGTTTGTCATTCATATGCACAAGATGCAGAGCACTTTCCTAGTCCTCAGGATTCTTTTTTATCACCTCTTCTGAGAGTTATCATCATAGAAATATTAGAAATTTTCTTGAGAAAGCCAAGATTTCTCTAAGGTATTTTTTTATTTAAATTTATTCTTTGCCACTGGAAACAATCTCTTCAGGCACAGGGATGAGTTTTCCAAATGAGAGTGAGGGGGAAAAAGCAAAGTCCCAGTCCTGTCCTCTTCCCTGGATCACACTAGATAATATATGGATTAGATCTGTGCCAGGTGCTCCTCTTCCAAGAGCTAACTCAGCACTAACTAGTATTAGGAGAACATGAGGTTTACGAAGGCTGTTAGTTCCTGTTGGCTTTCTTCATCTCCTGATTAAAGAAGCAGTAATAATCTAGAATATAGCATCTAGAGTGTAGAACATAGATTTTTAATATACTGTTAATGTGCCAGAGCAGGTCCAACAAATTCATAGCCTTCCCATTTCCACAGCATACAGTATTTTACTCAATTCTCTCTCTCTTTTTTTTTTTTTTTTTTTCTGCATGAGTGTTTGGTAAAATTCATCTTCCAGAATGGCATCCACCCGGATGAACTCAAGGTTTGATAATTGCAGGTCTGTCATCCTCCTTGGAACAAAAGTAGTCTTTGAGTGTAATCGCCTTGCTGTGGTTGCTGTTCCCCACAGGACTCATACAGCTTAGTGCAGTACGTTCTGCTACCTCTGATGTGGGGTCTGCTCTTTACAGCAGTCTCAAGTAGTGCTAATATATCTCCAGTCTCCCCCTGCAACTGTACACACGGGAGCTGAAAGGACAAAAGACATGGGCCACTAAAGTCATGAACACCCAATCTTGAGAAATCTTGAGAGTTCCCTCTTCTTCGGGGATGTCGCTTACATGGACCAGAGCTGCACTTTGCATAGGTAGAAGTTAATTGTTCCTAATTATTAATTCTTAATTATCTCCAGAGTGGCCCAAGCACAGACGGACTCAAGGGCTTGGCCTCTCGGCTCAGATCTTATGTCCTCCCACATTATGTTACTTTCCTGTGCATGTTTATTGACGGGAACAGATCTCTTCACTAAAAACTAGTATGAAAACAATGTGGAATAAAGTTGTTAACCTTTTATTTACTGTGGAAAAATGTACAAGGAAACTGTATGTTGAAATAACAACAGTCATGCTTGGGGGTTAAGCATTTTTTCAAATGTGAAGTTACCTATTGTCGTTCTAAGAGCTGTCTATTCAGAATGTCCCTCCAGCTCAAGCACAGCTGCTTCAGTCCTATGCTCTATGCTAAAAGCTTTGCCCTGTATGCCTCATTTGCTTGCCTGCGCTTTCCCTTCCATGCTGCAAAAACAAATGTTTTGAGAGTTTGTGATTAAGTTTTCCCGGTGCTTACACAAAGATTTCCCACTTCTTTGCTCACATCTTTGTAATGCAGAAGAATACCATGGAGCTATTTCACCAGCCTGGACTATTCCATGTATATTAGGTGACTGTGAGAAGCTCTGTTCGTTTCTGTCTCCTGCAGTTCATAACCTGCCTTTTCATGATTTAAAGGGCTGTAGCTGTAGCCACTGAACTTTCAGCCCAGTCTGCCACCAAACAATAGTGACATTTTTCTGTCTCAATATGCAGTGTTAAACTTGTCAACTCAGTTTAAATTGGCTGTACCAAGGAAGAAAGGGTTTCATCTCCAGAAAACTTGTTGAACAAAAATGTTTTTAGCAATCGGCCTTACTGAAAGCTTGAGCATCTCAGAAGCCCATGATGATAAGAGGACTAGCATTCAGACAGAAGGAAAGCTTCCAAGCTAGTCTTGTGTGTTAACAGCTTCCTGCACTGTTTTTCCTTTAATAATAAAATCTCACAGACAAAATTTTACTTTTCCTTTCATAAGAAAGATAGCACTAAAGACACTGTCTTGTGAGTTCCACACTTTCAGTTGCAGCACAGAACTGTGATGTTCGGAAGTGATGGCATTACTGAGCTGCGGTGTCCTTTATAGGATTACTGTAGGCATTAAATCTGATATCCTGAAGTGCTGGAGCCCACAGTATGGAATTACTGAATTACTTGCCAGCCTTCTTGCATCCCCAGCATGCTGCGTTATAGATGCAATGACAGAGGGCCCTGTTCCTCTAAATGTGCATATGAACCTTTACAGCAAAGCACAACTGCAGGGCACTCTGCAGAGCTACTAAAAACACATGTTCCCCCGTGCACAGGCAGTTGTAGGTGCAAGCTATTGCCCCAAACAAATAAGGACAGGTAAGTGAGGTAGGAAGGGAAAGGACTGTAGTAGAAACTGTTGCTTCATAGGTTACTGTCTTGACCTGCATATCGTGGAAAGCATGGTAGACCTCTTTGGGGCATGAGCCAAGCTCACTTGATTTTGTAGGCTTCTGATAGCATTTGAAAAGCTCTGCACTAAAAATATGACCACTCTTTAAAATTGTGCATACAGCTTAGGACATATATGTTTGTGAATTAAGCTGATGACCAGTGCTAATGGAATAATGGAATAAAAGATGCAAAATAGGTAATAGGAAAAGTTGCCTTTTTTTTTTTTAAATTTTTAGCAACTATGAATTACTGGACCTAGTACTATAGAGGAATTATGCTATTGACAGCTACATTTTCACAGAAAAAAAAATCAGGTTTAAATAAATGTGTTGTTATAATATCAAATTGCAACTCAGTAGTGTAAACGCCCAAAACATTTGTAGCTTTTCATACTCACAAGTCAATATGGAATAACAATTAGTGTTTCAAGTCTCTGTTCATTCATTTCCCCTGTCATGTGCGAATGCTACCAAATGATTTTTCCTTTTTTATTTTTTGAAATTCATCAAGTGGACCCATTAGAAATATGCTTGAAATGAACACAGTTTTGAATTGCTTCATGCTGAAGACAGCTATTGTAAAAATTTTACATGATTTTAGTAGCGAAGACTACTCATTAGTAGTGTACGGTTCTTAATAACAATTGTAATTTTTAATTATTTTCTTCAGAAATATTTGTTGTTGTGTTTTGTTTGTTGTGGAACCAGACAGGGATCTGAGAAGGAAATAACTGTCCTGAAACCAGTCAAAAACTTTTGATCTTCTGGCATTGTTAGCTATGGAAGTTGTTTCTCCTTACCAACTGGAATGAGAACTTAGTCATAACTTACTCAATGGGATCAGGATTCTGTCACACACTTGTATGGACTAGTATCTCAGTTGTGAATTTGAGACAGAAGAGAAGTTGTTAGAGTAAATGTCTATTATATCTATAAATATTTTACTTTTCTCAAGAAATAATTTTATCATGCCAGAAAAAAATAACTGTTCGTTCTGTGTCATGACATCATTTATTATAGGTGCAGTGCTTGGATGCAAAGAAACAACTGAAGTAACTCCATGTGTGTGTGTGCATGTTTTAAATGCTTATATTCATTTTCCATGCCAGAGGGCACTACTGACAAACTCTCTATTATAATTCCCATGTTTGCAGCTGGCATTTGCCTTATAAAGTGACTGGGTAATTAATGGTATTGAATGCATTTGAATAGAAACAGTTGTTGGTTATTTAAATGAAAACATTAAGAAACATCTGGCTGAGTGGTAATGAAGCCGATGTGTTAAACTAATAAAGCAAAACAAGGTCTGTCTTAAAATAGAGTTTCCACACTGTCTGCACCCCCCCATCTCAGTCTTCATGACACATGCCTGGGATGTCACAATTTGGAGCAGTATGATAGGAATTGCACTAGTTTTTATCTTATTGCATGCACTTCATTACACTGAAAGCTCTATCATCAGGTGTGCTAAATCAGCTCCCTCCTCAGGTTCCCTTCCTATCCCCCAAAAGGATAAAGTTTTGGATACATTATTAGTCAGCATTAAAAGTGCATGATTTTGTGTGTGTGTTGTAATGAAGGAGTATGAATCAAATGTTCATTTTTATGTAAAAGAAATAAGTTATTTCAAGTGTTCCTTTGTTGGAACATGTGTGTTTCTCTATGAGTACCATCAAATTAGCTTGTTGTAGGAACTTGGCTAAATGCTTAGAAACAATTTCTTAGCTATTAAGTCCAAATTTCAGGTTAAATACTACAGCTCAAATTCTGTTTGTAAGTGAAAAGGAGTTAAGTGATTCTAGATTTGCTGCCTGCCAGTGATTCCACATTGAATTGCTCAGAGAATAAAAAGATACTATTTTCCTAATTGCAATCCAGCAAATTCCAGCTTCATTACTATACTCAAACTGAGCTTTTTGGTCTAGCTTCTGCTCCTAGTACAATGCAGAGATATCTAATAGTTTAGCAAGAGAGAAGTTGTTGCAATACAGAGTTGAAGTCCTGGGAAGAAAAGTTTTTTTTCTAGAATTCCACTAAGAAAACCTTTCTGGCATTTTTGTTTGTTTTGTTTGCTTTTTGTTGCTTGTTTTTGTCATTTTTCTCTGAATAACTGAAGAAGATCAGGAGAGGGGAATGAACTTCTGTTCTACTCTTTCCTAAGTACGTCCCTCCAGTTTGTAAGCTGGTTGTTTATAACACTGAATTATGAAATGGATACACTGGACTTATTTTCCAATAATTAAAAATTAAAAATATATTTTTAAAAATAAAAATTAAAAATAAAAATTATTTGGTGTTTGCCAGTTGATGAAAATTCTGTGTGCTCTTCACTGTTTTTTTTTACAAAGTAGTGGTTAATGGAAGAGTGCGTCAAAGCTGGTAGAGCTTGGTAGGCAATATTCTTTTACTTGACTGAGGAATGAGCAAACCCATAGGATGTGACTCACAATAGCTTAACCCCAAGGTAAGTTTTTTTTTTTTTTTTTTTTTTTGCCAGAATGCAGGAATAGTCAAAGTTGATGCCAGAACGTTCTGCTGCAAGAACAGGATGCTGAGAAGAAATATGTAAATAGCAAAGGAGAGAGAGCAATGTGAAAAGACATTTCAGCAAGTGTCTTGAGGGGTCCTGCCAGCTGGCTGTGACCAGTTGGTTGTTTCTGTTAACTTGTCTAACTCAACATTCACAGTGTGCTCTGTTGCTGATTCAGAGAACGGTTGTTTTCAAGGGCATTTTCAAAGGTGGAAACTGTTAGTAGCTATGCAGCTTCTAAATCGAGTTTGACAGAGCTATTGTTTTTTCTGTCTGTCTATTTTATTGTACTAGAGTTGTTTCTTAAATGTCAGGACAGACCATTGAAGGACTGTTGGTTGTAAATTGTTAACATGCTTTGTAAACTGCCCAAGTTTTCATAGTATCATGGGAACCTTATGATTGGAAAAGACCTTCAAGATCAAGTCCAACTGTAAGCCCTTCAACACCCTTCAACACATGTGTAGTAAATCACATCCCTAAATGCCTTATCTACACATTTATTCAATGCTGCCTGGGATGGTGACTCCACACTTGCCTGGCAGTTCCCATTAAACTATTAAAAAAAAAAAAAAGTGTGCTTGAGCTCAGGACTATTAGTGCCCACAAATCGTGCTAGAGATGGTGAAACATGTAAGGGTCCAGTCTTTCAGGACTAAACACAGAGTGTGTGAGTTGTGCCTGCTGCATACACTTGCAAGTTGCTGTGGAAGAGGAAGCATGCTTCTGCTTTTTAATAAATACATATATTTTTTCTGCTTCTTTTGTATAAAGGCAAAAATGCTCTTTTTTATGCAAGTTTTCAAAAACTATATTGACAGCTGTGTGAATATTTTTCCACATAATTGTTTATCTGATCGAAACTGTTGTTAAGACATGCAAAAAATAGGCTTTTATCTAATATATGTACACCACTATTTTTAATAAGACTAATAAATAGTTTTCAAAGTCTTTATTGTTATCTAGAAACCTCCATAAATTCCCTTTTGCTCTCTTAAGTAGAAGTTCAGGCTATCTTTTCTCATCTGCAACCTTGGCCCATTCAGATGCATATTAATTCTTCCATTTCAATTCCAGCACATCTCGTGTGCCAACATTTGTATGCTTCCTCAAGGCACCGACAGGAAGATAACCTCAAAGGAAAAATAATTAGACTCATAAAATTCCTAAACTGTGTGTTCTTCCTCCCACTTGGCAGGAAATCAGTTTTATCACCTCATGTGATACAGCATGTTTTCTAGTGCATCTTTTCTATTTCTCCAACCGTATTACTTACAAAATACCTTATCTGCACATAAACATTATCAACAGTCCCATGTGGATACTTCCCCAGGGAAGTTAATGAAAATACAAAAACATGTAAAGTGCTTTATGATTTCAACATGCTTTTAATCTCAGAATATCCCTGTGGAGGCATTTGAAGTTGGAAGATTTATTTGGGAATGGGAGTGTGGAAATGCACTGATTCTAATTTTTGATTTTTAAAATATTTTTATTCATAAGCCAGAACTGGCTATTCCATGTGATTTTGAATCACAAGTAATAAATTAAAGTGCTGATGCCTATGTCCAGGCATCGTTTAATACCCAAGATATTTAGATGCATCACTCTCAAATATCAATAGGTCATGATACCATATTTCATGCTTCCCATTAAAATACCTTCTCTACTCATAGTCTTCTCCTTATGCCATCAGGACAGCTGGTTTTTGCTTTTTCAGTTTGTAAGCATCTGTACTTTCATGGCAGGAAACTAGTTGTTACCCCTCCATTTTTTATCACTCCTGGTCAGCAGTAGGTCCCAGGCATGAAAGCTGAGCGCGCATGTGGTGTTAATGTGCATTTCTATTTCCACAGTTTGGATATGCCTGAACTCATGGAAAGCTGAAACAATACCTGCATTGGCTGTCCCTGTAACAGTCAAAATTAGGGCTCCTTATTTCCACCCTGTGCTAAAAGTCCTTCAAAGAAAGTCTGCAAACATTCATAATCCCTGAAAATATCAAAGGCATTTTCATTTTTTATCATACCCAAAATAAACTGAACATTTTTGTGAAAGGAAGGGGAATTGTTTAGGTTCTTGAATTGTAAGGCATTACCTGCTAAATGGAGTTTATATATCCTTTATATATCCTTTTTTTTTTCACTCATTTCAGTGTTCCAAGAGTTTAGGGAGGGTTTTTGTTTGTTTGTTCTTGTTGTTGTTATTGCTATTGTTATTGACCTTACTAAGATAAAAGGAATTATTCTGGAAGGATAATGTCATCTGAAAGTTGGCTAACTAGACTGGCAAAAAGAGCCAACCTTGCACATCAGTGTTCTCAGTTATGATGTCTTTGGAAGAAACTTGAGACACAGATATTTAAGTCCTTAACCCTATTTTGGGTTGCTTTCTGAGGTGGGGAAACAGTGACTTTTGGTATGATCATCCACTGCACATCCTACATAAAATGACCCACTAGCCCTTTAGATGATAAGTTATTTGCTTAGAAAAACTGTAGACATTATTTAACTCTTGGACCTGTTATTTGATAGTCAAGTCCCACAGCTTCTCTTTGAAAATACAGAGGTAGTGTACATGACAACCCAGGTTTTCTTGAAGGAAATATGTCCTTTAAAACAAAATTATAAGGGTTTCATTTCTGACATGATCTAAGACCTGTGATTTAAGTATTATAGAAACCAGAAGTAAATGCATAGGTTAGAGTCTTTAGCTATAAATTCCAGCCTTTATGAAGCCTTTATCTCAAAAACAAACTTAATACAAAGTCATTAGGTGATGATCAAGTAAGGATTCCACAGGCAAGATCTCCAGGCCAACATACTGCTGAATATCTGACTGTCACTCCACTTCCCTGTTTTACCATGATCGGTTTTGCTTATATAAATGCATATTCTGTAGTGGATTTCAGTGTTAATTTATTCAGTGCTTGTGTGGGTCTTCTACTTTCTTATTCTTCTACTTTCTCAGCAGGGTTCAATCTTGTGCTTTTACCAAGTCCTTGTTTGGGTAATTTGCCATTTTTTTGCCTCAAGTGACTGCTTAGCTAGTTCGGCTAACAGCCCTGTGCAAAGTCTGAAGAAGATAGAGACCAGGACTGCAGAGAAGGAAGAGATTTCCTGCAAACTCTCATCATCTAACCAGTCCATGCCTCTCACAAATCATCTTAGCTACAGTATATTCAGGAAGCAGAGTGTGTTAGGAACTAATAACAACTGAAGGAAGTCATAGAGAACTTCATATCAAAGCTGCTTTCCTGGCTAAAAATCAACAAAAGTTTTGTTGCTGCCACAGTCAGGATTTTTACCTTTCTTTTTACATGGCCAAGGTCCTCCTGCCCCATCCCTGGCATCGCTGTCCAGATGTTTTACTGACTGTCTTCTCCTTGTTTTAGGTTTTTATGGACAGATTCAGACTTTCTGCCCTCCCCATTATGGGGACACTCAGAAAAACGTGCAACATGGTCTATCTTGCAATATGGTTCCTCCTTTTGAAGACTGCTTAGCTCCCACACCAGTGAGCCAGGCAGGGTCTGGTGCCTTCCATCGAACCTTTTCAGCTCATTCTGGTATTACAGGTAAATGGCAATTGTGGACAGTCCGTGCATTTTAACACCTCTGCTGTGTCTGTGAGCATGACGTGGACATATCAGACTGCTGATCGTTAGTTCTGTCTGAAAAGGACAGATGATGCGTTCCACAAAGAGGAGATGGTTTTCAGATTTTTGTGGAGCAGCTTGGGGTGACCAGCTGCAGTGGTCTCCATAACATCTGGCCCATGGGCAGATTGTGTGCTGTTGTGGGCTTCTCCAGGCTCCAAATTCCCTGTGGGTCAGTCACCAGGTCATATATTCACTTTGAACTACAGTCCTTTGAGTCTTGCAAGGTATTTTTGCAGGCACTCCACTCTCCTACCAATATTGTAGTAAAAACTGAGATGACTCCAACTGTTGGTTTGGCTTTCTGCATTTTTTTTCTTGGTCTTCAGTTCACTTGCTCACATCTCTGCGATGAGTGCAACCTGTGTGCACATTTTTCTATGCACGCTTGGTTTGTCTCTGTTTGAAGGAAGGCCATTTGCATGTGGTTATGGAAAGTTACCTTTGTGCAGATGATCAGCTTAACACAATGGAGTTATTCTTAGGGCCTAAGTAGAGATTAAAAATTGATGCATAAGTTTTGTTTTGTCCTTCTGCACAAGAGGAATTCACTTAGAGTGTGTCGTGCTTTGAAAGCTATGGTACATCTTGGTCCTTCAGTAGTGCAATGAAAGGCCAGTGAATCTATCACTTCTAAGACACAACTATTCAGGTATATAAAGATATCATCCAAAAGACGAGAGATGGGCTCTTTTTTAAAAAACAAGCTGTTATTCCCATGTATACCCTTGGGTTTTATTTTTATTGAAGTTACTCATGTGCTGTGATCCTAATTATGGCAAATGAATCCCACAGTATTTTAGTATCTCTTATCAGGTATTGAGTAGGATGAAATTCCATAGCCAAGCATGATGTATAATTTAAAAATCATCACAGCTCTAGCAGCTATGTGGCCCAGATCTGATGGGCAAAGTCATAGTTGGCATGAAACTTCTTATAGTTCATATTTTGTTCTGATTGATAGTACTGAAACACCTCACCTAGCAAGTTCTGTAAGTAATAAATTAACATGTATATTACTTGCTTATTTGTCTATTTGGTTTAAAGCCATGTCCAGTTCTCTGCATAAGATTTCTTCATTTTTTTTTCCAGTTTATGATTTTCCACCGGGACCCACAGGTATCTTCGGTGATTCAACTTACAGCCTGCCTGAAGACAGCAGTTTCCTACAAATAAGTGCAATGGATCGTTGTCCCAGCCACCTTTCTTCCGTCTACACGGAAGGCTAATTCGTTCCCACTCATATTGAACTTAATTCCATATCATCTTGCCCTTTTGATATTTCACTATCAGTTTTTCTCTCCATAAGACTGCCATGTATGTATGGGGATATGGGTGAATATACATACATACTGGAGAGGAAGACATGCAATCAGTGGGCATTCATCATGAGTAAACTTTGCCAAATGTTAGTAATTGTTTCTTTCTTCTGAAATGCTCTACAATAAATCTTCTTGTTTCTTCATTTTTTATTCCTAAAGGGAATTCAAAGATTTAACAAGAAATCTGCTTTTGACTGTAATTCTTTAAATTAATTGATGTAATCATTGAAGAATACAACTTTAGAAAAAAGGAATAAAAGCAGAGCACACTATCAGCATTTCAAAGGCACACAGCTGTTTGCACAACCTGTTTACTTGTGATGCTTCCAAAGTTAAACATACACCAGCATAAAAAGGGAAAGCAATTAGACATACACCCTAGCACCACACATTGGAGGTATTGCTGTGGCTTCTTTTTAGAGCCAAAGATCACTAATACTGATTTCTTACTGACCTTTCCTCTGTATTTTAGGCCATATGCAATGGCATTACAATTTTACCAATATTCCTTCTAATCCAATGCCTTATGCAATGTATAAGAAGTGTTTAAATGCACTAGATAATAAAGTACTTAGACTTTCTCTGTGTTTAGCATTGCTGCTAGATAAAAATAAATGTTTTAATTTTCTGTTGTTTTTTATCTTTATTGCAATATCTGGACTTTAGAACTTGAGAGAACTTATTGCTATATCTGCTGTAGAACTGTGTAGAAAAATTTAAAATACCCTGTAGAAAGATTAATTTCCTTAAAATGCATAGCTTTCTTTTAAAAGCAACATATATAGATTTAACAAAATTTTTGTTGGCCTTAATACTTTTATTTCCTTACCACATTTCTTTTAAGAAAATTGCTAATGTTACCTATGCTAATTTAGAGATTTAAAACCAAACCATTTGGGGGATTTATTTACTTAGTCTCAGGCTCTGGTCCTCAAGTCTAATCAAGGCTGGAAGCTAATGAGGTTGTCAATACTCCAAACCACAGGAGTATGAGTAAGAACATCGTTGTGCAGTGGAGATTCTGTCCTATCCACAATGATCTTATATTGCTTGGAAGCAACTCTTAGATTATTTAAGGTTGAATTTTGAGGTTATTTGAGTCCATTTTGGGGACTTCTTACTTTGTAGTGTAGAACTTCATACTCATGACCAGACCGAAGATGAAGCAAAAGATCCAAAGATTTATATTTGCAGGTTAGACCATAAATATGCTACAAAAACTCACAGTCTTAGAAAGATCAACGTTGAAATTTGCTTATACCAGCACTTGCTTATATTGAGAAACTTTCGTTGATTTGTTGAATGCAAATGGGCCAAATATCAATATGCCTCTTTTTTGCATAGATGAATTTATGTTCAGATTTTTAGAAGCACTGGTAATCCTCTGAGGGTTGTGTTCATCAACTGTGTTCTTATATACAGACATATGTGCTTATATGTTTAATGGAATGATTTTCATCCAATAAATACAAAGCATATACATGCATGTACATAAATCATGTACAAGGTGCAGTAAAAAGTCTGTCTTAAATACAGAAAATTTTGCACAATTTTTTTTACAAAATGCTTCCCCCTTTTTCTCAAATTATAAGGGAAAGTGGCACTCAGTTTTCGCTCACCCTAGTAGGTATAGTTGCTACCATGTGTGGTTTGCACTGCCGTAAGTGACTTTTGGTTTTCATGCATTGGACTGTTACATACACAGCAAAAAGACAGTCTTTTTGCATTAGTTTAAGATCTGGCCCAACACATCAACAGTGAGTTTTAGCTTTTTTAATAAAACTGTAATTGTAGGGTACCTTAGGCCCTCTCTATCATTGATGCACAGATTTAATTTTGTTCAGTAGGAGTTATTAGGCATGTTCAAAATTTCAATTTCAGACACATAGGGATACGTTTTGTTGCTACAGCATTCAGATCTTTACCACCTTGACCTTTGAGTCTTTTGAAATATTTCTTCCTATAGGAGGACAGAAAAGCTACTTAGTAGAGAGAAACTTGTAAGTCCTGAAAGATCCAGACCAAAGGGATAGAGGATAGAAGACAGAATTCAAAAAGGGTATTCATAATTTTTATTTTCACCTGTTAAATTTGAGGGAAAAAAAGATTTACAATTGATGCATTTTTATATGCATATATATATATATACACACATATATATAAAAAATTACATAAATGTATGTGTTTACCTACATAAATACATACATATGAATCACTTGCAAATCTTTTTGAAACTTAGCTTAAAAAGAAGGAGGTAGAGTTGTCACATGAAGTACATGAGAGTGTGCTATTGGTCTGTGAAAAAGTATAGCTTTGTTTACTTCCATATCAGAGATATATTCTCTTTATGGTCAGGCTGACTTGGAGGATGAGCTTACATCACTTGTGGCAGTTATATAGAAAAGAGAAATCATTTGATGTATTTGAACTATTTAAACAAGGAATCATATTTGTCACATTTACAAGGAAGAATGGTGCTTGTGAAAACACAAACCTTAACGCCAGTTGCTGAATTATATGCAAATACATGTGCCTTGGTGATTTTTATATTTTTCTTCTTAATGCTGGATAATTTTAATTTTCTAAAGGGATTCCTATGTAAGAGATGAATTTATTTTATACTATGGACGGTAAACAACATTTGAAATCTTTCTTTTTTACAAGTTCTGTTTTCAGACTTGGAGGGTATTTGTATGTACATTAGAAATGGATCTACACTGGAGTTTAAATGTAGCTTCAAATAATGCCTATATACAAGAGAGAATGTGTATGTGTGTATATAGCCATATAAGTATATTTATATATGTATATATATATATGTATATATGTACACACACACACATATATGGGCACTATGGTTTACTCGTACTAGTTTTTAAAGTATTGCCACATGTCATGTTGTCTTGTCTTTTCAATTTTCCTTGAAGAGGTGTGAATGATGATATTAAATTACATTTAAACTCTTTATTCCCAGCTTTTCCTGTGGAATTTCATAGCAAATATTTTTTAAAGAGCACTTTTTGTTGTTCATGTGAAATTGTGTTTGTGTTTTTCTTTTATATTTCTAAGAAAAGAGGAAGTAAAAAAGAAGGCCACATTTTAAGATAAACTGAGTAGGTTTTTATTTAATTAAAAAAAACCCCTTTATTCTGTACAGAAAGCATAGCAATGTGTGTAATATTTTTACATGAAGCACTTTGGTGAGGAAAGGAAGTCGAAGTATGTTTTCCATAAACTTTACAGACTTTTGAATATGTTTATATATTTTCACATTTAGAGATTTGAATTCTATTTACAATACTGTATATCCAGCTCATATTTGCTCTAGAGGCACATCTGTTGCACACCATGAGACAAATATTCAGAGTAATTACTTACACCTTCTCTCCATTAATATGTATAGTTTTGTGATTTGTTACTGCTATGTTTCATATAATCATAAGTTATTTTTGTCTTATTTCATAATTTTGTAAAGTCTTTTTTTATGTAAAAGGTAAAATGAAGGGTGTGTGTGCATGGTACAAAATAAAACTGGAAATTTACAATTCAATGACATGACTAGTAGAGTCTCTTATTGTGAGATGCCTTAGAAGAAAACTGCTCCAGCCATTGTTCTTCACCATAAAACTGCTAGTATTTGTATGGGTTAGTATAATTCAAAACAGAAATAGGAACAAAAATCTCAGAGATTTCTTCTCTGAAAAAAAGCCATCTCTATTGAGTCAGAGTGTTAAGATTGGGTTTAATTAAAGATGTAGTGAGACTAGATGTTTGTAAAGACGAATGTCTCAGTGTTTATTTAGACACTGGGTGGAGGCACAAATAAAAGCAGAACATTTAATTAACTTTTTTAATGTTTTGATAGTCTTTTCTGGTTTCTTTGCTTATGTGGAATATCCAAACATGTAAAGGGATTTTGCTTTCTCTGATTGCATTATTGTTTTTTCCATGCTCTAACAATAAAGAACTTCTTACTTCAGAACATCTCCAGTGTGAAGAAAAGAGGGTCCATTTTCACTATGCAAGAGGGAATTTGCTTTGCAAAACCGTGAGACAACAGCCCATTCTATTTAAAATACATCCTGAGAGTACAGGATATTTATGAAGTCAGTGCATAAAATATAATGCACAGGCTACAAATCTAAGCAGAAAATACAAACTAAGTCCTTAGATCTTAGAAAATAATGGACCAGACTGATCCTACTGCAAAGTTATTAGGCAAACTAGCTGACTGAGTCAGGTGTGAACACAACCAAGCAGCAGGCCAAGGTCATTAAATGGCAGGTGAGTGAGCTTAGGAGAGCTTTACCGGACATAAACTTTGCCCCGTGCATTCTTATTTACCCTCTTGTATTTTAATACAGAAAACTTGCTAAATAGTTGAGCAAATTCTGGCCAGCAAGTCCCAGAAGTCACCATGAAGAACCGAACATGACAATAGCATTCCTCCAGCCAAAATCTTTTCTGAATGGACGTGTTTGAGCCTTTTATTGCATAAATCACTACTGTTTCCTAGTTAAAAACAAAAACCCATTTTCAAACATCAGAACTTCTTACAAGATGGAATTCTGTTCTCTTTGTTATTGTTGTTGATGATGTTGTTTTGTCGTTACTATTTAGTTGTTTGTACTGACTTGTAGGTGTGCCAAAGCAGTTTGGCACTACAGTTTGTTTCTGAATTCATACGATCTCTGCCCTGGTGAAAAATAATGTAAATAGGCTCCATTTCTATATTCTTAGCTTCTTCAAAAAGAAAAAAAAAAGGCTTTATATTCTGAATATAAATTTATTAATTTATACATATATATACTGCAGCTAATTAAATCTCATGTTGTGTTTAAGGCTTGAGTGACTATCTTTGCCTGAAAGGGCAACAGGAAAATTCTGTGATACTTTGTTTGCTTAGATTTCTAAAGATATTGTTGCTTCCTACCTACAATCACATTTTTTGCCTTTTGCACAAACCAGATTTTAAACTCTTGCCTATAAATAAATAAAGGAATGGTAAGCCAGCTTCCTCAAGAAGCTGTTTAGAAAAGCTTGTAATAGGCAGTCTTGAGAAGGACAATTTCTACATGACTGTTCATACTTGCTCACTGCAGTTCATTACTTACAGAAACAATGATAAAATTAATTCTGGAGAATGAAAAATGCTTGTTTTTAAGGTTTCTATCTGTCCTTCGTAATTCTTACTGTACGTGTTGTCCCTGTCTTCCTTGAATATATAACATTCTCAATTAAAGGTAGGTATGAAAAGTCATTCTACCACATCTTCCCATGGCTTTTATAGATTTACAGCCAAGGTAAATTTACCTGGCAGTCAGTAACATTAATGATTCACAAATGAGATGGGCCATTTCAGTGAACTGTAACAAAGAGGACCTTTCTGCGTTTCTAGCTAAAAGTCTAAACAAACCTTCACTATTACCAGAAAATACCAACGTTATGCATGGCTGCAACTGGGTACACAGGATAGAGCATTAAAAGTGTGTCTATGTAGACAGGAGAAAATGTAACTGCTTCCTCAATATTCTGTGTTCTTTGCTTTGATAAATACTGTATTTGAACCCGGCGACCAGGGGGCGTGCTTAGGGCTTGGCTACACAAGTAAATTGTCTGCTTTCTGCTATTCCAGGAATGGGCACAATGAGAATAAGCTGATGCAAATCAGGGTGACCTGGGTACCTCACTCCCTCCTTAAACCCCCAGCATAAATCTGTTGGAAAACAAAACGAAAGTTTCAGCTAGCATGGCTGGTGACAGATTTGTAATCACAGCAATGAGTCTGTAAGCACTGTGATTTCTCTTGTTAGCCCATCTCTTCACACAGTTTCCATTCTGCCATCGCGACCGTTGGTTGGCGGGATGGGAAGAAAACTTTGCTTTAATAGGAGATAAATAAATAGTGCCTGTGTGATGGTTCTAGGGAAAAGTAAAAGTAGCAGTATCGGCTTCATGGAAGTGGGAACGGACCTGGACAGCAGTGCTATAGCAATAAACACTTCCTAGTATAAGCTGAGTTAGGCAAGATGTGTCAGCTTGACATTTTCCCAAGGAGGAGAAAAACATTTCTGCAAAACTGAGATTTTTACCCTGGAAATTTTCCATATAGGGATGTAATTCTGGCCAGATATACTGGGAAAAATCTAAAGGTATGAAACTATCTGTTTATTGCCTAATGAGCACAGCACGTGGCATCAAATAAATCACTACTAATTGCCACTGGTATATTATTGATTTATTATTACTACTTTTTATTTGCATGTAATGACTTCAGGATATGATGTTAAGGTCTGTGCAAAGAAAGAACAGGAAACAATCCTTCCCCTTATCATCCTTCCTCCTTTTTTCCTCTGGAAGTCTCTCTGCCATACTCTGTTGTTTACCAGTTGTGTATTGCTGAATTCTTCAGTCAGGATTTACCATAGCATGGTAAAATTTAACTTACTAAACTGACTAAGCATGCTAAACTTTTTATCTGTTTTAGGGTGAATAAATATCAATGAGGGCAGATATTTTCCCCCATCTGCTTGCAGTAAAGTGGGTAAATTGGGTAAAAAATCTTGCCCTATACTTTATGCATTGACTAAAAATCTTACTTAGGTCTAAATTTAGATTGAAGTTTGGGGTTTAACCTATATTATTTTAAAAAGAAATTACTGACATATTTTTAGATGCTTTTTACCAGTGTTGCTCCAAACATGCCATAGCTAAATCCCCTGAAAGCAGAAATGTGCTTTCTATCTAATTAATTTATAAAGTTTAAGTAAATTGTGAAATAAGTCTCAAAATGCTGAGAGATATCAAGAACAAGAGGAGTACTTTAGACTGCTTTTCTCAATATCTACTGGGAAAGAATGGTCCTGTGAATGGAAATAAATTCATCTTCTTTCTCATTTACTATATAGAATGGTGTATGTTTAAAGAATCAAAGGGTAAAGAATATGATAGGTGGATAATGTAATAATCAACACAGAGTCAGTATGACAAAGTTTTAATAACTAAGTTTCAATTCCAAACATTAAGTATAGTTATTTTAAACTAGAAGCAACAGGAAATTAATCTAGGTTATTGAAACTAATTCTGAATTTTGGTTCAGGAGGCTCATAAGCAAACTTTTTTTCAGGAAAAAGGAAAAGTTGAATGAACAAAACCAGCCATACATACCTATATAACATACATGTATATACATGTACAGAGACACGGGAAGAACAGGCAGGAATTCCTTTTAGCTTCTTCCTTCCAGCTTTTTCCTTCCCACACTATCAAAGTTCTTTGCTAACATAAGAAGAGAGCTTATGAGTAACCTTAGTTTGGAACCATAGTTGCCAGCAATATTTATAAGAATATTTGATAGTTTCATTCCAGGTTAAGCCATTGCAAACATCATTTAAAATAGAAACTGTTCCTTCCTGGAATACGTTAGCTACTAATGATCTGTCTTCCATCTAGAAGACCATCCTGTGGTGGTTTGTCACCCTCTGAATTTGTCTTAATCCCTTTGATTTATATTCACAGTGTCGTAGGACATTGCTCCAGCTTTGTCTAAACCCTTGAGCATATTCTCCCTAGGCACCCACTAATAGCAAGTTACCATGGGTGCAAAATGCTACCAGTTTGGCAAGGCATAGTTGTATATCCACTTTTCCCTGAAATAACTGACTGCATAGAATGCATTACAAAGGAGAATTGGTTCCTATTCCCTTATTCCTCCTATTTTTGTCTCACATTTTTGGAGAAGGTCTTGAGCTGGTATGTGACCTTCTTGGGCTCTGTGCTGGCAGTTCCTGAATACTCCGAGTTTCACTGTTGAGTTCACTGTATATGGGGAGGGGAGGTCTCCCCATAAAATCAGGAAGAACCTCTTGAGATTTTCCTCTTCAACTTCCAGTTGTTTGTTTGTTTTAGTTTGATGTGTATTGTTCTTTCTTTCTTTCTTTCTGTTTTTTTTGAGGTGGGGTGGAGGGGAGGTAATAGAAAAGGGCAAGCTCTGTTGCTCATTGTGACCCACACCCACACCCACACACACACACACACACAGAGAGAGAAAATCTTAATTCAGGAACTGTTTGCACTAAAATAAAACAAAAGTGATTCCACTAAAATCAAAGACAACACTGCATAAGCACTAATACCAAATCAGGCCTATGAAGTGCCACAGAAAAAGCTCGAATAAAATTATATGAAAATGGTAATTGTTTTTTGATGGAAAGGGGACGGAAAGTTGAGTAGTCTACTCTTTTACCTCTAAAGCCTGCTCCCTGTTAGAGTCTTTGTGGGACTATAAATTGTTGTATTTGATCCTATAACCTTACCTCATCCTTCAGGCATTTAACAAGGCAGCATTATTGAATGCTGAGTTCCAGCTAATTATCAGGAGTGAGAGAGAGAAACAGGGGACAAAGAACACCTGACATGATGCCATGTTAATAATTCACCCAGACGTCTAGGATAACATAAGCTCTCTGTGCAACAACATTTCATGAGCTCCAGTAATAAGATTTTATTTCGCAGCAAAGCACATGAAGCAGTTGATGAAAAACATCAACAATTAAGCGTTTTAGAACTATGTCACCTGTTTGTACATTATTTAGCCTGAATAAGCATGTAAGCCCCGGTTGCTGCAGGGTTGTATTTTAAATGGGGAAGTTCTTCACTTCACTGAGTCTCCTTAGAACCTCCAGTAATAAAACTTGGAAATCACATCAGGGGATTCCAGCGTGCCTCTTTGCACAGTGACAACATGTAGCAAGGTGCCAGGGCCCTCCAGAAACAGCAGGGTTGGGGTGGGGGGGTGATGCCATGCCATACCTCTCCACAAGGTCACATTCTAGTCAATTCTTTGCCTAGCTTAAATGTGGTGGCCCCTAAAAACACAGGCATGCCATCATGCCATGGTTGGGAAAAAGAAAAGTGTTGAAAAGCAGAATCAAGTCATGCAGCAGACCTAATTCATGGCAAACACGACTTCCATTTGTAAGTTGCTTTTTCTTAAGGAAGGGCACATTTCCCTATTATCCTATGATCTCAGAGTTTTTATACAAGGTTAACATCATCAAGGCTCTCTAGAAGTGACATGTCCACCCTTCATGGGGGTAAGGCAGCTGCTGCCTTCCTGGTGACAGGAAGAAAGAACTTGGCACCACATATGATAAAAGGTGGAAGCATTAGTGAGTTTAAGTTACAGCCAGATGAGGGCAGTAGCATCTTGTAAACATGGAGCAGATACATGAACACGGGATGGAAGAAACATGGGTTAATTCTCTGTCCCTTTCTTTGATTTGCATTTTTATTATTTTGTGTATTTTACCTCTGCAAAGTAACATGAGAAGAACTCACACTCATGTGGACAGATGTCATTGAAGCCTATGTCACACTAACACGGGAAAGGAGAATACTGCTAGGTTCCAAAAGAGGAATAGAAATAAATCATATTACAATTGTGCATATCCACAGAGCATCATGGATTTTACAACATTATTGGAAATGTCACCAACAGTCTCTATGTGTCTTTTTGAACAGAAAGGATTCTTCTTTTATTATTTATTTTTTCGCCCTGAAAAACAGCTTAACAATAACAACAAAGAGAACAAAGGCCCCCTCTGAGCTGATACTGGCTACTGAGTTACTTCAATAGCATCCTATAAATGAGAAATAGTGTTAGCTACAGGCACGATTCCAGCAGCAGATAAACCGCAAGCATTTGTTGCTACTATTCAGGGGGTTTTATTACCTTGCATAAAGACAAGGAAAAAAAGGCCTACGCATCAACAAAACAGGCACAAGGCCCCAGTCCTTTACAGCACATGTGACAGTTGCACAAGATATGTAGAAATATACCCTAATTCTTGAAAAATCCAATTTTATGCCAAGCCAAATAACCTTGCTGAGTCACTGGTTTCCAAGAAACAGTGCCATCATTCCTGAAACTGTTTGTGTGCCTCATGCAACTGGTATGTGATCTTTCCTAAATTTGCTGACCCTCTCAGTCCTGAATACAGCTTAGCAATGCTAATTTTGTTTGCTGCCTACATTTAATGGCCCTGTTTTTGATCTCATTTACCCTAATCTGAGATCAGGGTTCCATTCTGTTGGTTTTCATGGCAGTCTGACTGCTCTTGAAATCATGCTTGTGTTTAACAGAAAGCTTTTGCATGCTTTACTATATTTGAAAGGTAGCACTGCTAAAAAGATTTGAAAGACTAGTAAGGTACTTTTGTGTATCAATAGATTGAAATGTCAGTTTTCTTCTTCTACAGAAAAGGAAATCTATTGGAGCAGTAGGAGGAAAACTACAGTTGAAGTTTAGAAGACCTTTTAAAATCAACTCAGTGGACTTTCCTCTGTTCTTTTTACGCCAGGACTGACCACGTTTTCAGCTGGTTAATGAGAACTGTATCATCAAGCAGCACTTCTGCTGAAGCCAGTGGAACAAGTCTGATATACATTTGCATTAGCAGAATCATAATCAGGCATTCAGCCCCAGAATATCACACAGCTAGAAAATGGGTGCGTATCATCTCATTTGGAGCTCTAAGAATATTCCCTTTATTCTGTAAAATTATTGGGATGCATTTTGCATTTTTTGGAGCCTTTTCCAGGCAGGAAGAGCTTTTTTAGCTCTGGTTTTCTCACTGGGCTGGAATCGTCCTAGAGACATGCTAGCGTATCAGTGGACAGTGGATCGTATTTCCAGGGAGCAGGGACAATTACTGAAAGGTTTGGCTGTAGCCTGTTATTAGCTCAGCAAGCTTTCAATGGACAAGCTTGCCCTGTCATTACTATAACAAGGAAGTTGTAGTAGAAGAGATGAATGGAGATTTTCCAAAAGATGGCAATGCTAAAAAAAAAAAAAGAGAACAAAACTGTGATTCCCTCTATCAAAGAATATGAGCATTCAGATCAAAGGAGTGCATTGTTTCAAATCACAAAGAAGTGAAAAATAGCAAAAGTTAAAATCTAGGAAAGCTGAAAGTGAAGATCAGGATGAAGATTAGGGAACTGCTGAGAGATTTTCACAATGAGGAGAACAGGAAAATCACTTGCTTTTGATACAAGTACAAAGTCAGGAAAGTTCTTTAGAAAAACTGTACAATGCTGCTACAATCAAAGCAATTGGAGAAATTGATGAGTCTTAATAAACCCTTCTTGAAGGGATAGGTGAAGACCACTCCAATGTTATTTGAAGCAGAATAAAGGAAATAGGTGAGGTGAAGAGCAGGCTTGATTTTTGACCCAGAAGATCTTCATGCTAGCAATATTAATAGCAGAAGGGATAAAATAGAAAAAAAAATTGCTTGCAGTAGACATTGTAGATTTAAAGAAAGCATCTAAAAGCCTTTATCAAGTGTCTGAACACCATATCTCTAGGACATACTGAAATGTTCTAAGTTAGCAATACACAATGTCAAGGCTTTACATTCAGGTACATTGTTGTTTAAATAAACACAATTAGCAAATGCTTCAGTGCAGAATTTGGTAGCTCCAGTCTCTCCCTTCTCCATTCCACATTACCATTGAATTTATTATGGAAAAATACCTAACACAAACAATGTCTGACATTAGAAGAGCGCATTAGAAAACTTTTGCTGGCTATCAGCTCTTTTAAATATAGACTCAATCATCTGGAAAGCAAATAACAAAGAAGAGTGCACTGATAAGTAGCAGAACTAATAATTATGGGGGAAAAAAAGCAAATCTAATGAAGATTCCAGCAGATTCTAACTAAAGAACTTCTTAGAAGGCGAAGAAATAAGATATCCATATCTTAACAGTAACCGCTCAGTAAGAAGATATTTCGGAGGGAATATCAGCACGAATTGTAAATTCACCAGCTTCATTTACTATCTTAAATTACAAATTAATGAATAAAATGGTGATATTCAACTCTAAACGCATTTCTGCATTGGAAATCAACTGAAGTAACGGACAGGTGTCCAAATTCTTTTGAAAGCAAATACTTTAGGAAAAAATCTATTAAACATACTATGAAAACCTAAGATTTATGAGGTTCAACAACATCTTATACTCAGATTTATCTGTGAATGAAGGCAGGGATACACAATATGCAAAAATGTGATGTTATGTGTTTGCCAGGTGATGAAGCCAGCTGAAAAAAATCCACTACTTATTCTATGGCATTTAATGAAAGGGAATAGATGGATTTAAGATTTGGAAAGAAACATAAATGATATAACTAGCTTTAGATCACTGAAAATTTTCTCAGAGAGAAAGAGTAAGATTTTATACCAAAGGTAAGGATTCTTAATGCATAATATGAGTATATGGCAGGAGTATTTTAAATAACCTTAGGAGTCTCTCTACAAATAACAAGATTTTTCTTTTTAAAAAAGGAGGAGGGATTTTCTGTAAAAGTCAGCCAACCAAGACTGTCAGCCAGTTCCAAAAGCCTAAATATTATAAACAAGGACTTTTCATACCAGAGCTGAACAAGGCTTTCTCACAAAAGCCAAGGTAAGCACAGTCTTTAAAAGTTTAATTGCTCTTGATATTCCTCAAGAGGTAAAATTGCTTTTAAGGTAATATGAAGAGCATAGCCACCACTTGAGCTTTCTCCTCTGTCTTGCCAGGCAGCTAACTGAAGATATATGTCAGAAAAGGAGATAAGAAGCTGCTGTCAAAACAGCTTTTTCTAGATGCAGTGCTGGAGTATTCTGGCAGTCATGTCTCTGGGGTCAGCATGAGAAGGTGACCATGGATACTGGACCACGAAAGGCATTAGAAATACACTAATTGCTGTTTTATTCCTTGGGATCAAGAGTCTGCATTGCTGGCATTTGTGAAGCCTAACAGGAGAATTATGAGCAGGTAAAGATAAAAAGAGATCAGAAAAATTAATGATGTGAAACTCTTAGGGGTTTCTTATAAATATTCAGTGTATTTCCTGGCAGCCACACTATCACAGATACTGTATTGCTGAGCCTTTCCTGCTCACTTCTCTGGTGTTGAACTTATTTCATATGAAGTCAGATAGAATGAATATCTGGCTAGCTCCTATCTCACTTGGTCTTTAAAGTGGTTCTAGCATATGCACTATCCACAGCATGGGAGCACTGAGAGTTTCAAAAGTACCATGTTAGTCAGCAAAGTTTGAGATGACTGTCATAAACTGCACATGCCACAAAATGATTTGACATTGCAAAATGATCAGGGTAAGTATATAAAGATCTCTTTCGTCTTTATTGCTATGTTGTGTGGAGCAGAAAGGTTCTTCTGTTTGGATGGCGAGAAGGGTAATTTTCTTTCTTTAGTTATTGGAAAGAGGAGCAATGTAAACCTTGATCTGTCCCTGAAAAATTGATCTAAAGCCTCATCCATTTTTTCAGAGAGATTATTTTTCTCCTGTCAGATTTGCTTTAGATTGGGAGGATTGGGAAGATTGGGAATGTTCAGTGCAAACAGAGTTTTTAAAGAATTCAGCACCCAAATAAGTTTAGTGAGCAGGTACACGCACTGTGTCTGCTTTGCTAAACTTGTGATTTGGTGGTTTGGGAGTGAATTTTCAAATGGATTACAAACATCATCATCTACCAAATTTAGAATTCTTCCTAAAAGAGAAGGGAAGATCAAAGCTTCTTGCAGAACCAATGGAGAGCGTTTTAATTATTATTTTTATACTGGTCAAATCAGCACATTTTTTCCTTAATCTTGTTTTTAGGCACAGGTGCCAGTTTTGGGGGGTTTGGGGTTTTTAGGGAGCTTGTTTGTTTTCTTTTGGTACAACTCAGCACTATATGCAATAAAAGTTAACAGAGAAGTTTATAAGCATCTGAAAAACACTTCCTGAGGCCATGTGAGTTCCATCGACGGATATTATGGTTATGTTGTACATATACATATATGCATATATGTTTGTGGTGTGTGTATATGTAGATATACATGCACACACACAGTGTATATACATGGTGATATGAGTACAGAATATAATACAAAATAAGAATGCTTTTAAGTAAAATTATATATTTGACTTATTACTTGATACAGGCACAGTAAGTGAAACCAAGCATTTTTCCACCAAAGTGGACTTATTTGTGAGATGGAGTATTAAAATGAGTCCCAAAACATTATGAGTTATAGCATTATCAATTGTGGTATTTCATTCACATGATATACTCTCACTCCCTTATTGTTAGCCAAGCTCTTAATCCAAACAGATGCTCTTGTCTTGAAAAGTACTTAACACGTATCCATGACCTGAAACTGGAAGCAAATAATATTCTTTAGCAGACTTAGGATAGTTTTATAGAATGAGGAATGGCTGATCAGATGGTATAAATCCGTGCTATATTGATCTAGGCCAAAGTATGTATGCTTTTGTCTGGTAATCTTGAGCCTGTCGTGACCAAGTAAGTCAGATAGAGCAGTACTGCAGCTTTTTGAAACTGTGGAAATGGTCATAAGGCATGATAATTAGCTCAAAAGGAAACATTTTTTTATGTTTTAATATCCTAAGGTTTTCTTTATAGATGACTCTCTCACCTTCCTATTCAAATTTTTGCTGCTTCTTTTTTTTGTTAGGTTTTTCATGATAAAAACATTTGAAGACTGCAATGATACATGACGACAAAAAGCATAAAGATATAAAGATACATGTGTTGAGATAGGGACAGAATCATCAAGCAGTAGCAAGTATGTATACAGCAATTGTCACTGGATTACCAAAAAAATGGATTACGAAAAAAAGAAAAAGGCACAAAATGTTGAGTGTAAAAATTCCCTCTCAGGAATAGGACAGGAAAAAAATACACACACAAAATTCTGAGGTCAGCTGTGGTTTATGACAATCAATATTGTCATAAATTGACAATTGTAGGATGCCCGTTTTTGAGATATTTTTCTGGGAGTAAGGGCAAAACTAAGAAAACTATTTTTCTACCATGCTACATATAGCTGTTTCTATCGAAGATCCCATCGACATTTTTGTATTGCATTAGTGAATTTTAAACAAATGTCACATCAGTACAAATGATAAAAGCTTTTCAAATGCTCTGAAAATAGGACAAATAAGAGAAAATATATCAGTGCTCCACTGATCCAGTGAGAGGATGATGCTTGTGTTTTTTAGATGTCAAGAAGATCTGCAAAGCAGGTTGTTTGGGAGATACAGCAAATTTAAAAGCAGCCAGTAGGTTGTCTCAAACTTTCAGCTGTGGTAATGTAGGACTTTTATCGACTCTAAACAACAGTCTGTCAGGGTCATGAATGTGGAAGGTCCAGGAGCATATACATACACTGTTTTGGCAGCCCAATCCACATACATAACAAGAACTCTTGTTATATTGCATACCTTTTCCACAACTTAGATGCTTTGTTAGGCAAGTTTGTACCTGCTTTCTTCATTATTACTGCTTTTGGGAAAGGCTATAATCTGGCAAAGTCTCCAAAGTCTGACTTCTGTGCTGTAAAAACCATCCAGAATTTGGAGGACCACATTTGGGCCCGACGTCTGCTTTGCCACTTTATCCCATATTTATTTTACAAATATATGCAAGGAACAAATAACTTTTATTGCCCTAGTATTGGCTAACAGACCAGATAAACAGCACAAAAAGCGCATTTGAATTCACTAGCAGTAAAAGAATACTGCCTTGAAAAACTGACTCTCAGGCTCAGTTGTCTGCCAAAATGACCACTATGGTGTAAATCTAAGTCTTCATTGTACAGTTACCTCCAGCTGAGCAACAGAGATGCAGGAGGAGTAGAGGAATGTTTCCAAATGCCAGGTCCTGAAGAAAGCGCCGAATTTCCATCATTTAGTGTATCCCAGTAGACAAAGAAAATCCAGACCTTTGATGACCCCTGGTGAATAAACTAAGCACTGCATTGAAATGATAACTGATGCTGCACTTGGGAGAATAGCCCAATTAATTCTCACTGTAATTAAAAAATCAAAGAAGGGTTGCTTCCATAAAAAGTTGCATGAAAATAACGGAACTCTTATTGGGCCAAAGGAAACAATTTTTCTACAGCTGGAATATTATCAGCGCTCGGAGACGTTAGGCAGTTTAAGTCTAATACTTGACTGAAACGTAAAAAGGTAGGCCTTGGGCATTTTCGTTATTGTTAAATATTATGATTTCCACTATAGCCTAAACAGCGTAGAACACAAACCCCTTTCGTGAAAAAGACAGTATCATGTAGACTTTGTGTCACATGTTCTGCATCAGTTATGTTAAGTGAAGGTATTGATATTAATGTACTATGAATGTGAAGTTAAATTAACCTATTTTTTTCTGCAAGAAGTTATTATTTTAAGATTAATATCACACAGTTGTAATTTTATCACTGAAACACATATTGAATATGTTTTAGTTAGGAACTATAAAAATTAAAACTATTTATGCCTCCTGTGTAAGACAATCATTTATTATATTTAATAAATACATTTGTTATCAGAAAAATCCTGAAGTTTCTAATACTATTCATACTATGTATAGAGATTTCTCAGCAATGAACAGTCTTCCAGCAAGGAATTCTGGTTTATATGTAGAAAGTACAAGATAACTACTGACATAAAGCTGAAGTGAAAACTTTCATCCCCCTGGGGTAGAAAGGGAAACATTTGATCAGTTCAGTTTAAACATAGAGCTTCTATTTACCACCAGCAAAATTTACAAATAATATTAAAATTTATAAATGCATTATCATCAGCTTTCTGGGACTGAAGAATTTCTTAAGGTCCCAGTTTTATCTGTGCAGGCAATTCTGAATTTGCTGTGCAGTTTAAAATTCTCTTTATCATCTCTCTGAGGCTGCAATCTAAAATTTTGAGTATTCAATTCACCAATGCTAGATAAATTTCCTTCTGTCTGGGATTTTTATAAGTCTAAAAAACATGTAAGCCAGAAGATAAACACACATGTGTACTAAGGCAAGTATTCAGAAATGTGAAGAATCCTTTGCATCCTTCCTCCCAGCTGCTCAGTGCAGGGGACCATCCATGGTGGAGATGGGTTTGCTCCCATCTCTGAAATGGCAGTGAAGGAGGATGCTGCCATCCAGATGCACTTACAGGAGGGTCCGAACAGGAGCTTCCTGCTTTTCTTGCAGGAGTAAAATTGAGTCCTGGATCAAGACCAGCAGCAAAAGAACCTTGTATTTCTGTCAAAATTTCATTCAAATGCTATATAAATTTTGTGTCTATCCTGGTGGATAAATGTGGATATATTTCATAAAACCATGAATATTTACTTCATGAAAACTATAAAATAAAACCATAACTCCTAAAATTGTCATGGAATACAGACTCAGTCATGCAAGAAAGTCTTCTCTATGCAGCTAATCTGCCCAACTTCAACTGATTGTAAGGCATCCTTCAACTGTGAGGGACAATTTAGAGACAGCATGTTATGTTACATGTTCGTGCCACTGTTATCTTGGGCTGTGCCTTGACCTTTTAGCATATTTATTATATTTTAGTTTATTTCTCCAACCCATTGGCAAAAGTCTTGTAAGCAAATCATGCTCTAAAAAACAGGTCACTATCGTAATTTGGTCTGAGAAGAAATATTTTCTCTTTGTCTTTAACTTTAATCAGTTACATTATGTGCTTTAGAGCTCTGTTCTACTATCAGTGGCATTGACATAACTAAAGGGCAAAAGCAAGGACCTCAGAGAAGAGCCTCTTCAGTCAGAGAGCGGATTTGGATGCAGATGCACACAGGTTGCCCTGAAAATGTATTTACATGTACAGGCATTTTGTCTCACTTGAAAACAACTGCAAAATCAGTGAAGACTATTCTCTCCAAATACATACACAATAAAGGACAGAAGGATCTGGTCCGTGTCTCATTTCTGTCCTCACAAAAGATATTTCAAAAGATAGTGAAGTGCCAGAGCGCATCCGCATGAAACAAGGCCCTAGAGATTGGGTAAGTTTTCAAGAAGAACAATAAATAATTTTTAAAAGTTGTATCTACTAAACACAAAAACCTTTATTTCATGGCCCAAACTCATTGTAATTTTATACTTTCACACACTTGACATCTACAGAAAACAAAAGCTTTGTGTCTTCAGTTACTCTGAGAAACAATTTCATGATTCTAGCAACAGGGATGCAGTATTGATCTGACTGCTCTGTAAGGCAGCTACTAACCTGAATGAATGCAGGGCATTGCTTACAGCTAGAAAACACTTTTTTTTTTTCTGCTGTAATTTGGCACTAGACTTATTGAATTAGGCATATCTAAAATACAAACTATTTGTACTATTTCTCTATGTCTTGTGTACATCAATTTTAATTTGAATCTTCATAGCGCATTGTGATAAGAACAATAATGGTCACTGTTTCCTGTATAGTATAGTACTATAGTATAGTATTAGCAATATAGCTAATATGTATAATACTGCACTTAGCAAAGAAATATAAAACACACTATTTCAAACATATAGATACTCTGTCTCTCAGAAGCTTCTAGATAAATATATATATATATATATATTTCCAAATGGAAATCTACTTTTCTTACAAATTACTATCCTTCAGGGCAGAGCAATCTGTGCTCATACTTATATGGATGTGTAGGTGTGGGAAGCTTTTTTGCCTCATCTCACAAACTGAAAGGGGCACTGTCAGTCTACAAATTGCATTTTAAAATGTTTTATAAAGACCTGCATTTTTAAAAAAATCTTTTAATTCTCCATTTTTCCTGTCTCTTCTTTTTCATTCATTTTGAACAATGAAAACAAGGGTTGCTGACTTTTGTGCAATGAAAACAAGGGTTGCTGACTTTTGTGCATATTTTAATGTGCTGTCTCATTTGTGGTGATGCATTACTGTTGTGTTTGATCTGAAAATCCTTGTACAAATATATTTATTTTTGTTATACAATATTGTTACAAAACTGCTTTTAAAAATATATCTTTTAAGTAGAAATGATAATGAATCCTCCCCAAAATTTAATGTATTTTTGTTGTTTCACTGAATATACTTTAAACTGGTGAAACAAGAACTTTTTTTTATTGTTATGCCATATTTCATTCTATATTTCACCTTGTTTTCCTCATTAATAAATTTGTATTTCTTGTCTTCATTGTATGGAAGTTGTAAGGTAGAAAAGCACTTCAGAAATATAAAAAACTATTGCAGTAAAATTACAGGAGTTGGCAGTATGCTTCAGAGGTCACTGTAGTACTCAAAGTTATTTCACATTTTTTGCCTTTTTTCTCTCTTCTTTAAAGTTAGCCTTTTACATACCACTAAAGAGGCAAGAAGTTTCAAACAAGACACTCTATGCAACTTAGACTGTTGCAATTTGGGAATTGCAGGCTAAGAAGATGATAAATTTTAAACTTAATTGCCAACTGCAACATTTTATTTAAACTGAAAGATGAAAACTCAGTTGTAAGTCATCTCAAAGTAAGTTCAGTTTATTTGCATTTGCCAGGCAATATGTTTTTCTACTCTGAAGCTATTGCTTGTACCGTAGGTGCTTTAATACTCACTTGCAATTTGAGGGGAATGCAAATAATTAATACTGTTGTAGCAATCTGTTAGTACGTATCCTAAGGGAAAAATCATCTAGTACATGTCCTAATGTGATCCATGCCAAATTCAAAGCCAAGATTTTATAGATTAACTAAACAGTTTCTAAAAACCAACTCAAAATTTGAAGAGATTTCTTTTCTGAAGTATTCCAGAGATGCAAAATGTTGCCACAGATAAATAAAGTTTATTATTTGGAAAAAAGATCTGGGCTCAGGCTTAAGCTTGCATGATTCATCATGTGTAACAACACTTTAAAAAGGTTTGCATTGTATACTTAAAGTTTAAGCAGTTATTTACATAGACATGAGTGTCTTCCATGAGGAAGGCTTTCTTACATTAACCCTCCTGTATGCATTAAGCTCAAATCTCACTGCAGTATGACACAGCTGCTATCTTTCTGTCTCACCTATACTAGCTGCTAGCTCTCAGTGACAGTGGCGAGGATCAACTTGGTTTTTAATTTCTGCAAACATCAGTACTGCTGGATTTAAGGCAATTAGCACAGCTATTGCTGCCAGGAACTCATGTGTCTGCTTTGGATGGCAAACATCCCAATATCAGACAAACAAACAGAAGACCTAGTAGTATTTAAACTTTAACAAGCTATTCTTTTTCACGCCATGAAAAAAAAAAAAAAAAAAAAGGAGGACAGCATTAAGAGGGACTTGCCAGCCTATACCTGAGACAACATGGTTGAGGAGCACTTACACAGAGGGTTGAGGATCTGGTCTGGTGGTGTTAGTATTCACCGAAGGCCAAGAGAGAGATGGAGGAAGTCTCTTTAAACCAGGAGTCATGTTAGAAAGACAGCACAATACTCATATTGCTTTGTTTCATCCTTCAGGGAATACCAAACCCTTGATCCTTTTGCCTATGAAAAGAATGAAAAGTACTTTTACATCATTCACTGTCTTTCTTCTGGTCTTCAATTTTTTTAATGTTCTTTCCCACTCTATCATACCTTTTAACCTACCCCTTCCACCATTGTCCTCCCACTTACATTTTCTGACACAGCAGTTTTCTTTGAAAACTTATTCTTAATAGCTGGAGAAACTGACCAACAGGAAGCTCATGACATTCAGCAAAGGCAGCAGAGTCCTGCACATGTGGAGGGGCAACCACAGGAACCAGAACAGGCTGGGGGTGACCTGCTGGAGAGCAGCTCTGCAGGGCAGGCCCTGAGGGACCTTGCAGTGAAAAAGGCCATGTATGAAATTTGCATGTGTTAAGAGGTGCCCAGTCAAGACAAAGCAGGATCTACAGACTAAGCCCTGACATTCCTTAGGCATGCCATTTTAGGCAGTTATTGTTGATGACAGATTGCTTATTCTAACATACGTCTAGAAAGTTACTTCACAAAACTTTCTCCCAAGGTCACTGTAATGTTGCAGTATGAAGTATTTGTGCAACTTAATGCTGGAGAGCAATACAATTTCCATTTCGTGCTTTAGAGAAGTGGAAAAATATTGCTTTAAGAAAAAAAATCTTATGCAATAACATAATTTGGTACTATTTTCAAGTTTAAAATAGCCACTGATCTTTCCTCTGTAAATACTCAAGACTAATTTCCTCTCCTCCAAGTGAATATTATGAAGCTTCAGTAGAGGAAAAAATCCCTTCAAAATTGCCCAGAATTTGCTTCAGGAGACGAGTTTCTAAAAAATGGCAACTCCTCATCAAGCTTGAAGATCAGAGAAAGGCATGAAAGATGAAGACGCAGATGAGATAACAGACAAGATAATTACAGAGCATTAAAACCTCAGATTTATTTTTAAGATGTTCAAGTTCCATTTAGAAAAGCCCTCCACTAACTTTTGTGAATCTAAAAAAAAATTATCCTCACGTTGAGCAATAATGTGAGAAATGAGATGTTAAAGCTCCACCACCGCTAACCTAGAACAGTCCATGCAATTGTGGGACATGGAGCACGTAGAAGAGACTACAAGGTCAGTAGCCCAGTTGCACAGATAGGAGATCCCTGAACCTGGGTCTTAGTCCATGGCATTATCTTGGCAAAGCCCACTGAGTGAGGAGCTAATAGGCTGGCATCAGCCTTCCAGGGGAGGACCAGGGCACCGATTTCCTCAGCTGCCAGTGAGAGAGGAAACCTGCAGCGTGGATCCTATTGGCTGGGAATACCAGAACTGACATTGCCGTCCTGTATCAGCTTGGTTTGGAGCCTGTACAGATGCCACCAGTCTCCACTGGCTGTTTCTCAACTGTTCCATCTCTAGAATAATGCATTAAAAACAAGATGCTGCCTTTTGACCATGCCACCTGCATAGCTTCTGAGCAATCATCCTCCTGCAATTAACACTTCTGTTTGAGGAACTGAATCTGCTCTGTTCAGGGCTCTTATACTGCCTTCTGTCTATTTGTTCAGAAAAGGCGGATAAAGAAGTTGCCACTGCCATCCTACCATTTTGTTCTCTTTTGATAAAAAAGCAGATATGTATCAGAAATAAGAACTTAAAAACAAATTGAAAACTCCAAAGCTGGAATAATTGTAGATAACTAACAAGAGTACATTATTAAGACTGAACAGTGGCATAGTACAGGAGCTGTTCTGTTCCTCTTGTGCTGTTTGAAGCCTCAAATAAATACTGAAATAAAAATATTCAGGCTAAATGGCATTTTAAAATAAATTCATGACAAAGGACAGTTCCTCAGAGGACTTTGAAGATGTCATTAGTTTTATAATTACATTTGCAATGTAAATGAGCTTTTACTGGAAGTTCTTTCTGAACATAATGTTTACTGGAAGTTCTTTTTGAAAATAAAGAAGTGAAAGTGTTTATTTGTACATGTAAAGAATGGACAGCAGGGGTTAGGGCTATGGTAAGATTAGGGGAGGGAGCCAATTTTCTGAGGTTGGGGAAAACTAGAAGGAGAAAAGGAAATGAAGATTAATAGTTTGTAGTTGATCAGAGAAGAATTCCCAGAGAAGTGCAGGGCACAGGTGCCCGATTAAAACTGCAAATTAGAAAAAGTGTGTTTGTTTGCATTAGCATTCTGAAGAGAGATTAATGGGCACAACAGCCTTTACTTGAACAAAGCAAAAAGAACAAAAAATAGAGAAGAGAGAGGTGCTGACATAATAACAGCTGAAAATTATGACAGCTCAGAGTCCCAAAAGACATTTTTTTACTTGCAAAGGTAGGCAAGACTTACCGCACAGGCACTGTGCAGGAAGGATATGCAAGAGAAGGATATGCAGGAGGAATATGCAAGATCATGACAAGAGTCTGGCGACCTAGGCAAAAGACTATAGTGAAGACAGTGCCGCATTATGGACCTGATTAATAGTCTATATGATCACAGGATCTACAGCAAGTTACAAAAGCCTATACAGAAGGGCCTCTTTTAGGAATGACTGCCAAAACAATAGAAAGAAATCAATTAGAATTACCATGGCAACAACCAACACTTTGCGGTGGAAAAAAAAAAAAAAAAAAGGCAACAGAAAATCAGATTGCATTTTAAATGATGTCGGTCATCCATACCAACACCCTTTGGAGTGTGATGCCCTGTCAATAGAAGATCGTATTAGCAAAAACCCAATCTCATGTCATCAGTGCGAGGCCAAGCCTGACCACTATTGATGAAGTTTAGTGATATACATAAAGCGCAAAGATTCTCGAAGACCTGAGATCTATCCCTCTCTTGAAGGGGATAGGAGAGAACAGGAAAAAAAAAAGTGGATTTTTACAAGCTTATGGAGAACTAATTTTTACACCCTTGGTTTTTTGACACGTAATAGAATAAATTGCAGAAGGTAAATTTACTTTACGCTTTACTTTTACTTAGGCTTTTAAACTAGGCTTTCCCTTCATTATTTCTCTGCAGCAAATTTTCATCAGCTTAAGGAATTGTTCAACAGCTAATGATGTAATTTGTACTTTCCTGAACATTTCTGAAGTTGTTGAATCAAACTATTGTGAACAATAGACTGTAGCCATTGAAGCCTGCTTTCCACAGCCATCATTCTTATTACAGTCCCTTTCAGTGGGTCTTCATCTTATTTTGGAGCAGTAATTTCTGACTATAAGTGAGCCTACGGTGACTTAAAATAATACACATTGTGACATAGTGACAACAGAATATAAGTTAGCAGCAAAATGTAAGCTCTCAAATCAATTACTAGGATGGAAGTAGTAACGTTGAATAAGAGAGGAAGGGTATAAAAAATAGGAAGGCTGAAAAAATAGGAGAGGGAGAAACTGAATGGAGAAGGAACATGTGCCCTTCCATTAGGGGGTCTCAGCCACCTGGTAATATTCACTTGTTTCAATATACCCATATATACCTCCATTCATACTCTTCATTCAATAAAAGGAAAATTTTAGAGACCTGCAGGGCAGTTTTATGCTTTGATCAGAAACTGGTGACAGAATTTGGTATCATCTGGTCAAAAGTATTAATAAAGCAGATGCAGAAATCCTGTTTCAGTGGTGGTAAAAAATTTCACCTTGACACCTCTCCTTATAACCAGAATGTTAATTCTACCTACAGCTCCATGTCTTTTTACCTCTTCTTACAATCTGACTACCATTCAGCTCTGCCTTTCTGTTTAGGCATTTGTATATAATTCCTAGTTCTGAATGTCCTGTCTTTTTCCATTCTGAAGTTGTTCTGAACGTCAGCATTGCTTCTGTGAAACAGTTTTTTTTTTAAAAAAAAAAAAAAAAAAGGAAAGAAAAAAGCCAAGGCTGCCTTATCTGCCTAAAAAAGAAGGCTCTAACCCAGTTAATCAGTTGAATGCAGTTATTGTGCATTGACATCTTTCCAGAAAAGTCTCAACATGAGCATATTTAATGACCTGCCCCAGAACAGACAAGATTGTTGTGTCTTGGGGAGTAGTCATGTGTATCACGTGGGGTTTAACACTTACAGCATCTGCAAACTGCCTTCTAGGAGATGCACAGAAGCAGAGCTGCATGAAGAATTGAGACAGAACAAGCAAAATGTAGTTTTATGAGATAAGGTAGGTAGGCTTCCTCTTGCACTGAGAGCTTGATAAGATGTACTCCAGTAGGCTGACAAACAAAAGTGGATAAATCTACCCAACAAACCAGCATTAGCCTTGGGGAATGGAAGTGACACATCTCTAAGGTACAAAAATAGGAAGTCTTCCCCAAGCTTTGCTTCCAACAGCAGCATGGGCTGACTGCCCAAATACTGACAAATTGGTGATATTTGTCTGGAGAAAAGTGGTGTTAGGCAGCACCTCCTCTCAAAACATCACTTTGGACACCAGAAAAAACTTAAAGTGCAGATAAAACAGAGGTGGCAGCGGCCCATGCGCAGGTGGGTGGGTGCTAGCAAGTCGCCAGCTGCCTTTTTGCTGTCTTCTCTGCTAGCAGCTTCAGGTTGTGGGTTACTGATGTTCCTCTGCAGGCTGCCCTCTTCAACATCCTTCTTATACCTTTGCTTTGTGTGCTACTGCTTTTTACCTGTTCCCACAGACTCACTCACAGTTGTCCTAAATCTGCAAAGGATAGATTACTTGCCTAAATCTAGACTCCAACTGCTTGCTTTCTTTTTATCCCTTATTTTCCCCAACCTTTCCTCACCTCTGGCTACTGCTCCATTTTCACTCTCCCTCTGAAAATGCAGCACTCTCCAGAAGCCGTGCACTTCAGATACCCCCAGCTGGAGCTGTGCTGCTCGGTTGTTTCTTAGATGTTAGCTGAGGGCAACCCCACAGCAAAACCTCCCTCTGCTACCCGGGCTGTCAAGCACCGCACTGGATCTATAAGGCAGTTTGGGATTTTGATCTTTATGCAAAGCTCACTCTTTGAGCTCTTTGAGCTGTGTTTCTGTATGGTATTTGACATTTTTTTAATATAAGGTACACTCACAGCCCCGCTTTTTCTTATATTCTGTCCTATACTATTATTTTTTCAGCTGATACTTATGATTTTTGGCTCTAGGATATTCTCTGCTTATGTCTTTGAAATCATTTATAATAGCAAGCACTGGTTGTGACCAGTTCTTACCAAATCTTACCAGCTATGATCAATATGGCACTAGAGAACGCATGTTTCAGCTGTTAGAGCCTTCCATTAGATATTTTATGGGAGTGACCAAGGGAGACCTAGCCATTAATACTGACTAAACTAATTTGCACCTTTGTGAGAGTGAATCAGATCCAGAGAAACATTGATTTGATGAAAAGGAGTCCACAGGAAACAAAATTCATCAAGGCTTCCCTGTTTTGACTTGGGAGAGAATTTTTTTCAAAGTGAGTTTTTCAAGCCAATATATTCAAAACCCTGTTTGGGGTCAAGAGAACTGCATTATGTGGAATACTAAAAGTGCATTTCTTTTTCTTTTTTAGGAGTCAGGTAGGTGTGTGTGTTTGATACAACAGCAACAAAAAAAGTATTCCTCTTCTCTATCCTCCTCCAGGAAAAGCAGAGTCAAGGTTGCTTGAGTGCGTTTCCTACCCATTCAGTCAGTAGAAATCAGGTCATCCCTCCTTACAGCTAAATTAGCATTCAGATCAAGCTCAGTTCACTCACATTCCCACCCAAACATCTTATTACAGCAGCCAAAGCTCTTCACGGCACAACAGATTTGCTCCTGCCTCCCACATTTGGCCACGCGAAAGGTGTGTTTTCAATCCCTTTTCCTTGCATGAGCAGAATCAGGAGTCATTCTTGGGAGGTGGTGCACCAGGTCTTTCACAGAAACTATGAGACATCCATATCCAAATCCTGTTTCCTTCTAGGGCCCTGGAATTGCTCAGTGGGGCTGAGAGTGTGCTAGGTGTCCACTTAAGAAAACACCTGATGCGCCAGATGCAGTACTGTTGTATTGGGAACAAACACTGCAAATTTTCAGGTTTCTGGAAAAATCGTTTGGAAGATACCGTATGAAAGAGCCTGTTTCATTGAAAAACACCTGAGCATTTTCTACACAGAAAAATAGAACTTGATCAAAAGTAAATGCGTAAAAATAGAACTTAATCAAAAGTGCAGGGTTACGCTTACATAATTTCAGGATAGAGCATGGTTAAAATCAAAATAGTAGCTCATTACAGAAGTTCTTGAAGGCCCTGCTTGAAGACAATAGCTCCTCTCCTGTTAGAAAGCCATGGCCTAGGGAACTGCAAATCTTTGTGCTGCCACAGAATTACTGAGATGTCCTATGGCAGAAAATACCTCCTTTCCCCAAACAAGCCTACAGAAAGTTAAAACCAGTTATTGCAACCTTTAGCTTTAAACCTTAGGTGATGCCTGTGTTTCCACCTGGGAATGGGATGGGATAGTCATTCTGAGTAATTTGTGCACCCTTTGGAGGCAGACCAGCAGAGCCGCCAGCCTCTCCCATGGTGGCCCAGGGAAAAGGGTCTCCTCAGAGGGCGCTCACGGCAGATGGTCCCGGGTAGGACAGGCACGTGCAAGGATGCAATTTTCACATCATGCTAACCAAATACACAAGTCAGGAGAAAAGAGAACACAGAACTGACAGCGTTTGTCAGCACAAGCTGTTTGCTTTTCATTTTCCTTTTCTTTTTTTTCCCCACCCCCCCTCCCAGCCATGAGGAAAGGTGTCACTTTAGAGTGAAGATCTTCGTTCTAGAGCATCTTGCATGCAACAATAAGGCATGCAAGATGCCTTAAAGGCACCCTATTATTCATGCTTGGATTGGAGGTTGTGCTAATGCGAGATATGTCTATTTCCATCATCTTCAGTGCTGAAGTATGTGAAGTACATCTTAGCAGGTGACAATCAGGCTGACAGTTTTTTTCTTTTGTTATTGTTCTGGTGAAATAAATATGCAGATCATCTATTTATTACTAGAGAGTACTTAAGCTTTGTCTCTCAGCTTGGAGCTATAAAGTATATATTAGAAAGCTGTGATGGATCTATTGTCTCCAATATTTTAAGAAGCAGGTGCTTGAATCCAACTAAAGATGAAAAGAGTGCATGTGGTATGGAAAATACTGAGAATCTCTCACATAAAGAACAAACATTTTAAGAATTTACGAGATGTGCAATGAATGGAGTTTATTTCATGTGAACAATTCCACGTCTGTTTTGTCTGATGCTGTAGGTGAGCATCCCCAATAGGTTTCATCTTTGTGTTTGACTCTGTCTGAGCAACTACAGTTCAGTTTCTTCCACATGACAGGCTACATAAGAAGACTTTTATATCAAAGTGTGCTCTTTTGAATGACTATGAGTAAATCAGTGATCCTGCCCTGTGCATTATACCATAGAGGTCTATATGGGTAGAGTACACTCCTCTGGATGTTGACAAGAAAGTGGAAGGTACAGAGAAGGTATCTGATAGAAGGTGTTTTAAAAATCTCACATAGAAGGTATTTTATAAATCTCCATATATTCTTCTTCAGAATCTTAATTTCTTCTCTTTCTCTTCGCAAAGCTCAGGAACCCTGATTAATATATATGCTCCTTTTTGGTAAGTTATTTGCTGTATTGCCAACTGAATTGCTCAAACACTGTGAGATCTCAGATCCCTCAGATTTCCAAAATACAATATGTTAGTTTGCTTTTATCTATTTCTTGGTTTTATATAATAGCGATCACAGTTTCCAGCTTTCCCTGTAATGAAAAAGACTAGAAACATATATTTCTAGTGAAAATTTAGGTAATTACCATTAGGTAATTTCATGGTTCTAGGTACTGGAATATTTGCAGGTGGGGGGGAAGGTCACCTTTTATAACTTTCGTTTTAGTAAAATTTGAAGAGTCAAAAAACCAGAATCTTCAAAGATTTTGTGTTGCTCCACATAAAGGGCAAAATGCTTATCTAAATACTGAGGACTGTTTGATTTGCCACCACATACTGCATAACTGCATAATCTGTGAAACACCCCAAAATCTCTTATTTTGTCAGCATCAGGTGGAACATGGGGAAGGCAATGCTACCTGGGCAGTTTTGCAACCATTTTTTTCCCATAATGAAAGAGAAGGAGATAATGCTGCTGAGCTATTCTTCCTTTATATGCTATTACAGGCAAGGAGCACTGCCTTTAGATTCCTTCCTTACTCTTTGGTTGCACCAAGCTTAGGCATTCTTACAAATGTCTCAGAGCCTGCTGCTTTCAGCAGAGTCTCCTGCCAGCATTGATGTCCCCACGTATCAAGAAGATAAGTAGCTATAGGACTGGGAATACCTTCAAGATCAACAGAAAAAAAAATATTGGTTTATTTTATTTTATTCTATTCATTTTTTCCTATTTTTTAAGAGTGAAGAACTTTTCACTTTAAAGATGTTGAACACATTTAGTGTTCAACATCTGCCCAGCTAATTGTCATGGAAAAAGTGCCAAGAGGCCGAGACTAATCCTCCTCATTGAGGTGGCTGGCTTATCGCTTTTGGTTTGTTCAATTGGTGATTTTAATTTGCAAGGACTGCCTGCAAGAAAGACTCCTCTTCCATTCCAGCTGCTTACTGGCTTTGGTTTAAGTGTACTCCCGCAAACCATATAATGTTGCAATGCTCTTTCAGCTATGAATCTAAACTTTGTCAGAAGAAAAACCCACCAAAAATGTTTCTGCGTCTGTTATCCTGGCAGCTACCTGAAGATGTTCCCAGGTGTTACCAGGAATTTCTGAGGATACAGGACAGCCACCCCAGTTTTGCTGTGATAATATGAAGAATTAGGTCTTCCTGAGGGTCTCTCCAAGGACCCTGCTGAGCAGCTTGCTGAGCCTAGGGCTTCCATGCCAGGTATACAGGTGGGATGAGTTTGGTTGTCCTCATACAGAGGGCTTCAGCCATGAGATTGGCATATTTGCAAGACTTTCGATGCTGCATTATGAGACTTCACCATTCTGATTAGAACAGGAAGCTAAAAATCTTAAAACAAGCCTTTGACACAGTCTCTACTCCAGGAGCTAAAATGAAATGGGCAACTTTCTGAAAAAAAAGGAAAACAAAAGGAAGAGTTATATGAATGATGATGGAGATCTGAGGAAATGGGTTCAGCACTGAGGTGGTTTTTGGATAAGAACATAAATTTGAACTTAGCTATTACAAAACCATTTGTTGCAGCACCATATGAAATAACATTCCCATTCCCATTCAGATTTGTTATTTTTATTTAACAATTGGAAAAGCAGATGGGGAATGTGTAGTGCTTTTTAGTCATTATTGTACAATAGCCAACTTTCATTTGTTGAACTGATGTCTTGGCAGAAGTCAATTTTAAATCCATACAAGAAATGCCTTAGTTTTATAGTGATAAATATCTGAAACTAAGGTGATATTCTTTATACATATAACTTTCATTGATCTGCCTTCCTTTGTGAGAGTTTTAAGCAAAAGCAAGGAATGTAAGATCAAAATCAATGTACTATCATACTGAAAAACTTTGGAGAAAGTGCTGATTGAGCTCATTATTTTTGAGCAAAGAGAACACGCAGACGGTAATAGTCATGCAAGTTTTTTTTTTCTTTTAATTGGCTATGACAACTGCATTAATATAAAGTCAGTTTTTGATTTATTGTTATCCTCTTACAACGCATTTTACAATAAAGGACTCTTCCTATCACTACTTCAGGTAATGGAGAGAGCTTCCAGTGCTACTGGATGCTTTTGTTCCAGGCTTTTCCAGAGGGATTTCTTTATCTTTTCTTTAATATCATAATGAGTGAAGATCATGCTGTTAAATGAGAAAAGAAATGACGGGGCAGATGAGAAAAAATACTGTTTCATTTTAATAAAAAGTCCTTTATCACAAAATCCTCAAATGTGCAGTGCATTCCTAAAGACCTTAGTGATGCTTTCCTTGTTTTGAAACTGTTTGCTCATTAACCTGTATCCAAAATTTACTTTGTTCTAATGCAAATTCTCCTTGATTTTCTAAATTTTAATGTTCCATGAAAAATATAGATGGAAACATGCACTCATCATCCACTATGTAAGATACTGTAATTTTCATGAAGCTTAAACAGATTTCATATGATACTTTTGTATGGTTAACAAAGCTACTAGTTAATTTCTCAAAACAGTTTTAGTATACAATTTGGTATATACACATGCCACAAATATGTCCTCCAAAATGCCACAGAAATTCGTGGAAGGCCCCTTGTTTGTGAATGTGTTCTAAGGTGTTCTAAGGGGACTTTGTTATTTATAGCACAGTATCTTTGGTAGCTTACCCATTAGAAAATAAAGAATGATAGATTTTAATATGTGTAAGAATCACCACTCTTCAAAGAGACAAGAATAAAGCATGAGGAAGCAGAAATGATAGATTTTACCTAATCACCCAGATGCCAAGTAAATTCAGATTTAAATATTCCTTGTTCCACAGAAAATCCACAGAAGAACCCCTTACTTTTAGGTCCTCTGTAACAAAGTTCAGAAATATTCCCATGTCCTATAAATAAGACTCTCAGTTCACATGACTGTCTACGGGTTTTAAGTATCTACTGTCAAGATGTTTGCTGAATATTTTTACTTTTATATTTATTTTTAATAAATAAATAAACTTATTTATAATATTCACTATCATTTTTAGACATGCCCATGTCTGAAGGAGGTTACTGTGACAGGCAGCCCTATGCCGTGTTTAGTCTTGTTTTGGAATGGTTGTGTCTGAAAACTGCATATTTAGGGTAGAGTTGAAGCTTGCCACATATGCTTTGAGAACAATTCTAGGATCAGTTACAGATACTCAGTAACTAATGAGATTTTATTAGCATATAGATACTAATACTATACTATAGATTAGTATATAGTATGTATACTATGGTATATTATATGTGGTATATAGAGAAAGGACTCAATCTTGCTACTGAAAAGATTTCCATGCCTAGTTCTTAAGCCATGATCTATTCTGTTCTGTTCTATTCTGTTCTATTCTATTCTATTTTCTATGTTTTATTGACCTTAAACACAGAAAGCATTTCATTGTGTAGCTGAACTAGTCTTATGCATGTAAGTCTGAGCCTTTGCAGAGCTACCAACAGTTTAGTTCATTATGGGCTTCTAAAAGGTCCTGGAAGATGTTCAGCAATGTGAGCTCCCCAGGTCTGCATGCTGCAGCTCACAGATCTCCGCACAAGAATGCAGAGGTCAGGTTCCCCACTGACAGCTAGTGCTCAATTCAACCAGTTTAATAGGCTGTTTTAATAGGAAATCTTGACCCTTATCCTCAGTTCATTCTAATACTAAGAAGAAAGTGAAAGCATGTCTCTAGTAATTATTTCATAAGCAATTTTACACGTGTAAGCAAATACCTCGTTCTCCTTCTCTCTTTCAATGCTTCAGCTCCATCCCAGAGGATGGAAAATGGAGAGACTCATGAGGAACCTCTCATTCACCGAATCCCAGTGTGCTGGGCCTTGTACTCAGATCCCATCTTTCCCCCATTTCTTCACTCTTTCAGTGGTTTTATATCAATCTCTCTCTCATCTATTGCCCCCAAAGGAGGAGAAAAACAAAAATTAAATTAGCATTTAAGGTTAACAAATACCTGATTAAATCTGTATGTTGGAAGTGGGCATATTGTCATTTTAGTGACACTCTCATCCAAGTCTGTCTTAGTCCACCTCTTCTCCTACCTTTTGATCATGATATGTCTTTTTTAGATCTTCTCATGCTCTGATTGAACTCTTTCAAAGGCTATGAGGAGCTGTGCTTATTTAATCTTACCAGATTAGTTATAATAGCAGATTTTGTTCCAATAATTAGAAATCTCCAGTTCTCTTCTGGAAAGCTAATGACATTTAAACAAGTTAACACCAGAGAGCGAGTCCTAAAGCTGCCTCCAGGCCCTGGGTCGGGCTCAGCTGATGAGCCACCCGCTTCATATGTCATAGCTGGTAATTGAGAACATAAATCAAGCACTGAGGTAACTATTTAAACCCTAGTGAGCCCTAGCAGATCTTCTTCCAACCTAAATTTATATAATCTTCTGACTTGGAGAAAAAAAACCTTATTTTTTCCCTGTTCTGAACTATTTTAACTATTTCAATGCTTTTCTAAGTCCAGCATAAATGTTAACATTCACATCACTCCTCACTCAATATAGGTAATCCTTCTTGAAGAGTAATGGTTAAATGTTTTTTAGTTACACCTTGGTATAGATTTAAACTTCTTTTATTAACATAGCATCCAAAGCTTGCAGATTTTTTTTTTCCCAGGAACCTCCTAGCTGTTAACCTCCATCTGTTCATCTATTTGTTTTAACGTTAATGACCAGTTTTGGTGTGTGATTTTACGAATTTATCAAGTCATATTTTTTTATTTGCTGTCTTTTTTTTTTCTCCCCAAATGTCCATCAATTACCATTTTTCTCAGTAGGGCTGGTCAGCTAGATGCCTACTGTTTCTACATGTTTCTCAACATCTGGTGCTTGTTTTCTAATCAAGCCATACGAGTTGGCATAATTTAGCTGAAAATAACAACACCAGAAAAGAAGATGCACGTTACATGTATGAACTGAAAGGAAAACTGTCCCAACTCCAGTTGCTGCATTAGATTAGCAGTCTCTGAGATTGGATCATGTCCTAATATTACTGCTAGTTTAAAAGGAAAACACCACCTACCCTGAGCTAGAGCTTTTACATACGGAGACTCCACTAGGCTAAATTGTGCTGAGCTTGTGACACATCTTGAACTTGCAGGAGACAAACTGGGTCAATTTGTTGGGTCAATCCCAATATGTTTGCTATAGCTTCCTGGTTTTGATGAGAGGACGGTAACTACCCACACTGGCTGCTATTCTGGAGCTGGGGAAGGAACAAGGATCTCAACAAGTACATGGGGACACTCAAGAGAAGATAGGAGGAAGAAAACGGAGATAAGCAGCATAAAGAAAACTGCATTTAGTAGTAGCAAGAGCAAAGCAAAATATTGCATGAGATAGAGGTGTTTAGGCCTCCCTTTTTAGCAACTCCCTTTCCCCTAGTTGGTTGGGTACTAAAAGGGTTCAGCA
>NW_010577460.1:708132-750938 GCF_000705375.1 Tinamus guttatus | reverse complement strand
AGGATGCGGTGGGTACGTCCCTTCCGTGGCCTCCTGTCCCCACCAGCGCGCGTGTGGGCGGGTGGGATTGGGGGAGGCATCCTGGCCGCGCATTCCTTGCTCGAAACCCGCACACCCCCCCCCCCAAAGAAAAGAAATAAAAACGGAAAAAAAAATCATAGAGGGGAAAGAAGGGAGAGCTCCCGATGGATTCGGGAGCGCACGGGAAAGGGCTCCTCGCTCGCTACGGGGCCTTGTTCTGGTTTGTCGTGGCTGCCGAAGGTGCGGGTGTTTGTAAACTTTTTCAATCCTTTAACAGCCATCATGTGCTGGCTTTCATTACTTTTCTCTGGGGCTTTTTTTTTTTTTTTTCCTTTCTTCAATCATGTTTAATGCCATTGCCAATTTTAGGGCAAGCTGTGTTTTCTTTGTATGGTAAAATGCTTTGCCATTTATCAATGCCTCTATACACACATACAGTTGCATTTTTTTTTTCCTTTATCGTCCTTCTGTTTTGGGGGGCTTTTTAAATGATGCTTTTATACTGGCAGTGTATGTATACAGAATAGTGTATGTGCACTTGGTAGTTTTTGCACACTGAGTTCATGTGGAGATGGCTGGGAAGAGGATCCATCTCAGTTTGCTTAAACTCTTTGCAGTGAATGAGATTGAAGACATTTCATTGTGCCCGCAACTTTGTGTGCTAAACAGCAGAAGAAAGAAAGGAGCAAACAAAAAGTAGTAGAAAAAATGGCCTTTTGATTGTTACTGTATTTTGAGATAATATCTGGGGAAGAAAAAAAAAAAGAGGCATTTTTTTGCCATTCAGTCTGAAATAGAAGTCATGTTATTCATGAAGATATTTTTTCATTTTTTGAATTCCAAATACTTGTTTTCTTTTTTTTAATGTTTGTTTATTAAGATGTAAAGATTTGTTTTGCCAGCATAGGCAAGTTGTATTTTATGTACTTAATTATTCTTTTGGGCAAAACATACTTTTGGTATTTCATTATAGTAGTGAGATTCTCTTTTAACATCTCTTTTTCCAATTACACTGTCCTCCTTGTCCTGTCAAATCACCTATCCGTGCAGTTTGCAAGCTTTATTTACTTTTAAAGTGATGACTTATTAATTTCCTTATTGCTTTGTTAATAAAATTAAGAAAAAATATATTCAGAAGGAAGTTTTTATTATTTATTTGAATCTCAAAGCTACAGAGGTATATGTATACTTTGTCTGTATTTACATCCATAGAGCTCCCTATCGAAAACTAGGATTCTCACTGCGCTGTCACCTAGAATTTCTTGGTTATCTTACATTCTTTCGCATTTCCAGTGTAACAACATTGCTTTTTCAAAGTGTCTCTCAAGTATAAAATATGCTAAATAGTTAGTGCATTATTGATAATATTTCTTCAGCTAAGGCCTATTGAATTTCCTCCCCCCATGCCTTTCCTCTCTCTCTCTCTCTCTCTCTCTCATTCTCTTTAATGTATATTTCACTGGCCAACTGTGTAAACAGAAAATGCATTACTGGCATTGTCCAGAGGTCTCTCTGTTTTCACCTTGTTATTTTATTTATTTATTTATTTATTCATTCAAAATGAAAACAAAAAATGTGTTGCAACTTCTCTAGGCACTGCTGTCAAATAAGGTGTGTGGGCATTAACAATTATTAGTGTGATTGTAAAGTCAGGTATGTCTGTATGCATTCAGTATGTTGTAGTACTATTCCAGTTGTATGATATGTTTGTATCTTTATGCAGTTGATAGTAGTTTTGTTAGGTAGTGGGTTTTTTTGGTGATTCATTGGTAAGGAAATCATTCCTTACATCCAATGTTCTTCAAAAGATGGACATCAGCCCTACACGGTGCACAGCTTGAGCAGCCCTATCACCACAGGGCAGAGTCCAGTTCAGGACGGGATTCCTTCTGGGCATTGCGCTCCGTCCTTGAAGAACATGGATCTAGACCCCTGTGAGCAAAGAAGGTTGCACAGGCTGTAAGACAAAACTTCTGCTTGCCTCTCTGAGGAGGGGTGTGGATGCCTCTTAAACATTCTAATTAAAAATAGATAGTCTTGTTTAAAAAACAAAGACTTTTTAGTATTATTTAGCTATGTTTCCTAAGGCAGTGGCAGCGTTTTCTAACGCAGCTATAACCATATCACCTCTGTTAATACTGTATATCTTATTGAGAAAAGTATTATTGACAGTTTATTCTCTGCAATATTTTACTAATCATAGAGCAGATCTTTGCCTTTAGCGTTCTCATTCCCTAATGCCCTGAGCTATCAGAATAGTAGATGTTTGTGATGCTAACCAGTCTTTTAAAAATAAGTGGCTTTGTGATTTTTATGTGGCTGTTCTCATGCTTTAGACTATGTATATAAATAACTATGTTTCAGCATGCCCTAATGATCCCTTCTGGGTTGAATGCTCTGTTGTCCTTTTAATCAGCTAAATTATATTGCCGCAGTATGGAGGGATCTTCTCAGTGTATGTATGAAAATAAATTAAATGAGAATCAAAGGTACGATGCTGTTACAGAGTTTTAAACAAGGTGATGTTTGTGTTGGCTTTGTTAGTACTATCAAATTTCATGTTTTCCACAGCTACAGTGATTCACAATACTGTCTTTGAAAGTAAATCTTCCTGTTTCTTTCTGTTACACTTTATGTTGAAAAGGAAGTGTGGAAGGATGCTGCTCTTTTATTCTTACTTGAAGCATAACCAGGATGCTAATCTTTTATCATCGTAATTTCTTCTGGTGTTCTAGTTAGTGTTTTTGGTCTTCATGCTTTACTTTTATCTCCTTTTATAAAAGGCTACCCTCTTGTAGCATTCTAAATTAGTGGGTTTTTTTGTTCATTTGTTTGCTTGTTTGTTAGTGTGTTTTTACTTGCAGTCTGCCCAAAAGTTACTAATTGCAGATGTTATCATATGGGATATTTAGGAAATAAAATTAGAAAACTAAAAAAGAAGATATGCCTTTTGAAAGATTATTTAAAAAACTATTATTAGTGGTGCAGTAATGTTTTTGTTATGCACGTTCCATTCTTAAATCAGACTCTGCGAAATGAACATACTAGCATATCAAAATAAGCATACTTTAAAATTATGAATTAAACTATTTTTTACTAAAATATGAGCAGTGAAAAATTAATGAGGCTTTTAAAACCTGCAGGCTATTTTTTAAGGTTGTGAGTTTTTTTTTTTTTTTTTTGTTAGTTGTCAATTTGAATTTTTTAAACATCTTTCCATTAAGGGTGGTTATGAATGATGGCAGTACTTCTCTTGCTCACAGGTGCTATTCATACTCATGTTTTGGAAATTTAAGGAACAGTGTACAGTCTGATTTGACTAAATCTGGTGTGTTAGGGACAGATGGCTGATTTAAACAGGTGTCACTTTCATTTCATGTTCATTGTATTGAGACTTCCAGAGGTTTACAAAAGAGCTGCCAAAAGCAGGTGGCTTTCTCTGCTTTTGTGACTGGCAAAATATACTTTTCTCTGTGATTAGATGTGTTTTAATGGTTAACATATTGTATGAAAGCCCGAAATGTTCCATGAAACATGGTCATATTTTACTTGTTTTATCATTTTCTTATTAAACTTTGAGAGAAGGACTCACAACTATTTGCTCATGAAATTTAGCATTTATGGCATGTGCGAATAGCTGAAATCTTAATAACTTACTTTCTTGAAAGATGAAGAAAAAGGTAGCTTGATGCAACATTCTGCTTCAGTTGATGCTTTGCCTTTTTCTAAATATATCTTTTTAATAATAAAAAAGAATTATTATTAAGAATATAGAATTAGTTTCAAGCTTTTTCTTTTGTTTCTAGTGCCTCTCCATATTAGTACATCCTTGTTTATTTTTCTTTATTAACAGGGAGAGTTTGCTCAGCTATAAGAATTTGGCAAAAAAAAAAAAAGAAGAGATTGAAATTTGAAACTTCTTAGGCATGTACCCTTTTGTTATTAGAGATGTATTTTTTTTTGTTCTGTATAGTCATAACGACTCTTGTTAGTTTCCTCTAATAGATTCACCAGAGGGTGCTGTGCTATTTGAAATAGAAACAGAAAAAATCTTTAAAAATCTTTTCATTTGAGTATGGGTAATGCATATAAGGCTTAGGAAAAAACCTTGCTGCACTTTTTTCTACCTTTTTTCATGCATTACCATATAGCAAGCTGTTGCTATATTGGTAATATTACTCTAAAATGTGCAATAAAGGTACTGTTGCATTATATGTGTACACTCAATATACAACCTCAGTTCATTATATAACTGAACATATAGTTATAGACAAACTGTCTGTATAGCATGTAGTTGAAGCAGTTTTTACTTAATGAAGTAAATAATTGCTCCTCTGAGAAGCTGGATGGGTTTGCATGAAAAATTCATGTATTTCTTAGTAAGGTTTGTGTGTTATGCAATATTGCTCGCTAGTCTGTTATCTACACTTACCAACGAAAGTGTATGTTCATATTTTATTTACATTTTTAATTACAGTCAAATTCTTTTTTGAAAAAAAATGTGTTGCCATGTGGGTTTTTGCTTTCTCACTGAAACTGTCTCTGAATGAAATTGGGATTAAAGTCTTCTAATTTTACTTCTGAATTGCAACTTCTGTAGTTTTATAATATGTCTTTTCTATACCTATAATATTAATAAGGCAATGCTTTTAATGTGGGGAATAATAATTTTCCCTTTGGAAAACTATGAAAAGGTGGAGGCAAGACTAGGGGTAGTGTATTTTAAAATGGCCGTTCTTACAAGTTATTGTTAGCTGTTAGCAGTTTTCCTGCTATAGTATGGTAAATTATTAGTATTTAGCTTATCTTCCTGGATTTCGTAAACCAAAATCCAGAAAAGATGAATGTAGTAAAGATGTTTAATCTGTTGAAACGTCAATTTTATTGAGGCTTGGAAGGTGAAATGCTAGCAATTCAGACTTCCTTTATTACCGTCCAACTTACTTGTTACCACTCTTACCTGTTTAAATTATTCTATAATACCTATAGCAGTGCTGTGTGAACATCAAATATTCTGTATTAATCAGTGAATTTGATGGAGTGTACTTAAAACATTTTGTGACTTTAATTCATTTAATGACAGCTGAAAAACATCTAGCAGTAATTTTAAATGCCATTCATCCATTCATGAACTTAGTACACTGAATATACTTTTAAAATTGTTCTTTGAGTAAAAATGTAGTGCGTATAGATATTGTGTAATGCATTTAGATGGTACAACTGATACAGTACTGTTACTCTATTTTTTCCCCCTTCTTACTGGATTCTTATTTCAAATGGATTTGTAAGCTCTTTAAGATAAGCACCATGTCTATAGACATGGCTATAGGCCTTTATAGGCTTCAATTTTGTTCAAATTTGGGTACTAGCACTACAAATAGCAATGAACAACTGAGAATGTTCACTGTGGTATTTACTGTTTATTTACCAAAAAAAAAAAAAAAGAAGTTTCCTTTGCGCATTTTATTACCTCATAGTAATTAATTAATCTTTTTGCATTTTCTCTTATGTACCTCTTGAAGTGTTTGTAAGGTTTTACTTTCTAGTGGATTAGGTGACCAGGATTGTGAATTTGAGCTCATGCCTTTTGGTATAATGGCACATTTTTCACATAGCATCTACAAAAGCTGCTATTTTTCTGTCATCATATTTTATTTTTACAACTGATGCTATTATCTGAATTGTTTTCTCCATGTTCTGTAGCAGCATTCTGCACTTCTAGCAGCTGACAGTGCAATCTAAAAGTGCAAGTTTTAGGTGAGTAGGACTACGAAAAGGTAACTGCTGCTTACTAAGGGTTACCAATTCCACTCCTTATAGATAAGCAGAAGTTACAAATTTTAATTCTGTTGCTATTACCTTGTTTATGATGCCAGCCGAACATCAATGTTATATCAAAAGGTCATTTAATGTCATTTTGACATTTTAATCTAAATTTTAGAGTCACATTTAAAATTCTTGGGAGGTCTCCATCTAAAGCCCTAATTTTATAAAAGGGTCTGTCTTCTGCAGAAAATTTCACTAGAGTATTACTACTTTATTGTTTTGTAAATGGACATAACTAGAAGAGACAGCTGAGTTCCAAATTTACTGAAGGAAAAATATTTCCCATTCAGTGTTCCTTGTTGCTGAAGTGTATGTTCTGGTTTTTCAATTAGTAAATGCATGAGGCTGTAGACAAATAATTGCCATTCATCTTTTTAATGAGAGTTTTTTAATGTAACTTTTATTCTTGGGATTCAGTCTTACTTGCATTGGAACTTTTGGAGATTTGGGGAAGGTACAGTTTAAAAAAAAAAAGAAAGAAGAGAAATTACCAGCCTTGGTTAAAAAAACATTCTTGCTTTTTTGCTTTCCAAAGAGTTTTCTTTGGAGAAAGAGTTTTTCAACAGTCACCACTTTTAAATTAAACTTTCTCAAATTTGCAAATTAAAAATATACTGATCTGATCATACATATTATTTTGTGTTACTTAGTATAAAGTTAAACTACCTTTAGTTAAATATCTGTCGCTCTAAATATGGAAGTATGTTGCCCCCATTTATCAAGTACTTTCTTTATCAAGTAAGTATGTGATTTTTTGGAAAGAATTTGGATTACTTATGCAAAACTTCCTGGTTGTCTTCAAAGTTGCATTAGCCTTGGCTAGTGAGGGGCAGTTGAACAACCTCTATAACAACTGACTTATCACATTGAAAGTCAGATCAGAGGTCAAATTGACACGAGTTTCTTAAGCATGAGGTAGCTTAAGGTCATGTCAGGAGGCAGGTGTCTGTTTAGTAATTATTTCAGTCCTGTTTTCATTGGACTGCCTATTAAACCACTCCATTTGAATTACAAGATTCAAAATAATTGGTAATCAGTTCTTTTATATTAATTTTGTTGATGTAGGTTGAATAAATGAAAAATTAATCTTTTTAACATCTGAAATTAGACTTGGTGTAATACATTTTCACGTAACTCTGTAATATTACACTTCTCTATAATTTTTAGTAAGTTTTTTCTAAAACTTGCATATTAGTCTGTGTGCTAGACCATTCTTTCTGATGTTGTGGGATATAAAACATCATCTGCTTTAGAGCTGAGGGATGCAGCTTGAAAATAAACATCTAGTTCTGATCCAGTCCCTGGAAATCCTGTGCACATTTTGGGTTTTGAGGTGAGGAGAGTGACGTGGCTTTTCATGGTACAGTCTTATTTCAGCTTTGTAGATGTCTTTTGGTTGAAGGTCATCTTAAGTTATGCCATTTTATTCTATCCTTCTAAAATTTCTTTTTCCTATAAGGAAAATATTTCTTACAGGGTATTTGCAGGAGCAATAACAGGCAGGTAAATCCGTATGAATTTTGCTGTATTTTGTGCATATCGCAGAGAATTAGTGTCTTCTAATCCTCCTGTTGGTTTGCAGAAGGACTTCACTATGTTCGGTGACTGAAGTATCCATCATCAAACTTATGTCAAAACAAGAGAGCATTTATTTGCAATAGACTGAGAACTAGAGTTGATCCTCCTGTAACATAATTTGTCAAGCAAATACTGATTCTGATGGATGGATCAGACCTTCTCATAGTGTTTTAATTGTTTTTAATGACTGTATACAGGATTTCTATTTCAAATCATCCAGATGGTCAGTATTCAAACAATACCATTTTATGAATTTGTGTGATTTAGGATAATTAGATTACTGCTATTATCTTATATCATTAATATATATTTTTTTCTTTTTTTGTGTGCGTAGGAAGTGGTGTTCTTAACAAGATTAATCCTTCAGATATTATTATTTTTTTTAACTTCCATTGTCCATGTACGACTGAGTCAAGTTTGCCATCTTTAATAGGACATGACTGTGTTCATTATCTTCACTGCTTTTGTCCTTTTAGTATGTAATTCTGTTGTATCTGTTGTTCTCAAACAGTCTTGTTTTGTTAACCGTATTTCATGCAGTGTTAGGAAATGCATTCTTTCTTATAATGAATGTACACCACGCCTATCTTATGAACTCCAGAGACCAAAGGGGGAGTCTGAAGCAAGGAAGACTTACCTTTGGTGGAGGAGGATCAGCTTAGGGAATACATAAACAACTGGACATGCTCAAGTCCATACGCCCCGCTGGGATGTAACCACAAGTGATGAGGGAGCTGGCCAGTGTCACAGCAAAGTCGTTCTCAATTGCCTTTGAGAGGCCATGGTGATGAGAGGAGATGCTGGTCCAGTACTGTTACTGGTGACTTTATTACTAGTGAGGATAAGGGGACCAAGTACACGCTTCCTCAGCAGGTTTGCGCGTGATAGAAGGCTGTGGCTGTGCTGCCATTCAGCGGGAGCTCGAGGGGAAGGGGGATATATGTAAACATATGATTTTTTGGTTTATGGAGCCCAGTTTGAGGTCCACTGATAAAAGAGTCTGTATTTGGCTAACTGCTAGGGGATTTGTAGATCACATTTAATAAGGGTAATGGCCAGAAATCTGGAGAGTTTTTTTTTCTCTTCATGTGCTGAACGCACCTAAAACATTTAATTGTATTTGGGCTGTATCTCTGCTATGTTCATTAGGAACTGGAATGTGTCCAAAAAAGGATGTGGGAAGCATAGATGATCAGTGCTGAGTGTTTATGAAGGGGGTGTTTGCTTAGGAAAAAAATGCTTGCTTTATTAACTAGCTGCAAATAGAAAGCAGTAGTTTGAGGATGTGTGTATGCCAGTAACTCTATTATTGGTGAAATCAAAAAGACATTTTCTGAATCACTGCCTGCGTGGATGGAGGTGGCTCAGGTAATACGTTGTTTTAAGCTGGGGTTTGGCTGTTGTGGAAGAAGTCTTACTCAGCTACTGAAGTCCACAGCAACATTAATGTACCTCTCAGGTTCAAAATTGCTCAAAGCATAAGCAAAAAAACATTGTATATATTACTAATTGTGATAAATATAGTTACAATAATCAAGGCAGTATTAGGAAGTAATCTCTTTATTTAAATAAATCTATTTCATTCCTATTCAAATCTAATTAAATGGTTAGGGCATAAAACAAGTTAATATGTTATTCAAAACCAGCATTTGGGTTGTGTTCACAAGTTGTTGTACTTACTTCGTCAAATTCAGGAAGTTCACAGGAAAGGGTTATAAGATTTCCATAATTTGCCTGTAATACGTTTTCTGCTTGGAAAAGATATATATATATATATATATTTTTTTCCATTGAGCTAAGTAAATGAATGCACAGGGAATCTAGAAGTGTCCTAAAGAAAGTGTTGAACAGAATAACATTGCCAGAACAATTTTCATGGACTTCTATTCTTTAAGAATTTATATAGATATATATACCTACGCACAAACACACATATACATATATATAATATAGTGTTATATGTAAATATAAATTATAAATATATTTAATGTATTTATATAATTTTAATATTTAATATATATAAATATATATTACATTATTATACTATATATATATATATATATACACACACACACATATTTTTACAAGCCAGGCAGTGCTGAATTAACATTAAATTGATAGAAGTCTTACTGAACAAAACAAAAAGTTTTGTTAAGAAAAGTGATTAAAATAACATTTAGCAAATGTAGAAAATTATGTTCATAATATTCAGCATTAGTGTTATGTGTTTAATAGCTTAGATTTTGATGGTCCCATGCTAAAAATAGGATAGCTAATGCTATCTCTTTAATACTGTATTTTTACTGTTACTTGGCGATTCTGAAAAGCAAATATAACAATGGGATATATGTATGTTTTTAAATGTTGCTTCTGTTACTGTAGTATATTGTTGTTAATCTTTGCTATGCCCCTTATTGAGTTACAGATTTACTTACTGCCTTTTATTCCGTGTACTTTTAATTCATATGTTGCAGTACATTCTTTACATTGGAGGGCTTTTTTCTGATTCCCTCTATGTGCATGATGATAAGCTAATAAAAAAGAATTTTATTAAACAACTATAAATAACAGTTAACAATGTTTTATAAACCTTTTACTAATACTTAAAACAGTATTAAAGTAGTTGTATTTGAATTAAGCTTTAGGTTCAAGTTTTTGGTCTCAGTTGAAAAATGTTGCTTAGAACATATTATAACTTTGTAAGTCAGAAAAAAACAAATTATTGTGTACTGCTGTGTATTCCGTTTTTGTTATCAATACAGTAACTGTCATCAGAGATTTGTTACTGTTTGTTGTAACATTTCTGTCTTAATTCATCACGTTGTTTTGTTTTGGATTTCCCCATTTTTTTTCAATTTGGTGTTTTGATATATTAATCAGTATTCATTACTTCATGGTTTTAGGCTGTGCTTACTATTAGCTTTTTTCTTCCTAAAACCGAAAGAAAAAAAAAAAAAAGTGATGGTAGATGATTTCTAGTATAAACTGGACATAACTACACGTAACTAGACATAGTTACTAGACATGTATACATAAACTAGAAACTTTAAAGCACCCCATGGAAATTGTTTAGCATTTTTTACTTTTCATATTTTTCATTTAAGAACACTTATGTATGTTTTAACTTTTATATTATGACATATCCAGTAGATTCAATATAAGTTGACAAATGCAGATTTAATTAAGAATTTTGTTTATAAATTTATATCTGTAATAAAAACAAAATGAGTTGAAGGGGTTGTTTTTAAGCCATATGTGGAACAAAAATAACAATACAAAAAAAAGTTGGCATCTATCTAAGAAAAACCAGCTAAGCCTTTTTTTAAGTCACTGTGTTTTGTGGTTTGAGTACTGTTAGCTTGGAAAAGTTAGTGTGGTACTGAATTTGAGATATGTTTGGTAAAATAATAGTCTTACTGTGAGAGTAATTGTGTGTCACTGCTTCTGATATAATAAATCTCTTGTGCATTGCTTGTAGAATTGCTCTCCTTGGATTTGCTCTTGAGCCTATAGAAGGGGAAAGAATATGGTAAACATGGTGAGATGTTTGTTATTTCTTGCGCTCAGATGACAGACAGCATGGATACTTGTATCTTCAGAAACATCAGTCTTCAAGACTTTTTTTCATATTTTTCCCTACTCAGAGTGAGATTGAAGTGCTTTAGAGGTAGCTTTAATATAGTAATAGAAAATAGAAATAACTTAATTTTACAATTACTATACTTTAAGTGTGTAGATAAAAGTCAAAATGACAGATTTTAAAAGAGATATTCAAAATTCAGATATTATGGAAAGATAAAAAAATATTTTTGGAACATTAAGCAGTGCTGAAAGATAGGAGTAGTCTTTTTAGAATGTTGCCCAAATTTTGCAAAATCTTTGTGAGTACATGTTTGAAAAACATATGAAAAAATAATAATATAATGTGTATATGTGTATACATAAAGATTGATTGCTAATTTTCCCTCTCTGTTTTTTTCCCTATATTTCAAAATATATTTCCCTATGATACCTAAATAAAACTAAAATTTTTCTAAAATTCTAAATTTTTTTCTTTATGTCATCATTTTCACTTCTTTTGCAGTTTATCCTTTGGTCCTGCTTCGCTGCCTTGTTATGTCACTGATGACAGTGACATCTATTCATGCATATTTTATAATTATTATTTTGGTTTTGGTATTGCTTGGTGCTCATTTTCAATCCTTACTAGCCTCTTCAGTATCTACTGTTTTACTCTGTCCCTTGTTGGATTCTTTTCTCCCGTGTGGTTTAATGTTTCACAGCTTACCTGAGATAGTGGAGTGTGACAAGGCTGATAAACATCACATCCAAAGTATTTTTGACGTAGATCCAGTAGGGCTGTTGAGTTAGCCTGCAGCCACTAATCCTTAGTTATGGAGGCTACATGTTGTGTTCTTTGCCGGCAGTCACGTTGGTTTCTTCTTTGCTAATCTCCAGCTTTCTTTGGGGTGCTTTTGCATGCTTTATCTAAACCTTACAGAAATTTGAGATGTATTTTGAGGAAGATTCTCTTGGTCAATTTTATATGATTGAAAAATTAAGAGACATTCAGGATCTGTTTTTTTCAACAGCAATCTGAGTATGCATAATCCTGTCCAAACTCCATGAAATAATCATGTTAAGGAGTGGGAGGCTCTGAGGTTCTCTTACAAATTTCAAGTTATTTTTTTTAAAAAAACTTATGGATTTATATTCATAAAAACATACTCTTTAGCATCTGTTTTTTTTGTTGTTGTTGTTTATTTGTTTTGGTGGGCAGGGGGAGCCTATTAAGATTTGCCCATTTTGCTACACTGTATTGCAAAGCTCCTTTGCCTGGCCTGGCACCCTTGGGGCTGTTGCTGCTTGTAGCATTGAGGTTGTCAGAATGTATCCTGTTAAAAATAACTACAGTCTTTTGAGATGCCAATTAGAAGACAACTTTTAAAAAACCTTGTACAAGTATTCTTTACGATATAAGTAATCCCAGGGCATCGTCATTTAATATGTTCATTACAGTCATAATTTTCAACATCTGTTTCTACACTCTGCTATTTCTTGGTCAGTTTTGATCGTCTTCATTAACTTTTAAACAAGTTCAACAATATTAATCAGTATTAAATTACTAGTTTTCTGCTGCATGCTTCAAAAAAGTTGGTGTTTATGGTTTGAAATGTTCAGATTGGGCAATTCTGGTAAGGAACAAGTTCCCACTCATTTATAAGAGGTCAAGAAGTTATGGCTGTTGATAGATTGTGCTTCTTTTAGAGACAGCGCTCTTTCAGAAATTAATATATTCCCTTAAAATCCTTTATATCATTTATATATGACAAAATCTGAATGTTTTCATTTTTGAGTGCATTATTTATGTACAGACAAAAGAGATACAAAGATCTATTGATAATTTATTGCATGCCAGAGTATGTATTCTAATAACAAGATTGTTGTTTTCATAATTTAGGCTGTGACTTTTAGTATCATAATGACAAACTCACGCTAAGGACAAACTGATCATGAAAATTATTAAATTTGAAAATAGTAAGAGTTGTGATGCAACATAATGGTGTAGTTTTGATAAATAAAGATATTAAGAACATCCTAAGTTTCATTAAGAACTGTAAACAAAAAAAGACATATCCAGTCTTGTTTAAGTGAAATATAGTTTTATTATTGTAAATTCCTTATACTGTACTTTTATTCAGTGTTCTTTGTATTTTGTATGTTAGAGGTGATCAAAATTGTGCCCACAAGATGCCTGCTTTTTGTCTTATGTGAAGTGTGCCAATTAGCAGTCATTTTGAAGATTTATAGTGTCTTCAAAAGTGCTTTCAGTTTTGTTTAGAGCAGAACAGTGAATTTTTTTCAGAAAGCTAATACAGACCAAACTATGTTCACAGCATTTCACTACTAGTTTTTTTGCTGATTTTTTTTCCCCCATGTCCTTTCTCAGCCAATGGCTGTTATTCCTGATCTCCTGTTCTGCGTATACCTTGCCTATCCATTACTCATCTTTCCTGTTTCACCTCTTCCTCTTCTGCTCCGTGGCGCTTCTTCTTTAGCTGTGGGGATGCTGTGAGCAATATGCAAGCAAAAACTCAGTTAAATTTATGGCTAAACACCTTAGACAAGGTTTTGTATGGAAGTTTGTATGGAAACAGTTTCACGGAAAAATCATAGTTAGCTTTAGTTAATATCATCTATACAGATATGAGAGGTTAGTATCAATAGTATATGCAACAGGATTCATGCGCTGCTATCAGTATCTACAGGGAAATTTGGCAGTTGAGTCACAGTTAAGAGCTCTATATTGTCTGTTTCTGGAGTGCTTTGGGGTATGCCACATTTAAATTACTAGTAGAATTCATGGATTTACAAAAACCTAGTATTTTAGTAGCTGCATTTTCAATAATTTAAAATGTATATGTATTTAAATGCAGTCTAATAACTTTTCTCTTTACACTGTTTTCAGAATTGATGAAAAGTAAAATCTGAAACTAAATATGGATGAGTGGAACCATGCATGAATAAAAAGTAAATTTTGTAAAGATACATGAAAGTATTTTGCAATCGAAAATGTTCAGTAATCAATGTTCAATGGATGGCTACATCTGTACCATTTTGTTTGGATATGTATTTTGTTTGTATGTGTCTACAATACAAAAAGCATATATGTGTTCCTGTGTATGTATATACATGTGTATGTGCATGTATTTTTGCAGAGAGATGGAACATGTCTTTCACTTTTAGATCTTTAAAATGAATACATGGAATGAAATCTAGTCCTACAGGATTAAGAAATTGCATGTTTAAAAGATGCAAGAGTGAAGAAATTAGTGGAAAATACTGCTGTCCTGTGGGGATCCTAGTGCATATGCTATTTCTCTCTGCTGAAATAACCTGAATATCTGAGTGCCTTAAATGCTTTTTTTTTCTGTTAATTTTGGCAATATCAATATCTGTATTCATTTTACGACATACCTTTTCTTTGTCTTCCTTTTACTTCTGCTTCCCCTTGCCTTTATTTTATCTTTTTGTTTTGTTTTGTTTGTGTGTGTGTGTAGGAAACACATAGAGGAGCAGTTCTGTGTACATTTTCCTGTGGTGTCCTTGTGAAGGATAGGGTTCTTGCAGGAACAGGCACAGTATGAATTTCTTAAATCACTGACAGTGTGGAACTGTCTCTTAGAAATAACCTGCTACTTTCTTAGGTAACATTCATCAGCTTTCCTGAACTGCCAGTATCACAGATGAGACTACTTCCATAGCAGCTAGTGGAGAAATGCTGCATTTGGCTTCAGCCTTATTAGGACCGGTCTCTGATCAAATTTCTTTACTGATCAGTAAGAATCCAAGCAGGGTATCTCACCAGGTTTAACAATTCTGTGCCCTAACCTGTTCTGTGGGAAACAAATGTATATGCCAGCAGGAGAGATTCATTTGCTTCAGTGAAATGAAGGGACTATCACATGGTATTAATGAAAGATCATTTATGGGACAGCTGTAGGTGGCCATAGCTTTGGATCGCTGCCTATTGAATCTCTCTGTCTTTGACAAAGTACTTCCTGTCTTTAATGTGTCCTTGATCAGCACAGCGCTCTTGGTAGAACCAAGCTGTAACAAAATAACGTATGGCGTAAATGTTGATTCAGATAATGAGTATTCAGGTTTTAATTAAAACTCAGTGGGCACTTGTACATCATGTTTAAATTGCTTTTAGCCATGGCAGTGTTGATGTAATCATTTTAGACTATTTTCCCTAGCTACTAGTCGTCTTTATTCGCAGCCACTAGGTTAAATTTGAACTTTGTGGTGATATTTTCTTAATGAAAATATACAAAGGAAAGCGGCAGTCATCGTACTTGTTTATATTAATTGATGGAAACACCTGTTTATTTCTAGTACTTAATTGTGGCCTCCATTAGAGTAATCACTTTCCCTTTTACTAGGCTAAATCCCCTAAGTGCATGGCATGAAACAACTTTGTGGTTTGAGGCATATAAGCACATTATCCTTAGGTGAGAAGTAATTTGGTTTCGCTTTAGAAATTTGCTTTAAGAAATTTAAGAAATTGCTTTTGATATTGCATGCTTACAAATTCTGGAAGAGAAATAAATTTCTAGTTACAAAAGAATATTTAGAAATGCATTCCTAAGAAGTTTGTTTTCTTCCTTCCAGCCCCTAAAATTTTTCAAAATAATGTTAAGTTTGTTATTGTTTCAAAGTTCCTCTAGTAAGCTCTGACTGCTAGACTGCTGTTTTGAGCAGCATAAACCCATTTCTTGCATTTCTTTGTATGACCTCTGGAATCCGTTTTGTAGCTGCAGTTGTTATGTCTAGTGTATAAATATTATGTCTCTTTTCATCTTTTAGCCTTGTATTCTTAAGGAAACTTTTTTTTTTTTTCCCTCCTCTATGATATGGCTACCTACCTAATTGCAAAGAGTGGTGAAAGTTTCATAAAATTAAATATCAAAATAATTAGTTCAAGAAAGTAAACTTAAAATGTATACTACCAGGGAAGAAAAGGCGGTTAGTGGTTGATTTACACTTAATTTCACAACAGCCTGCTGGGTCTGAAGGCGAGTGTCCACACCCTGCACAGTTGTGTTTGAAGAACCAATCAGGAATAAACTGGGCTTTCTTAACTGTGATACTATAGAACAACTTGTTCTTTGACGCGGACTGGAACCCCTTAAAATTATTAGAAAGAGCAGAGAAAAGTCCTATTATTCAGTTTTTCTGCATTTATAACTACTTCCTGAACATATCTGCAAAAATGTTACTGAAAGCTTTGAATCCAGAGAGATATATCTGGATTTCCAATATACTGGCAGAATCTTAGTTTGAAAATGATGTACAAAGGCAGAAAAAACCATTTAGACATAAATATTCTGGAATCTTACCGATCTGCTGGACATCTTTTGATGTTGAGAACAAATTTTGAGCATTATCTTGCCATTTTAAAGTTACTTTTATTTTCTAAGTTCCTAGCTAATGACCCAAAAAACAAACCTAATGTATTTTCTCTCAAGAATTTTCTCTCATAAAATGTCAGTTCAGAGTATGTTGTGCAACAGTGTAATCTTAGCTGTCGTAACTTTAACATCTAAATTTTTGATGTTTAATTAAAAAATCTGCCTCTGTATATGATGAATTAGAGAAAAGAGCAATTTACTTTCCATTAAGTGCAACAGAGATAATATATATTGGTTTCGTGTTTTTTTTTCTATTTTCCTGTTTGTTTACATTGTTAGAATATATCACTGTTGTTTTTTTTTCCCCCTTTTTTGAAGGTTATATATGGAGTTGTGGGTTGATTGATTGTGAAAAGTTTTAATTTCTTTAAACAAACAGTTTAGAGCCACAGAAGGAGGCCTGCAGGTTTTTTAACGCTTCTTAGCCTGAAAGCACTGCATAACTCTTTTAGGTTGCACAGCAACAGACTCCTAGCAACAATAATAGGTTGAATTTCCAATAGTGACCAGTCCGGATGTAGTAATAAAGCAAGAGTACAAACAGTTGTCATGGTTTTCTATTCATAACAAAGTAGTCTGAATTTTGGAAATTTTTGTTTCTCAAAGTGTCAAGCCTCTTTATAAAATGAACATTCTTGTTAATAGTTCTAACACCCAGACACTACCCTAAAAAAAGCTGCTTAGCTTGAGTAAAGTGTGATATTATGGAACGTAGCAAAAAACAAACATTGAATGGATTATCATATAAGAAGAATATGTAATGTGCATTCTATACGTTTTTTTAATCCTGACTTCTTTTATAAATTGATTTGTCCTAGAACTTCATGGAAAGTTTGCAACTTTACAAGTATATAGATGCACATTATGGAGGAATAGTATGAGTCACAATTAATGAAGTTAAAAAGAGGCTTTCCCTAAGGAGGATATTCTATTAACTGCCTACTGTATGTATTCTCAGTATTCCTCTTTGGAGGAAGGACATACTCTTTGGAGTATGTATTCCTCTTTGGATGAAGTGGTATTAGCTATGGCTGGAAAGTGATTGCAAGTCACAGTCAGGATTGTATGAAGTTATTGTTTGCTCTGTTACCTTCTCTTGGTTCAGCTAGCAGATACTATGCAGCAATTCTCGTTTTTGAGGATACACGTGTGATGCAAGAATCTGTATAAAGAAGATCTTGTTCAGCTAGCAGATACTATGCAGCAATTCTCGTTTTTGAGGATACACGTGTGATGCAGGAATCTGTATAAAGAAGATCTTGTTTCCTAAGGTGTAGAATATACTGCCTTACTTCAAATCTTTAGAATCTTAACATATTTTTCAGAAATGTTTGAAAATGTGTTGTGGATGTGCTGTAAGAAGAGGTAATGTATAAAAATGTGAATAGCTACCAGTAAAGCTGATGTCTTGCTAGTATATCAGTATTTCTTCCATGTATTTTATGTATTTCCTAGTGTATATGAAAGATAGAAATACGTGGTCAAGCAGGTGATTTGGGATGAGATGAGAGAGCGAGATTCTCTCACAACGTGGTAAAATTTGCAGTTCTAGACAAGTACCTTCATGTTTAAATGTTTTGGCCTTGTTGACTGAGTGGGAATTGAGTGCAGAGGTCAGATGTAAAACTCTATTAGATTAACACCTTTATTCAGTTTCTGTGCCTGCTTTTAGGAACAGTGGCTAAAGTACCGTTATGGTAAAGATCAATATTTCTAACAGAAAACACAAGTTAGCCATTTGAAAACCTATTATATTGCATTAAAATGTCACTATTTCTTTTGAGTAGGTCAAAGTTGTTGTAATATAAAACACACACTGCAGTTACTGATAAAAGTGACAATTCTAGCAACTACATAGTGTGGAATAGAGAATTATAAAATGCAAGTAAGTTAATATTACTGACTTCATTTGGAGTGTTTCACTGGACTCAGTAGTTTCAGTAGATTAAGATTTTGATGCATAGTATCAAAATGCTTTGTCACAAGAATTTGACAGATTGCATTCTGGAGAAAAAAAAAAGGCATTTAAATGAACTTCTTAGGTCTTACTGTGTAAATAGTACCCTGTGTCTTAAATCATTTTTTTCAGAATGTTTTTCTTCGACATAACTAGCACTGGAATTGTCACAGCAAAAGATATCAGTAGGGTGACGATTATATTTTGCGATATCCAAGTGATATTCAGTGACCAGATATTTTCGTATGATTGTATTTGAAAATTATATTCATGTATGTCATATGTAAATGCCAAATTAAAAAACATATCTAAAACAGATAGTTAGGTGTTTCTGTCTCAAAGTACTTAGTAGATGCTTAATTTCAAGTTTGTAAGCTCTATTAATAAGTAGAATTTAAGCACTAGTCTGCGTAACCTTCCAAATTAGTTTGATGTTCTTAATTTAGTATATCAATTGATTCAAATTCTAGGATTTTAAAACAAAAGCTATTGACTACAAATTTTTTGTAGTGAGAGAGATGTTAGTATGATTTAAAAAACTACTGTTGCTATAGCTAATGAGCTGGAAGACTTTGCAAGATTTAGAGAAATTCAGGATTTGTAATGTAGGAAGAGGTTGAAAACTGATAATTAAATGATAGGAAATATGTGGGAAGCAAAAGCTACAAAAATCGGGAAAATATATTTGCCATTTGATACAGCCTTTTGAAGGTGATTTTACTAAAGTTGTTTTATTTATATAGTACATTAGTGACATTTTCAGAGGAGGCCTGAAGCATTTGAATACATCTTACATTATAAGAATCAATGGTCATTTATTTAGTATTTATTATGGCAAAAATGTATTCCAAAATCATGTAGATTACTTCCAGAATTTCTGTATGGGTGTCATTTGCATTCCAGGATTGCATTCATTATCACTGCACACCTCCTCTCTCACCTTCTCCCAGATAGCTTAATTTCCATATGTTATATTTATGCTTACAAATATTTCTAGATCATAAAAAGTCACATAGAATAGATACTCCCTAATTGTTTTCCAATTGGACAAACCTGAATAACTGGGTTTCTACTACATGTAGAGTATCAAAGCATTTAATGGCAGAAAAATGCCAGAGATAAAAATATTAAATAAAGGCAGTTTGTTTAAATGTTTGGAAATTAGAAAAAAATAGTGCTATGGAAATAAAGCTCTAAAACCTGAAGGTAGAGCCTGAAGGTTGATAGAAAATGAGAAGTACAGCAAAAAAAAATCTATACGATCTGTCTGCATGCATCCATCCAACTGAATTTCCATGCGGATTATTATGTTATGGCATCACATGATGCACTTGCTACTGACTTCTTATCTACTGCTGTTGAAATGCAAATTTATTTCCAGAATTTTCTTTTATGCAAACATTTCATTCTCACTGATCATGTGTAAGAATAGTTAGACTGAAGTTGAAACCATTATGTATGTTTGTTATTCTTTAATGTCTGTGTGTTGTAAAGTGTACATACCCCCAAAAAAACTTTTCATCTACTGTTTCATTTTTAGTGGTATCTTCCTTTTTTCATATACTTACTATGATAAAAACAACAAATAGAGATAATGAAGTCAATTTATCTGGTATTGGTGAAAGGCAGCTATGTTAAATTACAGAATGCTTAAAAACATTTTTTGTTTTTGTAAAGAAAGTTTTAGGTACTGAATGATTACAAGTAAAAATCTGTATTGACATTAGTGTAGTTGTGTGAATGAATAGAACATGCAATTATTTTTCTGGGGCACAGCTGTTATTTGTGTGCTGCTAGGGCATATATGATATTCTCCTTGAATGCATTTACCCATATACAATATTTGCTTGGGATCTTATGCTGTATTTATGGCACAATTATCTGCCAAGAATAGTGAAGAACATAAATGAGCTGGTTTTCTGCTTAATTAAATACTTAAGGTCCAATTTACTGGGCCTATATCACATAAAAACATAGCTTTTAATCGCATGTCGGTGCAGAATGCTGTTTGTGAATTGCAGCTTATTTGTGTGTGTCAATAACTCTCTTCATGATGTGTCCTTGAAGGATATAAAGTAAAAATGGCTTCTCTGAGAAGGACGGGTGTAAGCTCCTACTCTACAATGGTCCTGAGATTCAGTCCTGCAGCCCTTCTTTATTTAGGCAGGACAAAATAATACTAGTATCCTTGTTGTTGACCATTTTAAGAGATTGATGACCTTGCCAAGTTGACAGACCCGTGACAAACCTGTGACATGTCCAAAAGGACACAGAGTTTTAAGTGTGTCATTGGACTTTGTGGAACTGAACTATTTTAAAATACATTCTAAAATAATTTTAATTTTACTGTTTTTAAAATATACACACAAAAGACTGTGAGTGGATATCTCTTGACTTCAAGGATTAAGGAAGTAGGAGATGTTTTCTTTATATAAAGCCAGTCATTGGTTAGGTACAAGTCTAGGACTGCATTCCAAATAACTTGTATTTAATTGGAAAAATGCATAAGTGTGTGTGTGCATGTGTGGTTTCTAAATGTCTGGGAAGTATTCTTATTAATATGTGTAGCCCTGAGCCTCTTCATTGTTAAGAAAAACCATATACTTCAAAGATTTATGGGGCCAAAAATTTTGTGGGATTATGATATTCCTAAAAAAAAAAAAAAAAAATCTCGTTGGGAGCTTCAAATCTTCTGATTTGCCACAATAGCCATTCTTTTCTTACTTCCACACATCTGAAATCCTCATCCCACGAAGGCAGCTGAATTTCTCTGGGTCAGTGCAGTTTATATAATCGAGGGTGGAACACATGGAAGAAATAAAAAGTTCTTTTTTTAACCTTATTCTAATATTTTCTAATATTAGAATTTGTTTTGTTTTAGAGGGTAGAATGTTATGGATGTGAGGTGAGAAATTATAAATTATTATGTATAAAGTTTATTATCTTAAATGCTGTAAGAGATGCTCAGCCAATGTGAGCTAACTTCTGCTACATTAAGGATATATAAAATCAAACACAGGTCAGAGATTGTTTTATGCGGAACAGTCAAAAGAAGAGAAGACTTACTTACATAATGAAAACAATTAATGAAACAAGTTTACAATTTAATGTAATTTCCTTTCATTGTAAGATTAGGTGTAGAGGTGGAAAGGGGTTCAAAGATGCTAAAAGAAGATTCTGTATACTCGCATGTCATAGGCTTTCCTTTGACTTTCCTTTAGGATTTTGTAAGTTGCCTTCTAAGGAATGAATAAGAATGATAATGAAAAACAGAGTAACCTATGTTCAACTTTCACAATATGTGTTGTTGTAGTTAGATTATGAATGACATTTATTTAGGTACCTAAAACAGTGTTAAGCATATATGGTTTAATGGTAGCCAACGAAAACTAAATTTAAATCTGGACCAGGTTTCTTCTGGGTACCAAAAACTGTGTGGTCCACTGTGCCTTGGTTGACTGAATATATTGACTTCCCCAGTGCACGGTGCATTTACAGGAAGAAGTTGTGACTTCTGTAACATGAACAGTTTGTATTTTTGCCTTTGGCAGCATAAGCCTAATGTAAACAAGAGCAGCTGCTATAAAGTAGTAATTGGCATCTTAATCCAACTGTTTCCTTGACTTTTTGTGCTGAAGAGAGGTATCTGCCTATGTGTTCATTAGTACTTCTGCTCTTTCTTCTGCTCTATCCTGCTTTCACTTCTGCTCTCCCATCATTTGGATAATTCTGGCAGTAATCACAGCTAAGCTAGTACATTTCCTACTGTCCTTTTAAGCATTTCTTCTTGTTTGAATTCTTCAATTTATGTGCTTAAAAGCCACCAATTTAGGGTTTCCAGAAATTGTTCTTCGGAATGGGCATGTTTTACTTCTACTACAAAGCTTTTCAATACTGGAAAATTCTGACTTTCAGATCGTCTTTGATACTTCAGTATTCCTCCAATTCTGGCAACTGATATTTTTGCAGGTTCACAGAACCTCAGAGAAGGAAAATACTAAATACCTCAGAGAGACCTCAGAGAAGGAAAATATTAAATAATTTAGAAAGAAAATGAGAAAAGAATGTTGTTGTAAATAAAAGGATATACAAGTGATAGTACTTAATATTTCCCATAGTTTCACATTAGTACTTTGTAGTATTCATTCATGACTTAATTTTGCTAATTCTTTAAGAGGTTTCTTTTGACCTTTCTGGAGATGGTGACCAAGAGGATACAGTGTTTAAGGAGAAATGAAGCAGCAAGGTAATTGCTGCTGCCACGTATTTCTCTTTCAAAAACTATTCTGATATAGTATATATATGTTTGTGCCTCAGGATTTGTTTTTGAAGCATGTAAAGACAGGAAAAGCCTGTACTTAGAACTTGGGTAGTCTGTATCTATCCCAGACCCTCTTAGAAGTACAAAAGTTTCCTGTGAAACCTGTGTTTTGGGTTAATTTTGTCAGGTATTTTGTAGGATTGAATAAATTTTGATCCATAATTTTAGAAACCCAGATATTGCTCTATTTTCGAAAAGCTGAATGACGCTTTATGGTTTATCACAGATTCAATGACTAGTGGGAGCGTCTGCTAATTAGATGTGAAATCCTATGTGAGATTATGAATTCATTATTTGTATTGTAATTGTTATATCACATTCCGGAATTGTAATTATATGTATTTCCTAAAAAGATCTTTCCATCAGGAGAACTGCTGAACAGTGAAGCCTTAATTTTTTTTCACACATTATATAAGGATACATATGTTATTACTTACGTAATGTCATTTTCTGTATTGTTAGCATTGTTATGACATTTGAAGAGATTTCTTAAATCCAAAGTGATTTTTTTTTCCTGATGAAAACAGGACGAAAATACGAAGTTAGAAAGTTTAATGTTTGTAAAAGCTTTCCTTACAGGGTTGTACTGCTTTGCTTGTCCTACTGCAGTCTCTTATTTGAGCTGTTGGATAAAATTCTAGAAGAAAGTCTTTCCTTCCTATTGTTTTGCCTATTTCCTTGCCATTTTAAGTATCCTCTTATAACATGGATGTATCACTACTCTTTTAGAAAAGATTGGGGTCTTCCCGAAAGAGATGTTCATAATCTTTTGGCTGCAAATTTTTATTTCTGTTGTTCTAATATTGTATCTACTTTTAAATACCAAAATAATTAAAAGAAATTGATCTTAAGGTATTGTATATCAAATGTTTTTTCTTCCTCTTTCTTGGTGGCTTAACCTTGTTTTCTTCCTTTCCTGTATGTTAGATTTGATTTGGAAAGGTGATATTTTGTATAGTGTGCTATATCCATTTATAAGAAAACACAAAAGAAGAAGCAGTTATCATGCCTTCTACGCTTCTTGAACAAGTGCAAATAGCAAGGCTGTGGTATGCTTTCCAAAATTTATATTGAAGTTTTTGTCTTTCTCAATGCAGAGCCACTTGGCATCAGCAGAATCAGTGCTGAGTACAGAGTGCTATGTCTTAAATTCATTCCAGACCAGAATGTTATTCAGCAGTGTGAGCAAAAGGCAGTATCAGCCTTTTGTTATTTTCATACTTGTCAGAATCTTAACAGTGTGGTAAGTGTTTTTACTTGTTTGTGAGATTTCAGTGTTTTATTGGCTGTTCTGACAGAAAACTCTTTTACATTAGTTACTCATCTGTTCAGCATTTTTTTCCTGAAACTAAATCTTTTGCTTGTAGCTATAACTTCTTCCTTGAAGAGTTGTCTAACTTTTACATTAACATCAGCATCTCACCATTTTTTAAATTATTGGAATACATACACTGAATGTGTTAGGCTTTGCTATACAAAAAATAATACAACATAAAGTCAGGTTTGATTTTGTAGTGCAGTGATTTGAGAGGTCTCAGGGCCTCTTAGAAATGTACCAAACTTCTATTCACAAATGTTATACTGTAGCCAGAGTTCAAGAACAAATACTGTCTTTAGATTTGGAGTGATGCAGTTATGAATACTAAATCTCATTTTTTCACTTTCTGTAGGAGAACTTTTTAGGCTTGTGAATGAGTAAAATATATATTGAATGAGTAAAATAATTTGAAGCAAAATCCTGCTTATTTCACAGTAATTTGTTCTTTTAGATGTGTTGTCTGCATCATTCCATAGCCCATCATTCTCTATTAAAGGTTTGAAATACTTGAATTTCAGTTGGCAGAAAGACTGAGGGACAGTTTGCTCATTCCATAAACTGGATGAGTTGTGCATGAGGGCAGAGTAGTAACCACAATGCATGATTTATCTTTTCCTTGCATATAAGCAAACACTACATTTTGAAGAATAGGTGTAAAGTATGTTCTCTTTTTTTTACTGTTTCCACTTCAGACAGTCCTGACTAATAGGTGAAAATATGAAACAACATGTTATTTTTTCATTATTATCAGTAGTCATGTTTGGATGCTTTCTCCCCTCTTGAGGTACCCAGGTAGGCTTCATAATGGCTCTGCTGTTGCAGCTTGCTCAGTATATTCTTCATTTTTTGTAACAGGGGAAATGAGAATTTCTTGTTAGTTTCTTTGTCTATTCTTCCTGACTCTAGAATGATCAGTCTACACTGTCTTGTTCACCTGCTTCTTCACGATCAGTTTGAACGCAGGGGTTTTGTTGCAGATATCCCTGATGTCTGGGCAGTCGAAAAAGAAAAGTCAAGCATTCAGTTAAGAGCAAAATGATGAATTCTCCTGGGAGAATTTCAGATCTAGGTGGAGGAGTAGAGGGAATCCATACACGTATACTGGAGGATGTTGCATTGCTAGCTGAGAAAAAAGGTACTTCAGATTTGTAAGGTTGTCTGTCTTTCAGGCTCTCTGCAGACTGAGAATGTCACATGCTTGATTTGTATACAGTTTCCCATATTTCAAAATTGAATTTCTGATACTGAAAACTATAAAACTATTTTTTATAAATTCAAACTACAGTTTTGGAGCACTTTCTCTGATCTATCTTAGATTCCTACTTAAGACTGATTAAAATCTGTTAAACATGTAATGCAGCTCAGCTGTACTTAGTATAAAACACTGTTACGTCCAGATGGATCAGTCTGTATAACATACAGTGTGGAGGTATGTGTTTAAATTGCACATGTGGTGCATGACTTTCTCTGTATACACTTGCTGCAGAGACTTAACTGCTTTGTGCGTAGTCTCAGCAAAAGCAACTTTATCCTCACCTACCTGTCTTGTTACATTTTAATCTTTTTTTACAATTAATAGCTATTCATTATACACTTTTGGTTAAAATAGTATTTACCTTTCTAGTACTGTGCTGACTAAATAGAGGTATTGGTAATCCAGACTGATGTAGTGTTTTATTCAGTGCAGTTTTAGCATTGTATAACTGAGTGATTCAATTATCACTGTTTCAGAAAATTATCTCCTTAGGTTCATTCTGAGCATGATGTGATTTAGCATGCTTTGCAAGCTTCTTTCCTACTTTCTTTCCATTTTTTTTAGACCTCTTTATGACAGTTTATTCCTAATAAATTTAGAAGATTAAGCTGAAGAAACAGCAATAAATGTGTCTGCAGTACGTTGGGTTGTATGAATTCAATCACTGATTCAAATCTGTTTGAATCAATTTTAAAATTTGTTGCACAAAGTTTGGTTAAATATAGAGTCAAAGCTTTAGCAGAACAGAGTGGCTGTCTACCTATGAATAAGCTGTGCATGACAGTTTTTTTTTTCCCTATTGATACTGAACTAATTAAATTCACTGAACTTGTCAGCATACCTTGAGCTTTGTCACTAGATGTCCAAGTCATCTACTACTCAACATATGAGCCTATGCCTCTTGATGATTTGCTTGTAAAATTGATGTCTAAGTGTTACTGATTATGTAATTTCTATTTCTGTATCCATGTGAGGTTATTTGGTTTTAAAATACAAGGTGTATGGGAATTGATTTATCAGTCTTAAGCATTAGCCAAGAGCATATTTGGATAGGAAATAACCGTCAAGACTTAATTGTTCAGTCAGCATTGTCAGTATTGTCGGTTCTAGAAATATGAAAACTGTTCTTTTGTGTGCTGCGTACTGACACTTTTTTTACTGCAGAATCTCAGGAGACTTGGATCTCAGAGATTTCAATGTCTCTGCTCTTCTGACATGTCTGTGAGGCAGAGAAATACAATTGTCGCTGTTCCATGGAGATGAAGTTTGAATCTCAGACAGACTAACTGACCTAGTGAAGATCAGGAAACTATGAATATGAGAAAACAGAATACTGAAGTTAACTATCTGAGCTCTTAGGCAAGGTCTTTTTTGCATGGGCCAGCATTCCTCTGAAAATTAAGGGTTTGCTCTTTTTTATCACAGAGAATGAGGAAATGAAATGCTTAACTACTGGATACATTTGTAATTCCTTTTTCTTTTTCCCTTAGCCTGATAAAATTCATAAAGTAATAAAATAATTGATAAATTTTGGTTTTTAATACACACATACTAGAAATCAAAGTTAAGAAGAATAAACTCCCTTTTGCTGTTAGTTCAGAGTTCATCTCTCTAATAGATGATGCAGAAGAGATAAACATATTACATGAAGTGATGAGAAAAGCCAATGGATTATGAATTGCATTCTAATTAATTGGCTACAATAATCTAAATCTCCATAAATAATTTAAGTATCTGTTTTTATGATGTTGTACAATGCACCCATCCTGCAATGAGCTGACAGTGATCTAAGTCAGTGAATCTATTGAAATAGAGGAGTAAAAAACCAGAATTTGTTCTAAAATCAAGTCATTAAGAAACCAAAATACATATTTCATGGACTAGAATTCCAGGGTTGGCTACACTTCAGCAGCACTCTTCTTTTGTTTAGGTCTATATAGTTCATATGTTTATAAATTATTAGTTTAATATATGAAAATTTTACTTGGTCATGATCCTGACATACTATAGTAAAAGCTAAAATAGGTCATGAAGTCCTTGTCTTACTATTGGAGATGATCCGTTAATATTTTCATTCAATTATTGTTGTAAACAATAATTTTTGTCTACGCAGTCTCTTTAGGAATATGGAGAATTCAGTTATTTTTCTATATGTCCAGATAACAATTATGATCTAGTTTGAGCAAAATATCATTTTAAAGGCTTTTGAGTACATATGTACGTATGGAAACAGTATTTTTTGTATGAAAACAGATTTATGAAAACAGATTTTATTTTTTATTAATTCTCAAGTATATTCAATTAGTATCAGATATTTCATATCCTTTTAAAAACTAATTTCTGATCCTTTTACTACAACATCTTTTATATTACCTCAAGAAAATCAAAGAGGCGATCCAAGTTAATAAGAATTAGTCATAGAGGTAAGTGTTCATTCTGTCCCTATCAGTAATTACGAGAAGGTAGGAAAGAAATGAAGTTTTCAACACTCTTCATACAGGCATGGATCTGAACTCACAAACTGCTAGGTGTATAAAGTATTCCTAACAGATGGCAGTGTTAGAACTAATGGATTAGTGTGGAAGCCTATTTTTGAGAGAAATCTTTCTCCATTAGACTGTTACATCTGTTTTATGCACTCAGTGTCAGTGGTTTCATGGAGTTTAAAAAATAATTTTTGAACTTTTACACCATAACTAGTCTAGGGGTGTTTGTCTAAATGACAGCTTTCCTTTTCCCTTTTCCCTGCTTTCTCCTTTTCCCTGCTTTTCCCTTTTTCCTTCCCTCCCCTCATTTTGATAGTTGTGTGACTAACTAATGATGATAACGATGCTTAGGCATTCTAGTTAAGAAATGTTAAAGTTTATCTTAATTTTCGTTTATTTTGCTAGAAAACAGACCACAGTCATGATTATGTTTTTAGGCTGAATTGGAATACTTTTGCTATACTCTACTGTTTGTAGTGCAGCTTTATCGGCAGTACTGGAATTTAGGAATCAGCATTTTTATTTTAATAGTAAATTACAATACACTTTGAAGAACTGCTGTGAACATATGGACTTACTCAATTGCATATTTACAGGATATTTTCCCCTTTCCTATCTAGAGTAAGATTGTGTGCTTACTAGCCATAGTGGATGAATTAGAACTTTCCCTCATTTTTAATCCTGGATCATCTTTTGGCAGGCTGCTAAGCGAAGAGCTCCTAAAGCTACACATTTTACTTCCAAGAAGAGTCGGGAATTATTTTCTGTCTCTTTTCTGCCACCCTGTGGATTCATTTATTTTATTTCTAGACTGGATTCTTCCCATGTTTTCTGAAAAAGACTTGTTGCATTTTTCTTGCACGGAATGTTCTGCACTTGTTTTCTTATCACTTCTATTTTCAGATCAGAAGTGTAATGACATTTCTGCTAGATTTTTGAATATTTTAATTTTGGTGGAAAGGTGATCCATTTCTCCTTTTGTGACTATTTTCTTTTTTTTTTTTACATTCCAACCAGCAAGAGGAAAAGGTACAATTACCGTTCTTTCAATATAGATATGAATATAGCAAAATCTAGCTCAGTTTATAGTAGTAACATTTAAAATATTTAACAACTTATAAAACAAACCAAGCAGTAGTCCAAGGCATAAATTTTTTACAAGAATAAAATTTATACATAGTATAGGAATAAATTTCAATTTATGACTAAAAATATTCTGCACTCGCAAAATCTTAGAATACAAAATAAAATTTTAACTAAACATTTAATATGTAGTAATGTCACACTTCAGTGAATCATAGAATCCATCCATAGTTCCATCATGAATCATAGAATCGTAGAATCTTTGTGGTTGGAAAAGATCTTCAAGATCATTGAGTTCAACCGTAATTAACCCATTCTGTTTAAAATAGTAAGTAACAGTGAAAAAAACCCATAACTGTACATTTTCAGTTGTCTATTCTGGAATCAAGATAATGTCCTGCAAAAGCACTGATGTTCCCTTTTAATTTATGCTCTTATTGGATTCCATCTCTATTACATTTCCTTCTGATGCAAGTTCAGGGACTGTACATATATATGTACATAATGTATGTAGAATATATGTACATAATAAAGGTACACACTTTATCTTGTATATATATGCGCGCACACATACACACATATATTATACATATACACACAAGATTTCAATTAACTTTCTCTGGTATAAAGAACTATTCATGTCTTTGGTATTTAAAACTGCTGAGAATTTCATACCTAGATGTGCATACCAATAGAAGGAGAGTATCCCACTGTGATGAATCTAGATGATGTTGATGAATATTTTAGCAGGTAGATGTCAAATAGAAGACCTTTAGTCAACATTCCTAGACTGCATTAAGATATATGGATGGGTGCTGAAAGGGATGATTTTAAAGATGGGCCTGAAGAACTTGGCTTTGTGAGGTTTTGTTGTTGTTGTTGTTGTTTTGGTTTTTTGTTTTGTTTTGTTCTTCTGTGCTTTGTATATATAGTATGTATGTCTGAAATAATATTCAAAGGGCTTTCAAGGCCAAATAAAATTTCAAGGGATTTCAAGGGCTGAAATTCCAACGGATTTAATCAACGTGTTTCTTCTTCAAATAACGTTATTGCAAATAGTCCTTAAAATAAGAGTGAGTGGTACTAGGTAGGGGAAAAGACTGAAATAGAAGAAGGATGCAACAGAAGAAATATGTTTTAAAAACTTGCACCTTTGGTGAATGTCTTTATTATGTTGTAAAAGAAATATTCTATATATGTTTCAGAATTTAACAGAAACATTTCTTTTTGAAGTTTGAATTTGAAAATAAATTATAATTTAAGCCTTTTTGTGAAATTCATAGAGTTTCTAATTTAATTCATTTAATTCATTACTGCCACCTTTCCTAACTGTTCATGAAGTATTATTTTGCAACCAAAACTCTTTTGTGTCTTTATATTAGATATTTGTATGTGTAAATATTGTTTTATTTTATCTAAATTCTAAGTACAATAATGACAAAATTAGTATTCTCATTTTGTATGTCAAATGCATCCTTAACACAGTATAGGGATTTTTTTTTTTTTGAAAAAATCTTTACATTTTTTATATGTAAGTTTTTATTCACTCTTCTGAAGATATGTGGCTTACAAGTAAAAAAAAAGTCAGTTCTAAAATGAAATAAAGAAAAAAAATGAGTTTAGATATGAAAAATGATTTTGCTTTTTCAAGGCTATTGTTCATTTAAATAGGTGTAAGTCTTCATGGTTGACAGCTGCAGATAATTAACTTTTTCTTCTCTGACAAAGCAAATGGAGCCACAGACCATTCATTGCATTTTCTGTCATCATAATAATAATGTATGTATTTAACTTCTGCAGTTTCTTATATTGATTTAGTGCTAAGTTGCCTATGTTACATGTAATATGAGTGACAATTAGAAACTGCAAAGCATATTTGTGTTGAAAGAGAGGGAATGATAGAGAGCTATGGTTTTCTGTACAGGAAAAAGCCATGTTGCAGAGCCTAAAAAAGCACTCTGATGTATAATACTTAACACTGCAGTTTTCATAAATGAGTTTTGAAAAGTGTTTGCCATTTTGAATGCTTTTGGTAGGGAAACAGGAATGGTAAAAGTATTATTTTAAATAGCATATATTTTACAATTTTGCCATCCCTATCAGTAAGGGAAATGACAAAGAAAAGAACACACATTCTAAAATTGTATTTTTTTATCCTGCTGCCAAATAATCGAAAGAAACCAAGTAACCATAACAAAACTGCTCCAAATGCATATTTCTGGAAAGAACAGGGCCATAAACCATTAATGGGTTTTAGAAAATTTTCTTTAGTATGTATCACTTGCAGTTGGAAAGAAAGGAGGATCCAGAAAGAATCTAGATATGGGCAGATCCCTGCTATGTTGCTGGTCGCAGGCCCAGGTACCTTTGAATAGGTCCTTAGGATCATAATTCCCCATAGCTACTCTTTAGTCAGTTTTTAAACATTTGTTTAACTTCAGGGGCTTGTTTTTTTTTATTTCATATTCTGGTTCAGTCTCTTGCATATATTGGTAAATTTAAAAGCAAATGACCACACTTTGAGAGACATAAGCTCAGCATTCTTCAGTACTTTTCATTGTTTTGTTTTGTTTTTTTTTCATTCCTTCTGAGGAACTTCTATAGGAGCAACATGGTATTAAATTGACAATATCAACGAAGAATGAAATATGCTAAATGAAAACTAGAACTGTTCAGCATAGATAGGTCTCCAAAGCTGTTTTACAACTCCAGTGTTAGTGTCTGTCCTAATCTTATCCATTTATTTCACAGAAAAATGGTTGTTATTGTTGGTCGCTGCAAGAAAGTAAATTTTAAACCTAATTGTAAAAGCAGATGATTCACATCATGGCCTGCATTCAACTGAAATGCTGCATTCAATCTGTAATACAGTTTGGGGTACTATTTGCCACTTTTAGTAGTTTGAATTATATCACTATGGAGAATTAAATTCCAGGGACAGAACATGAAAGTTCTTCAAGCAGTTTTAATATCTTCTGTTGATCTCTCTAATTTGTTTAGTACCCTTCTCAGAAAATTCTTCTTGAAACTACAGTTTGCTCCTTTTCTAAAACCACAACTGTGAAGGAAGTGTCTGTACAGTTCTGTCAGAATGGGCTTTATTCTGGGTGTGTTCTGGTCATAGAAGGATGGTAGACTGCAACTTGCCAGGGATTGAGAACATCCAATTCTTTCCCAGAAAGTTTTATTTACTTATATTGACCTCAGTTTTTGTTACTACAATCAATTCACAACTCTTGATTTGAAAGAGTTCTATATATCCTTCCACCATCTGCGTTTTTATAGGACAGAAAGTCCTATAAAGAAACTAAATTACTACAGAAATGTAGTTACTAAAGAGACTCACTAAATTAGTGAGTCAAGATCCTAGAAAGCTGGTGAAAGAACAAATTTTTAAGCTATTACATTGTATTGTGCTTCTGCCATCTTGCAGGTAATAGTTATCAATTTAATTAGATTTCAGGCTTGAACTGAGTGTTACTTCAGTTGTTTGATCTTTCCATTCTCTCAACCTGTTTTCTCTCTCTTGTACAGTAATGCTTCTAACAATATATTATTTATCATAACTATATCACAAAATCATTCCATATCATAAAGTAGCGCAGATTTTTTATATAAAGGTTGGACTGTAGCTATCAAAATGGAAATGATAAATTTGTAATATATTACAACTTTGAGATAACACATTAAATCCTGCAGGTATTTTTATCTGACTTGAGATGCTCGGTGTGGAAACAGTAACGATTTAATTTGATAGCTGCCTCAAGGAGTATAGTTCTGTCTGTCTGAGATCATATTCTACTTTTGTGTTTCATGTACTACCTGTATACCTGATGTTCAAAGCACTCAGTTCTTTGTTACTTTTTTTTTCTGCTTAAAAAATACTTAAGAATTTGTTAGCACGAATCTTCCTACAGGAACGCTTCCTAACACAGAAAACAACAGAATTGATCCAAATATTTTTAAATGGTGCAATTTATTTGCATGCAGTAGTCTAGTATAAGGCAAGGAAAATTATGTTAAAAAAGATTGTTACTTAAGTGAAACTTATTTTTATATTAAGAAGCTGCACAAAGTTTTTTTGTTTATTTTTGTTTGTCTTTTTAAGAATAAATATTGAAATCCTTACTGGAGGTTTATATGCCGTCTAAATTTTTTCATACTGTCTACTGAAGTATCTGATTTATTTTCAGTCAAAGCTTTGAGTCTAGGGTTCATACACTTACATTTCAAGGAATAATTATAGCACCTAAACTACATGATAGTGGTTCATCAACTATTGGGAGTATTTATCTCCCAACAGTGCTGAAATGGAGCCAACAGCAGGAGTTGGATAAGGACAAATCTAAAGTAATCTTGTTGGCTGAAAGTTTTTGCTTTAGCATGATTTAGATGCCAAAATGATGGTAGTAATTCTCCAAAAATACTTATTGATTGGGTGTACGCAGTATTTTTTACAATCAGTATGTTTTCATTTCTGGCAAGAATGTAATTTAAATTGAATGCAATTAATGATGTAATTAATAGTTGGAAAAGAAAACACAACAGGAATTGTATATAATCCATCCTTTGGAGTAACAAAATTTTGTTTCTGAGATGTGTTCTGGCTTTGCTTTCAACATGTCCACTATTCAAAATACTTTTCATTCCCAGATTTCTCCAACTACAGTGCTGTACCACTGTGTATTTCCTGCACATGGCAGAGAGTGTGCTGCCTGCATTACACCTTGCTTTGCATAAACACTTCCCAGTTGTGATCGTCTGGTGGCTTCATCACAGGCGTGCATGCACCCAATTCCTTTTTGGTCAAGCAAAACATATTTAGTAAACAATAAAAAGTATAACAGGGCTTGCTTTGTTTTCTTGACTAACATTTTACATTGTTTAAAGGGGGTATTCTGCATATAAATTGGGAAGTGTTACTACTGCTATTTGAGCCGTACATATCTATGGTATCTTTTATAATAAAAACTTCTAATAATTTTTAATATTTCGAGTGATAATAAAATTGAGTGAATTAGTATTACATGAGCAGGACCAAAAAGTATTTTGTCTGTTAGCGAAGGAGTCCTCTGTGGATTTAATTGTCTCTTGCAGATCTGGGACTACACGAACACACGTACACACTGTGCAAAACAGAGAAAATATTAACATGTAGACCTTTAATGGTCTTAATAATAACCAAGCAGTTTGAAACATTTCTGCATCAAAGTTCATGAAGGGTGGAAATGAAGAAAGGACTGCGCAGGGGTAGGATGAATAGTCCTCCACAGCAGGACTTGGACAGCATTTCCTGGAGCAAGATGTGACTACTACTAATTTAAGAGGTCCCACCCTGCCAGCAGACACCCTGCTGCCTGCCCAGCGTGCGCAGGGAGACCTCCGGTGCCGGCATGGGTCTGGTGCTCATGTAGCCACCCCGTGTCCAACAGGCCCGCTCCCTGCAACTGGGGAGCTCTCTTCCTAGGAAGGCTAGTATATGGGGGTTTTCTCCATTTAAATGTGTGTTTCTCTATGAACGGACACAGAAGAGAGTGCTCTCTTCTGTGACAAACATAAGTAGAAGCACCTATTTTGTTCACACAGAGATACACTTTATCCGTTGGTCCAATGTACAGGAAGGAGGATGATGAAAGGCCTGGAGCATCTATCATATGAAGAAAGATTAAGTGAGCGGGGCCTGTTTAGCCTGGAGAAGAGAAGACTGAGAGGAGATCTGATCAATTTGTACAAGTACCTGACAGGAGAATGTAGGGAAGATGGGACCAGGTTCTTCTCTGTGGTGGCTGCTGACATGAAAAGTCCCATCTCCATGTGAGGAAGAACTTCTTTCCTGTGACCGTGACAGCCCTGGAACAGGCTGCCCAGAGAGGCTGTGGAGTCTCCTTCTCTGGAGATCTTCCAAACCCACCTGGATGCCACCCTGTGCCACGTGCTCTGGGTGGCCCTGCTGGAGCAGGGTGGGTTGGACTAGATGATCTCTAGAGGTCCCTGCCAACCTCAACCATTCTGTGATTCTGTGACCTATTTATAAAACAGGAGCTAATGAAATGAATGATGACAGCTGGAAAAGGAATGGGATGTGACCAAATAAAAGGATAAAGGGAGAAGCCTGTCTGAGGACCCCCAACTTGACAAGCGCTCAGATCGTTTGGGGTGGTTGAAAGTTGACGAGGGCAGCGGACTACTATAAGTGGGGAGCACGACCAGCCACAAATGTGCCCGGGAATGCCCCCGTAGGAGGCCACCAAGGTCCCCACCGTGCAATCCCTGCCACGTACAAAGGAGAGACTGAGCCCATGTTCAGACTGTGACGTCCTGCACACAACCATGCATGGGTGTCTCTGGAGTAGCCTGGGGCTTTGCGGTGCTCCGAGACTCAAGCTGCCCTCTGTGCTGCATTGAGGAGGCAGAACCAACGCCAGCTTCAGATAAACATGAGTTTGAGGGTAGTAAAGAAAGTGCCAGGGGGATTCGCCCAAAAGACCATGCAAGGCAGAAGAACCAGGCCTAGGTCTGAAGAGTTAGATGCTGAAGATTGAAGATATGATTAAGACTGTTCTGTCAGACCAAGATTAATGTGGAAGCATCAAATCTCAGGCTTTAAAATGTAGCCTTCATACCCATGCTCTGAGAGATGTCAGTTGCAGCAGGGGAACAGAAAGGGCAGTCGTGGCGGTATATAACAGAAAAACCATGACCATTACAGCCACAGAGACTGGCGGACTAGGAGGCAGTAAAGGTCTGGTGATGATGATTCTGAGGCCTTGATTCAAAGGTGAGTAAAACAGAAAAAAATCCCTTACAAAGAAATTTTTATTAAGAAAAGTGTCAACACAAGTGTCTTGGCAGCAAGAAGTTACAGGGGCCATAACAACTCTTAAATACTAATTGCTCTTGCTAACTTGATGAAGCAGTGAACATGTCTCCTGCTAGGGCAGAGAACAATGCCTTGGAAGGGACTTTTTGGTTACTATGTCCCCTGCAGAGTAAAAGACTGTGTCCTAAAAATTCACAGCAAGGATATGTCACAGCAGGGGCCCCCAGTACCACACAGTCAGGAGACATCTGAAAACCTCGCTTTTCTCCTGCCCTCCGCTGCAGTAGGGCAGGTGGAATGATCTGCAGCACAACCCAAGGAGCATGTGCAGCAGTGACATGGCCATTGCAGATATATAGGACTAGGTAATACATAGAATGATGAAGATTTGTTAACTTTAATTAGGTATCAATACATATAGTTATGAAACATTTGTTTAGAGATTAGAGCTGGTTTTGACCACTTATGCCAGTTCTTTAAACTTGGTGATTATGCTTGACTCTTGAAGTTGTCAAAATGCATAATGCTTCATATTCTCCTACTACTAATTTAAGCAGTATGAATGCAACCAAAGATTCTTAGTCTATGTCAGGACTCTCCTACAAAGTGTAATAAATCTCTGGTTTTATCAGGCTTTCTATCGAGATGTAATAATTATATAAGCCACTAATGATGTGGGTTGCAGAAAACCCTTACTAGCTATCCCACATTCTAAATTACAGGCAAAAAGCACTATTTAATTTTTCTAAATAATGGCAATAGTGTTCTCTTTTGCTGTGAGTCTCACAGAGCTTACAGCAGTGAGAGATCTGACATATACAGAAATGTTGCACGATGAAAAGCACTGCAAGGTAAACTGCAATCATAGGCATACAGGAAGGTCACATTGAATGACACGCACATTCTGCGAGAAAAAAAATGTTCCTTAATCATAAGTAGTACTGCTCTCTTGAGATGACTATCATTGGAAGAAAAAGAGATATTTAGCCTTCTCTATTGAATTGCTTATGTATGTGGCCCAAACCGAAAGATTAAAATCCATAACATGCCACAAGGCACTGAATATAAAATGGGAGCCTATGTCTTGCATGGCCACACAGTCAGTCACTGGGTGTGAACAGCTTTTGATTTAATAGGAGTTTATTCCATGGACAAGTCACATGCTTCCATTAACATGAATGGAGTCCTCTGGCTGGGGCTGCACAAAAGATCAACGTTTTTTGAGCCATAGAGAGCAGGCTTTAGAATCAGATCTCCATGGGTGTAAGAGCAGGCCACTGACAGAATTATACCAGAAGCAGAGTTTTCAGCCGGGACCAAAGTGCTCATGATGCTGACCATGAGAGTGTGCTTTTTGCAGTAGGACAAGTGCCAGTTGTCTGTATTACAAAATAGCCCCTGATGAAAATATACATCACTATGATTTTACTGGACTCTGTTCCTTTGTCAGCAAATCAGTATCTTCTTGGACACACATTATTTTATTTTTTCTGAGAATGTTAACACCTTTTGAGCCTACTTGGACTGGTCAAATTAAGGTCTCTTGGTCTCTTTTTCCCATGTGCTTCCTGTGAGGATAAACAGCAAGTTGTTTTTTCTGTCGTGCTGCACTTGTGCTGAAATGTGCCAGGCTCTCTGCAACCCAAGGCAAAGAAGAGCCTGTGGACATCTGGTGTACCCTAGAACTGAGCAGTGAGCACAGGGGCTGTGAATTCTATGAGATTTGGCATTTTGGACACAGACTGTCAGCCTTCTCTCAGATTATGTTACAGATCTACACCTCTGTCACAAGCCAGAAGCCTCAGGTTACCCATACTGGTGCGGAAATGCTGGAAAAGAGCTAAAAATGATGAAAATTACAGTTGAAATTAGAGTTTTGGGACCTGAATGTATGATGGAAAACCCTGCAACATGTCAAGTTGCCCGATTGCTTTTAACTGGGATAAAGTTGGACAGAGATCCAGCCTACCCAACACCACCATTGTAGGAGAAATAGATGAGTTCTACAGTTTCCTATTTTATCTGGCTTGCGAAATGTCCTCCCACGATTTTGTCAATGAAAATGTAGCCACTGTGTCATGGAAGCTGATGCAAGTGTGACCCTGCAGTGCAACACCAACATCTCAGTTTGTTTCACCTCTGCATATGAGTGCCTAGAGGTTTATCATCTCTGCTTGCAGATGCCCAGCAAGACTGTTGCTTTCATCATCACAGACTCTGATACTGATGAGTGTTCAGGGGGCTGGAATTGCCTGCTCATTGGCTATTTAGGTGAGCTGACAAGTCCTGGTCATGGGGAAAACACCATTTTTTTTACAAGGGGCATAACTGTCTTATCATTTTGTCCTAAGTCATCAGACTATAGTTTTAAGTAGTTCTAGAATATGTTCAAAAATGTATTTCTTTGTTATGATGATATAAGAAAAGGATACATTGGTATCCACAGGCCATAGAGAGTGGTGTTGTAATTGCTTTGTCTAGAAATTGATGTCCATAGCATTCTGTTTTGAAAAGGACACAGTGTTTTGGGGAAGGAGAGCACTGTCAAGGGGGTAGCCATACAAATAATAGTAATAAAGAAATTCTGTGTGGTTCTGATTTGCCGGGAAACTTGCTAGCCAATGCTCTGAGGCTGGTCTGCAGTTAGGTATTTGTCCTGGAGAAATGCACACTGAAGGGAACCAGTCGTTTTGGTAAATGTCTGGAGATGTATCTCTGGTATATGTATGTGCTGCAGAAAAGTAGGAGACTTGTTTGTTTCTGTTATTCACATGTAGTCAAAAAGCGTATTTCTCCTCCCATTTGTTTTTATCTCATTATCAAATATGCAGTTCATGACCATATTTATGGTGACAGTCAAAGTCCCATGTTCCTCTTTGAACAGGGGGCAGTGATCAACCTATTGTTCCAGACACAGGTCAAAAGCAAACAGGGTATAGTCACAGATGAACCCTTCCCTGTCAACCAGCAGAGAATAATCTTTCATATTGCTGCCCATTATTTGTTTTCCTGTTTGCTGACATGGCTACCAGCCAGTACAGTAAACACTTTTTTCCTACCCAGTCAGCACTGTATTTAGTACTGACCTTAAGCAAAGCCCCACTCTGTCCCAGATGCACAGCAAATGCCACCCACACTTTCCCACTTTCCTCATGAACGGTGAGACAGACCATTTGCAAGACACACCGTCTCCCCGGTGCCAGGGTTGAACCCCTCAGCTTTTACAATCTTGCAGGAAAGCTGCAAGAGTGTCCTAGAAGCTACAGCAGACCTTTGATTCAGATTAGTGTGATCTTCCCCACTCCCAGATATGAAAAAGTCTGCACCTCTGTGAAGACTGCAATAACTAATACTGTTTCTCTGCATTGAGGAGAGTTCACGCCAATCCAGCTCAGATTAGGTACATTCTTCTGAGCAGCCTCTCTGTTAAAAATCTGTCTTCTTTACTGGCAGTTGAATGGACCCTTCTTCTCTGGGTTTTCCATGTCTTTTGCACCATTTGGCCAAACTTCTTGCTGTTTTACTTCTGATCTTGCTGCTGTTCGATGCCCACTCCCTTCCTTTATGTGGCCGGGGCAGATGTTTTCTTTGGGACGTGTTTCTCTTAAGGCTTTTTCATGGAATATAAACAAGTGTCAAGGCCTCTTGGTTTGCAGGTGTTTCAAACTTGCCTAAATAGCCTTTGAAATGTGTCACATTTTGCAGTTTCTTGAGCCGCACTTTTAGCATGTGACTTAACAATTTCAACCCTCCCTTTTCAAAAGCAGTAGAGCCTTTCTAAACACGCTGAAGAATATACCTCCTAGGCCTACCCAATAAATCACAGGTACACCTTGAAAACTACTGAGATCATTGCCAGTCATTTTCCTGAAACAAAGTGAGGTGTATTCTAGCTTGTCTTTAGTTCAGTGCTGACTCTGTCCAATTGCTAGTTTAGTGCAGTTCACCATACCCACCATAATGATCTCACTAGAACTGAAGAGTCCCCAACAGGCCCCTGCTCTAAATAATCCATGTACAGGTAACGAGAGTTAGAGTCTTCAGTGATATTGGCCATACAGGGATATAGCTCAGCAGCAGCTCCTAGAAAAGCCCCAAAATATGTGCTAGATCCCCCAGCTGTAGAGGAAAAAATGTAAGGATTTTCATCCATTTTGAGCTTTATTTGCATCTAGACTGGATGCAAGTATTGTATTTCTGTCAGGCCCAACTCCCACATGCCAGGCAGAACCAGGGCGTCACCAGCTGTGTGAGGAAGATAGAGTTTTCCAGAAAAATCCTAGCAATGGCACTGCTGGATAGCGTGATGACACCTCCGTCTGCCATCCTTATTCCACAACTCCAACCCCAATCACTGAATATTCTGGGCTTGAGAGACTTAACAAACAACTGTTAACTTGGTTCCAGCCATTCCTCTCTGCTATACCTCTTTACTGATTTTTTTATTTTTTTCTTTTCCATCTCACCGTGATGGTTTTCTCAGTTTTGTCGATTCTGTCCTGATCTGTATTCACTTTTTGAACTTCTTAAGGGTAGAACGCCCTTTTGATGGCTTTGTGGCTGCAGTCTGTTAAGCAGTGCGCAGGCCTGCCCCCTTCTCAGGTTCAGGCACTGCAGACATTTCACCCATGAATGTGCACAGCCACTCTCACATCTCTTGTTAGAGTCACCGTGATGTGGTCTCCCTGTCTGAGCGGAGCTGCAGATTCTTTAATTTAAAATCAATCCCAGTGTATGGTTTGCCAAGCTCTTGCAGAGTTTAAAGAGTTCACATCCATGGGCCTTGCTCCAACACTTTTGTGGAAGTTACGATTATATCTCTTTTTAAAACATGTCAATGCAATGAAAAGTGTGCTGTAAAGACTTCCACATCTTATTTTTCAGCATCGTCTTAAATATCTCTATCGCGGAGTCTTTTTTAAATAGTAACAGAGTGGTGAACATTATATTTCTTTAGCAGCTTGTGTAAAGGCTAGCTTGAAAATTCTCTTGCCTGATGAGTCTGTAATTTCTGAAACCTGTGCCACCTGACATAGAATCATAGAATCACAGAATGCTTAAGGTTGGAAGGGACCTCTAGGGGTCATCTAGTCCAACTCCCCTGCACACGCAGGGTCACCTAGAGCACGTGGCACAGGACTGCGTCCAAGCGGGTTTTGAAGATCTCCAGAGAAGGAGACATAAATGGCTTAGAAGCCCCATTATATTAGAACTTGTATTCTCCTTTATACCAAAGGCCCAAGCATGCTTGCTTATTGTGTATGCGGCCATTAAGATACATATAACATCAGTGTTGTGGTCAGAAAAATGTTGCACATCCATCTCCACCACAGTAAAGCATTCTTTCAAAGAACCTCCTTGCCAGTTTGTGTAAGCTTTAAGCGTCCAGGTTTGCAGATCAGGTTGTTTCTGGCTTCTGCTTAGGGCAGCAGTTTGCCTTTTAGCAGCTTCACACAGGCATTTATATTGCCGAAGCTTCCTGCCTCCTAAGGAACATAATAAATGTCTTTTCATACAGAAATATATGATGGTATAGGTATCTCTGTAACACACCTTTGCTCCACACATGTAGGAAATGGAACATTGGGCCATCAGTTTTATCTAACTTTATTCAGTTCATTCATCTTCAATAACAGCATGAGGGATGTCAGTCACATTTCCCTAGCCTGAAGCATTCGCCTGCCTTTTTTTTTTTTTCTGGTGTGTGTGTGTTTCCATTTGATTGCTGCAGGCCTGGACAGGAACATTTCTATCTTCTGTCTTTTCAGTCGGTCAGCTGAGGCTTTTATAAAGGACACTTTTATAAAGACACAGTTTTATAAGGACACTGATTTAAGAATAAAGAAACAGCCGTAGCACGAGCTTGAACTCATGATGGCCTTATGAGTCCTTGAGCATCAAGGCCTTCCAGTCCTCAAAAGCAGTGGGCAGAACCCCCAGCTCCACCTGCCTTCTCTGTGTGCAAGTTATCCCCAAATACGGCTTCTGCCCCGTGCCTGAGTCTTCTGCCTTGCATGGTCTTTGAACATGGCATGTCTGAACATGGGCTCAGTCTCTCAGAATCCCAGAGTGGTTGAGGTTGGCAGGGACCTCTAGAGATCATCTAGTCCAACCCCCCTGCACACGCAGGGCACCCTCTGGCACCCTCACAGGAAAGAAGTTCTTCCTCACATGGAGACAGAACTGCCTGTGTTTCGACTCGCTCGCATTACCCCTCGTCCTGTCACTGGCCACCGTGAAGAACCTGGTCCCATCTTCCCATTCTCCTGTCAGGTGCTTGCACAAATTGATCAGATCTCCTCTCAGTCTTCTCCTCTCCAGGCTAAACAGGCCCAGCTCACTTAATCTTTCCTCATATCATAGATGCTCCAGGCCTTTCATCATCCTCGTTCCTCTACACTGGATCAATGGATAAAGTGTATCTCTATGTGAACAAAATAGGTGCTTCTACTGAGATGTGCGCTCTCTTCTGTGTCCGTTCATAGAGAAATACACACTTAAATGTGGAAAACCCCCGTATATTAGCCTCCGGAGCGCATGCTTCCTGAGAAGAGCGCTCCCCCATTGCAGGGAGCGGGCCTGTTGGCCGGGGTGCTGGACACGGGGCGGCTACGTGGGCGCCAGCCCCGCGCAGGCAGCGCGAGGTCTTCCTGAGCACGTCTGCCCTGCGCGCGCCGGGCAGGGGGCAAGCTGGGGAGCGGGAGCCTGATGGCAGGAGAATGGGGCCATTTCTGTATCCTTTGTGCCTCGCTCATATAAGCGGTATATTTGGGCACCCGGCTTAATGTTCGTATCTCGTTTGGCATATATTCCTCTTCCAGAGCGGAGGAAAGTAAGCAATAGAATAAAGTGGGTTTGCGGAGATACTGGATCTCAACAGGTTGCTGCGTTACGAGTGTAAACACTGTTATGTTTGTTGATTCTATTCTTTATGACTCATTTTAAAAGGTACAGTGTTGCGTAGCATATGGTGATTTTTTAAAGTGAATCTCTACCTGGCATAGTAAACAACAACCTTTATAGAAAAGTTTAGATAATGCAAATATAATTTTCCTGCTTAAAGTAAGGGATAAAATTATGACTGTCTTTCTTCCCCGTACTGTTTACTGTATTCATTTATAATGCGGTGAAGTGTGAGACAGATTACTGTGGGTTATACTGCTTTT
>NW_010577460.1:687182-708088 GCF_000705375.1 Tinamus guttatus | reverse complement strand
TTATGTGTACACTTAAAAATGCATGTTCTAATATTGAAGCAGCTTGCACGTTGTTACCAAGTTTACGGGAAATGCAGAATAACAGTTTGTTTAATGTTATCTTTCCGGTCCTTGGCACCATGCCTTCACTAGTAACTCTTACCATATTGTTGCTGACATTTAGAAGTTTAAAGAAGAATATCCTCCATTGCTATAAATTGTGGAACTGAAGCATCTATCTTAGGTTTTTTTTGTTTGTTTGTTTGTTTTTCATATATTTGTTCATTTTTATGTGTTTTTCTTCCTGATTGAAAAGCAAAACTTGTTCAAAATGCTTTTTTTCCCTGGTACATTTTGTTTCAAGACAGCTTGCTTTGGAAATATTTCATAACTTTAGGGTAGAACTGTGTCAGATATGGACATGCATGCTGTTAATTTCATCACTTGCCTAGCACTTCTAAAATGCACACAAAATTGTGCACATGAAGTAAAATCATAAATTTAATGTTACCTGTTTGTATACGTGTTAGAAGAATCAGACTTTGTGATAGATGGTTGATTTCAATTTTGACTTATTCAACCTAGCAACTTGAATGTAATTTGGAAATATCTGGGGGCACTGATTTTTTATTTGATAGTGTTCTTGACCTTTCATTTGATAAAATTTAGCATATAAATCTTAGGTTTAAATGTTCTGTATTCTGTAAGTAGAAAGGGTTCTGTTTGGAATATTTTAATAACTAATTAATAGGAGGCAATTTATAAAATAATTATTTATGATTTAGTTTTAGGTTTCACTTTAACATCTTAACACATATATAACTGTTTCAGTTTATGTTTTAAGTCCTATATTGCAGGGATGTAATCTTATTATTTCTGCACTGAAATAGTAGTTATTTTTTAATATTATAACACTCTTTGCAACAGCTGATGTTCGTTGTGGAATGTAAAAACAATAGTTGCATATTTTAATGCATTTTTTTTTTGTTCTGCAAGCAAAGTTTAAGAAAAACAGCTTTGCCACGTGTATCTTAGACAGGAGACTTCAGGCGCCTCTTTTTTACCTGAACATACTTGATCTGTTTAGGTGATAATTATGTAATATTTCTTTTGAATGTGCCATCACTAGGTGGAAATCTGGTAAATTCTGAATATTCCTTTTTGATAAAAGATGTAGTTCAGAGCTATCCACATTTCAGAAGCCAAAAGAGAAAATACGCACTAGAATTTTCCTTTCAAAGAACAGAACAACCATATGTTTAAAGGTCTGAGGTGGACAGATGTTATGTGAAAGCAGTCCTCCCTAGGGTAGAAAACTTTCCTTCAGGAACTTTGGAAACCGGGGAAAATGTGGAGAGAAATGGGATGGGGAAGAAGAGAAAAACATTGATTCTGGTAAATATGGTAAAACTGGAATGCAGTTCTTTTTGTGTTTTCTTATAGAAGATGTGTACAGAGTTACTTGTTTGTAAGTCGGGAAGACATTTTTGATTGACAGCATATTTTCTTACAGCATGAGTTCTCCTGGTACTGTAGATTTATCGAATTTACGCTTCACAAGGGAACTTCTGTTTTTCCTGCAGTGCTTGAATGCAGTGCTTGAATGCAAATATGATTAATAAGTAGGATTGACATTTCAGCTGTGAATTAACGTATAGATTTGGTTAGTAGTAGGCATATTCATTATAAATTACTTAATTTATAGAAAAGTGGGGAAAAGTGGGGAAAACCCACTTTTGTAGCCGTGATATAGTAAATGTTCTCTATGTATTGATTGTGCTCAGCTATTAAATATAGCTGCAAAAGCTGAATTGGTTCATGTGCTTCAGCTGTAATATTTGAGCATGGTTGTTTAAAAGCATTGATAATTATGTGAGGTCTCAAACTAAGACAAGATTTGCTTTGCAATCAAGTAATTCTTCATGTAATGTGCACTATTTGTATGCTTTTGTTGAACCTTGGTTAAACTGCCTGGTACCCATCCTGCTTGGGAAGGAGCTGTGACCAAGTGGTCTCAAGAGATCCCTTCCAACTAGAACTATTTCGTGTTTCTGTGATTTATCTCTGAATGCTAAATGAGTGAATAGTTGGTAGGAGTTAGGGCTTTTTAGTTCTTTATGAAAAATATCCTTATAAATCTATACTAAAATCCATATTGATTTGCTTTGTAAGTAAAGTACCCACTATTTGTTATCTCTGGGAGATTAAATTAATTTACTGACTGAAATATGAGCGAAATTGGAGACTTGAAATTTTATCTCTATAAGAATTAAATTTTCATTTTTTCACTGCAACTCCATACTTATTCCTTTGTATGATACAAGTCCCAAGTGTTCTCATGAGTTTTTTTAACTCTCTTTTTGTTGTGTAAGGAAAACAGCAGAGTAGAACCAGGGCAATTTCTGGAAAAGAAGATCCAAGGAATAAAGCCTTCTTTCGGACCAGAATCCATGAGAAAAAAATGTAGTAGGAATCAAACAACTGCTTTTCATCATGGCAGTGGGCCTAGTAGTGGAAAGCTGTGAGGTTCTGAGCAGTGAACGAACAAACAATTCTCTGTCTCTGCTGGCTGGAGACAGGAAACTATTTTGCTGTAATCCAGTGAAGCAAAGTGAATGGACAGTATATTACCAGGGCAGTTACATGATCTGCAAAGCATACCGAGTAAGTTATTTCAGAAGCCCTACCAGCTTTTTCTGACCTCGCTCTTAGTATTTCTACCTGTCAGCTCATGGAGAAATTGGAGATCTCTTTCTGTGCTTGTCTTTTTCATCTTTTCTTTGTGCAAATGTTGCACAGATGCAAACTGTCATTTCTATCCCTTTTCTTGTTGGAGAATTTCGGACCTTCAGAAACTTCCTTTTTTAATTATCCTGTTGCAAACCTGAATTTCTTGTCTCTGCATTTGAATTTTCTATTCTACTATTCTTTTTGTGTACAGCCGTAGTGCATCAAATGCAAACAGCCTTTTAAAGTCCAGTAGAGTCTAGATCCAAAGTCTTCTCAACTTCTCTTACAGTTTGGTTGTCCTTCATTCTCCCTTAAACAAACACATCAGCTGCTTCTGCACTTTCTCTATAGAAGCCCCTAAATGTCAGTAAAGCTGCCTGTAAAAATGCCCAGAAGTGCATCATTCCAGATTTTCTGATAAAATATCCTCTCTTCTGCTGCCTAGAAAATAGCAATGGATAAGTGTTGCAATGACTAATGAACCTGAACATAGGTAAATGTGATATCCCATAAATAGCAATTTACTGTCTTTTTCTCCCAAGATGTTAGATAAGTTAAGGATCTATGAGATATTAATAGAATGTTGTTAGCATGCTTTATGAGGTTGTATTAATAATTCTAGGCATCCTGCTTGACTTTCTATAACTTTTTCAGTCAAAATCGAACTGCTAGGCTTTGCTAAGGTATTTGAAAGTTATAATTATTTTGCTACAGCATCAAGCATCATCTTACTATTCAGAAGGGATAACCCATTAAGAACAGAGTGGCAGGATGGAATTTTCTTCATAATTCTACAATGAAGTGCCTTTCAGTTGTGATTTCCTGACTAGATACAGAATTTGTTAATGCAGTTATTAATCCGTATTTGAATAGCTCTATCGTATCAAAAAATATGTGAAGAAAAACTGCAGGAAGGAAGGCTAGATGTATACTGCCTGTACAGGATTATTTCTGTCACTTATGCAAATGCAATCTGGCATTGAAGTAGATTCAGATTTTCTTTAAAAATATCTTTTAAAAATTTGTTTTAAAAAACAAAATCTATTTTTGAACATATTTTTGTGCTGCAGGCGTTTTGTTAAAGGAGTGTGTGTGAGCCTGATACTAGTGACACAAAAGCAAAAAAAAGCTCACATGAAAACCACTCTGTAGATCGTGTCGTGATTAACCCTAAACATGTTTTTTTCTTTGATCTCTTCCAGAGATTTCCTAAGCTAGGGAATGTGAGAATTGTTGACTAATATGGTCCTTAGGTCATACAATCAATAATCTCCTTGCTAAGACCTTTCTTTTGTTTTTAATAGCTTTCTTCAAGTGAGTAACCAGGAGTTACCACTTGTATTGGTCCCTTCCCATTTATATCTCTCTGCTTCTCCTTTCTGGTATGCTGTTATTGGACAGTTGTGCTATTGGAAATGAGATGTGAAGGCAGTGAATCAACATTTTTTTTTATGTGTTTGTGTAACACGTTATGTTGCCAGAAATTCTAAATGAGCGTATTAGTGATTTGTCATTACAAATAGATAAGATCTTAAGATCAGCTTTTAATTGTGGCTATTAAAAACATGTAATTACTGCATGTGAACAAGATCTTGTTCACTTTACCTTCTGGAATGTTTTATTAACCATTCTCAAGGAGAAAAAAAGAAATTTCCTGTGGCACTTGGAAGTAAATTGCAGACTTTCATGTTGAATCAAAACCTGCTACGTTATTCAGTGTGGACCATAAAGCATATGCATTTGAACCAAACTTTGCAAATTCTAGCAGCTTAGAAATAGTAAATGAGTTCAGGATGAAGTGGTCCAATAATAAAATAAACAGTAACTATTAGAGTGTTTTACCACAATGTTTTTTGATAAGTGATTACATTTGACTCTTAAAATATTTAGCCTAGTATTTCAATCACAGAAAGCAGAAAGAGCACGCAGTCTTTAGAAAGCTTAACAGACAACAATAAATTGCATGGGATGTGCAGAAAAAGGGCAATTCTCATCTTCCCTGTTTGGCATGAGTCCTGTCCATTAGACTGAAGAAACACTAACCGGGTCGCGGGCAGCAGCTGGCTCCGGGCAATATTCTTGTCCTACTCGGCGGGGTTAATTAGCTGTCTTCCAGAATGTGGCCTGTTTAGCTTCACGTTCGCATGATTAAGCTAGCGGGGGCCATGCAAAGCAACACCATTAACAGGCGGGTGTGTCCGGCTGCTTAATTAGCCAGAATAAAGAGGTTCTTTGTCAGACACGCATCTGTTGCTTGCAATACACCTGACAGTCCCATTAGGAAAGGGTGATGGGTGGTTTTTTTCTTCTTTTTCTGTTTTTTTTTTTTTCTTTTTCCTGCTGTAATACGCAGTTCTCCCACATATATGCAAGCATCAGGAAAAAATAATTTCAAAAGACTTTATTAAGATTATGAAAATGTGTTCATGTAACTAGTCGATATAATTTGATGTGGTGTGAAAGAATTTTGCTGACTGCCTCATGAACATCGTGCTACAGCAGCTCCTAGTGAATAGGAAGATGGCAAAAGCTGACTTTAAGGCATGTTATATGGCCTTATATTTAGGAACAATCTATAATGTGCAATGAATTGCATTTAGGATAGGGATTTAGAGCCAAAGCAACCTAAACGCTTTTGAATAAATTGATGCTAAGTTGTTATGTTTATTTATGCTCAGGGAGTACTGCTGGCAAAGTTTGTATTCTCTAGACAAACTTTACCTGTCCTAGATGGCCTACTGATAAAGCAACCTACAGAGCAATCAATTATCCTACCTTATTATTAGTACAAGTGTACAGATGCATTGTACCTTTAAATTTAGGATGGTTTAAGACCAAGTTTATAGTTTGATAGTTCCTTAGTGACTCACAGGTTATTTACGGTGAAGATATCCTCCGCTCCTAAAAAGAAGCTGTTCCCTTTTATGACAGGGTTAACAAGTTGTCACGCTAACAGAATGTCGTCAACCTGGCACGACTGCCACGAGCACCTGAACGTACCGTGTGCCTGGCTCAGGCTTGGGCGCGGGGCTCCGGCTTCAGGAGCATCTTGGGTTGCTGCTGTTACAGTTGGGCACTGCGTCCCAGCTGCCACGTGGCGCTTTGCAGGTACGAGGTGAAAACCAACAGTGTCTTCCAGTCAAATTGCACCCGGCCAAAGGAGCGCTGCTCCTTCCTCAGCCGAGAGGCGTGTTTGCACCCTGCAGTGAGGGAAACAATGCCACTGAGCAGGAAATGCAAGTGGAAGTTAATGGGATAGGGTTACTGGTCATTTCCAAGTGTGCATATCCATAGGATTACATTGATGCTTTTTGAAAACATTTAAATTTTCATTTGGCAGAACTGGCCTAGCTTTGGCCAGGCCACACCACAGCTACACAACACTTTTATTTTCCATTTTGTTTTTCAGTATTTGTTTGTGAGCCAAGGTGCACAGGCTTTTATGTATCAAAATGAAAAATACACTTACCACAAACTATTTTTTCTAAATAATTTCAATATCAAGAAATTATGATTAATTGTCAGCTTTGCTATCTAAATATTCAGAAAACCTACCATAAAATCCTGGACTAAGTGACAGATCATTTACACACTAATTTTTAACAGCAAGTTCCACTGAAAGTAAATTGTTAATACTTAGTTTTTTTGTTATCAGTGACTTAGGTGCTGAGCCAGGACTGGGTCAGTCTTGGATCAATTTATTAAAAAGGTTATGTTTTTAAGGTATGAAACTAAAATATTCAACACATTAATAATGCATTAAGAGCACTGCCATTATCTGTGTCATTCTTATGTCTTGAGAAGAGCAGGAAGCATCCATCATGCCAGTAGCTTGCTTCTCTTTTTTGAAAGTATCAGATGCTGAAGATCTGGCAGCCACATGCAGTTATTATTTTCACTGGTTCGTGAAATAATTTCACTGGTTTGCTTAAAAGAAATACCAACATATACTTCCAGATTTTCAATTAATTTTGGTTTGCATTCCAGTCAGTTATATTGACTGAGACCATATTGATGGCCTGACACCAATCGTATGAAGTTCAACAAGGTCCAGTGCCAGGTCCTGCACTGGGGTCACAAGCACCCCATGCAGCGCGACCGGCTGGAGAGCTGGGGGCAGAGAAGGCTCTGGGGGTGCTGGTGGACATGAGCCAGCAGCGCCCAGGGGGCCGAGGAGGCCGAGGGCTTCCCGGCTGGTGTCGGGAACAGCGTGGCCAGCAGGAGCAGGAGCAGGGCAGGGACTGCGCTCGGGGAAGGGCAGCGAAGCCGGTGCAGGGGCTGGAGCGCAGAGCTGCGAGGGGCGGCTGCGGGAGCCGGGTTATTTAGTGGGCACAGGAGGAGGCTCCGGGGAGACCTGATCGCTCTCTGCAGCCACCTGAAAGGAGGCTGCAATGAGGCAGGGTCGGGCTCTTCTCCACAGTAACTACCCACAGGACAGGAGGAAATGGCCTCACGTTGTGCCAGGGAGGCTCAGCTTAGACATTAGGAGGAATTTCTACATGGAAAGAGCGGTGAAGCCTTGGAACAGGCTGCCCAGGAGGGTGCTGGGCTCACCGTCCCTGGCAGTGCTCAGAAAACCTGAAGATGAGGCACTGGGGGACTTGGATTAGCAGGCACAGTGGGGATGGGTTAATGGCTGGACTCAATGATTTTGAAAGTTTTTTTCAACCATAATGAATCTGCGATTCTATATGAACATGTATTCTGTATAAAACTAAGGAATCCTGTAGTTCCCAGTATACACTTCCCATGAAGGCACAAATCATCTTCAGTTGTCTTTCTGAGAATAAGATTTTATGTGCTAACCTTTTACATTTTAATTTTACTCAGAGTCCAAGATGCAGACACCAGAGACTGGGTCAGATACAGGTTCAACTGTGACTTTGCAGACGTCTGTGGCTGGCCAGGCGGCAGTGCCCACACAGGTAGTACAGCAAGTACCAGTTCAGCAACAGGTAGGTGGCTGGCACCTTTTTTTGGAGAAAAAAAAAATATGTGTTTATGGGAAGTATAGTTTTTCACAACGTACTGAATGGATCTTGTATAAGGTTGTTAAAGGAACAATTTTGCTCCATTTTTATCAATTTTATTTTCCTGGAATTGAAATACCTACATAAAAAGGAAGACTGTTTTCAGGATCTGTTTCTCGAACTAGAGCATCTGGCAGGCATGGGAGGGTACCCATTCACAATTCTAACAGCAGATTATCATAGAGAAATAGCTCTTAGAAATTGGAGTAATAACTCTATGTAATAGCTCTTAGAAATTTACATTAACGTTACTAAATATTTACATTTATTCCTTTTAAAATGTGAATAATGGACATGTATATGATATCATTGGCTCAATTCTCCTTTCATTTGCACTTCCAAAATAAGTAGAATGTAAATATAAAACTGAAAGCAATCTCTAGCCTTGATTCCTTGCAGATTCTTGTACAGTGCCAGAGAACCATTTGAGCTATGACAATATTTAATTGATAATGAGGATTTACCAGGAAATTAAGGATACTTCCTAAGTGCTATTGTAGTACGCAGCTCTGTAATGTGAGATGGCTTGTCAACCTATGCAGCACCCGCAACCTTTAGGGCTGGTGCCTGAAGAAAATGGAGGAAAAAATATGGAGATGGAAACAAGGACTGAATGTGAATGCCATGACTCCTCTCTAGGACTATTCCTTAGTACACAGAATTTAGCTGTCTAATAGGTACTCTGGGAGATGTCTGGGAGATTTTTTATCATCAAAAATTACCTCTGTGGTTTCAAAATATATAATATGAAAGCTGCACATAATTTATTTTATTTAAATTTAAGTTTTGTGATATGTTACTGTGACAGTGCAGCACTGTTCCCTAAATTAAATTTTCCAGCTTTCAGTCAAGTTTTGAGGTGAGATTTTATCCATGTCCTTTGTAATGCTATTCCAGAGTCTTTTCCATTTTACTAGTGACTCCTTCCTGATGTAAATATCGGGATATAGTGTTTCATAATTTAATTACTATAGCTTTTGCTATTATTTTCATCTATGCTTAGGATGTATGTTTGCTTTGAAAAAGAAAAAAACTCTAAAGCATTGAGTTAATGTCTGTCATTGTTTATTTGCTCAAAAATTCTTCCCAAGAATTATCTCAAATATTGTGTATTCACCTCAGTTTTTTTACATCTCTCTCGTAATTCAGATGCTGATTAGGATAAGCCCTTTTCAATAGTACATTAGGTTTTAAGTGAAGCTTCCATGATCCATTCCACTAACCTTTTTTAGGAGATTTCTTCTGGCTAGTTCTTTTTAAACTTTTGCAAAGTTCCAGACTTTTTTTTTCTTTCTCTTTTATGAAACATAATCTGGATAATTTATCTTCTACTTATGTTCTTTTAAGATGACAGATGTTTATTTGATGTAGTTTATGTGTTTTGTAATTTGTTATTCCTATATTTTTGTGATAAAAGACGGCTATTTGGTAGTGCAATGCAGGTGTTTGTTTTAAGCAGATAGGATATTTTCATACAGCAGTCTGCTATTACCTGTTGAATTTGATCTGTATGAAGTACTGATAAGTGTGATGGATTCGAGACTGTTAACATATTAGTTGTTAGTGTGGTTTTTTATAAATATCTGCTCTATTTTTAAAATAATGATTAATAGTTATACGGCTTTGGTGTTTATAAATTTTACCTGTGCAAAGTTGTCATTTTTTTGAAACTTATCAGTTTCAGAATTATTAGTTTTCTGAAAACTTACAGCATGGATGAGACTCTTCATTTTTGCATGTAACTAATGAATTTATCTCTATCACCTACTGTTCAGTTCTTCAAGTTATTCTAGTTGTCTTTTATTAACGTCACGCTCATGACAAAGCACAGAAGTCCAGAGAACAGAAGCTATTTTTTTCACTGCTTCGTTAGGTCTTAATGACAACAGGAAGCTGGACATTTTGTATTAAAAAGCCCTGGTTGACCTTACCCCTCCTTTAGTGCTGTTGCTTCTGAGTATTCCATTCATTGAATATTCCATTTGTATTTTGGATTATTTTTCTCTGTGGTTATATTTGGTTGTATTTCTCTAGTAGAGTTTCGAGAATAGAAATCAGCTGTTGTGAAACAGCCACTGTTTCAGGAAGAAAACTTCAGATTCACCCAGCCAAGAAAGAGGATTTTGTTGCTATAATTTTTCTGGTTTGAAAGGGAAACAAGGATGTGGAAAAGCCAGTGCAGAAAGCATTGCGACATTCGAAACACTCTATGAGGGAGAGAGTTGTTTAGAGAGAAAAGGATGCTGGAAAAAAGCAGGATCTGATCATAGGAAGAGAGAACTAACACTGCAGGTGTGAATGTGGTATGCCAGCAGGAAATGTGATGAAGAACATGGATGGGAGAAGGACTTTCAATAGTGGGGAAATGAAAGGGATTGGCAGTGAAACTGTCACTGTTGAGGACATTGCAGGTGGAGTCTGTCCTGAAGATTTGCTGTGCTTAAGTTACATCTGCCTAAAATTGAAGTTTTACTTTATGTACATACTTTAGGAGCAGTCTATTTTCTCTATAAAAAAAAAGAGAAAAAAACTATTTGAATAAAATCATTCTTCTGATGAGCGGAAGACATTACCATATCTGCAAGCTCAAGTGACCCATGTTAAAAGTGGGAAGAAAAGGTTTTAGAGAAACGATGTACAGAGCATGCTTTTGGTTTTTTTTCTGCTTATAAAATGTCAGCTGAATGTTAGCTACATCCAAAAGTATAGTTTATTAAAAGAGTAGAGCACCTCCTGAGTTTTGCTGAATGCTAAGATTCAGAATCATAACTACTTGTTTTTGAATAGACCAGGGTTTATCACAAGCCAAAAGTTATATATTTTCACATTTATACATTTATACTGATTTATTAATAGGAGGAGAGAGGCATGTCCACATTTTTGTGGAACGAGGAGAGATGCACCTGATGTATGAGAGTAGTAATAATATGTTTTATTGACACGGGAGAGTGATTTAACAAGACTCAATGGCAAGGTACACTACTATTTATTGCACAGAGGACAGGGCCATACAGAATTGCCAAGGAGACCCTGCCATTGAGTCACGAGGTTCAGATTAGACCCCTTTGCTTTCTAAACTCCTTGGAGGAGTCTGGGTGCAGCTGGACCCAATCTTAGTCACCGACTTGGTCATCACTTTATGTCTAAGGGATTATGTGCACAACTATCCTGGATACAACTTAGGAAACTTTGCAAAGTTTTAGCATGGTATTGTCATTTCAGAAGGTTCTGTCACCAAAAAAGGACCTCTTGACCTTGAGGAGTGATCTTGGGGGCCTGCCTGCTCAAGGGGCGATCCGGGTGTGCAACTACATCCGTGCTAGAGTTCAACAGGCTCTTATCTTTATGGGATAAGGTGATTGATTTGTAGTCATATTTGCACAGCAGCTGGCTGGTGCATGCTCCATTAGCCCACGTCCCCCCAGAGTCCGTCCATCAGAATGACCCCAGTCAGCATGGAGCCACCATTGATGCTTATTGTCCGAGCTGAGGAAGAGATTGGGGATGCAGCCACCACGAGCAGGCACAAGCATCGTGCAAACACGGCTACGTATGAAAACTCAGTCTCTGGCACGCCACCCCACGTATATAATAAAAAGTAGCCAGACTAAGGCCAAAAAGTCAGGAGCATAATTAAATGCCATTTTAACAGCCTGAGGAATTTTCCTAGGCTTCTGTTTCCTCAGATAGGAGGATTTTCCACACTTGCATATAGTAGCAAGCTTAAGACTTCAACATTAGCCTCACTTTGTAGTTTGTGCCATGGAAGGAGTGAAGCAGCAAAATTAAAAATAATTGCATAATCTCTTTTAAAAAGGTATATCCGTACATCAGAAGTTGAGCAAAACATATATGCATATTCTCCATAGACTATGTCCATAGCATTCAGAAAAAAACATATCATTAAACTGGAGATGCATACGTCTGCTAATCAAAATTGCAGCTTAATACAAAATCATGTTTAGCATATGAAAAACATAATCATGAACTGACATTAGTCATTATACCAGCATGAATATGCTAAGAATATTACAGCATGCGCTATTTATATGTTGCTTGCCAAAAGTAATCCAGACTAATTAAGGTGCAAAAATGATTTTTATCTCTGAAAACAGAAAAATGATGCATATCCAATTCATTTTGCACAGGCATTACAGGCAATTATATGTTCATCTTTTAATAGAGATTGAATATCCTTACTTATTTTACCCCTACTGCTCTACTGTTTCTTTAGCAATTTTAACATAAATACTCTTTATAAAAAACTAATATTTTCAATTTAGGGTTTTTTTTTGATTAATTCTGTATTTCAATTGAAAGTTTGTATTCACTTAATTTTTATTGACTCTCATAGATAAAAATATTATTTACTTCTTCATTTGTTCCTTTGAGGTAGTCTGCTTGAGCATTTGTTTTGCTTTTTTATTTTTTTTTCTTCAGCTGGTAGTAATAATGAAATACATATATTGAAATTTCATTCTCTTTTTTTCTCCTGGAATATTTTAGCTGCTAACTTCTGATCCTACTCATAGAATCACTGAAACAAGATGAATAAAAGATCTTCTGTTTGACCCTGTTTAATGTATTATTTCCTAGGCCAGTCTGTTAATTTCCTGTCCTTCACCCAGACAACAATTTCTATGAGTAGCCCACCAGTCCCCCCCCCATAGTATACAAGTTTTTCATACTCTCATTTTGTAAGATATATTCCATTTTCTTTTCTGCTTTGAGCTTGAATATTCAATTCTTGCTTTTTGTACAAGGTTAATATCTTCTTCAAGGTCTCCAGTTTCTGTTCTCCCTCCAAAACTAAAAAATATGGTTAATACATTTTCTTAAAATTAGAGTAGAAGGTGCTAGGAAAAATCATAAATAAACAAATAAACCAGAAGAGAAGAAAGACATAATCTTTTTTTTATTATTTTTTTATTTTTTCTCTAAAAATACAGATTTTAATGTGACTTTATTTTGTCCCAGGAAAATTATTCTTAAATAATTGTCCCCCATGAACCTTAAGAGATTTCAACTTAAATGGTGTTTAATTCTCTTGTTTTCTTAGATGAAAAACTGTTACTTTCTCATAAAGGAAGAAAAATAAGGCAAAGAAAGTTACTATTGAAGAAACCGAAAAGTAAAAATTTCCATCATAAAGTCCACTTACCTAAATTATTTGATTGGAGAAACTATCTAACTACCTTAAGATAGAGATGAGAAGTATGCACTGCAGTACAATGTAGAGGCAATAAATTACTTTGGGCAGCACTAACAATCATAGCATTGCTGAATTTCAGAGACACTGAAGTTAAATAATCTATTTTATAAACTATCATTTTTTAATTACTATATTAAAAACTTAACGTAAATTAGTGTCCCTTTTATCTTGAACTAAATCGCTACAATCTACAAGAGAAGATAAGATGTTTTAGTTAACACTGTGCTCTAGCTGCTCTTAAGCTGTAGGATTTTTTTTTTTTGAGGAATAATCCCAGACACCAGTACAGGCTGGGGACCGACCTTCTGGAGAGCAGCTCTGCAGAGAGGGACCTGGGTGTCATGGTGGACGACAAGGTGACCATGAGGCAGCAGTGTGCCCTCGTGGCCAAGAAGGGCAATGGGATCCTGGGGTGCATTAAGAAGAGCATCCCCAGCAGGTCGAGGGAGGTGATCCTGCCCCTCTACTCAGCCCTGGTGAGGCCACATCTGGAGTATTGTGTCCAGTTCTGGGCTCCACAGTACAAGAGGGATGTGGAGCTGCTGGAGAGAGTCCAGCGCAGGACCACAAGGATGATCAGGGGCCGTGAACATCTGCCCTGTGAGGAGAGGCTGAGGGAGCTGGGCCTGTTCAGCCTGGAGAAGAGAAGGCTGAGAGGGGACCTGATCAGTGTCTAGAAGTACCTCAAGGGAGGCAGTGAGGAGGATGGTGCTGGCCTCTTTTCACTGGTGGCCACCATCAGAACTGGAGGTAATGGCCACAAACTGAAGCACTAAAAGTTCCACAGGAACTTAAGGAAAAATTTCTTAACAGTGAGGGTGACAGAGCACTGAACAGGCTGCCCAGAGAGGTTGTGGAGTCTCCTTCTCTGGAGATCTTCAAAACCTGCTTGGACGCAGTCCTGTGCCACGTGCTCTAGGTGTCCCTGCGTGTGCAGGGGGGTTGGACTAGATGATCTCTAGAGGTCCCTTCCAACCCTAAGCGTTCTATGATTCTATGATTATTTTATTTACAGATTATGAGATAGTTCTTATAGTGGTAGGGCGAATTAGGCTTGTAAAGAATATGTGTAAACAATGATGGAAATTGCAATTCATTAATGAAAATTTTCATTTTTGCAGGTTTTGATATTTAGTAGTATGACAAATTGAACAAATCCTTTTGTTCAAAATCTGAAAATCAGCGTGTTTGGGGATTTTTCAGTTTTCTATATAATGACCACTGAGTTTTGATAAAATCTATACCACTTCTGGCAGTATCCTCTGAGTTCTGTAGTAAAGATCTTGCTCTTTGCTGTATTCACTGCTTTTGAAATGGTAACAGCCTGTATTGCCCAAGGAAAATGGCAGAACATAATAATTTGTATAGAATGGGAAGTGGCCTGCATTTACTGACAGAAGCTGTGCACAGAATGATATTCTGCTTTATCAGTACACCTGTGTTACAGAGGGAAAATGTCATTCCCTTTGTTAATAGAAAAGAGTGCTTTTTTTCTTTTTTTTTTTTCTCTCTGTATGCAGTGTATGCCAAGAGAGAATGAAATACAGTTTGTGAGAGGTTAGACAGGAATGTGCAGTTCCTAGGGACCCACATTATATGGAGGATGGCATCATGTGAACAATATCCCCCCAGCTGTACTGCTGGGCAGAAATTGGAATGTACCCATTAGACAGCAGGTGACAAATTACTGGGTTTAAGAATAAAGCCTGCTCTGAAGACTTTTTTCTCGCTGTACAAATTAAGAAGATCAGTTTGGTGCTCTTTAGCAGAGTGATTAACCGTGACTCCCTTTCTCCCATTGATTACAGGTTACAGAGCTTGAGTCGCACAGGAAGAAATAGCTTCAGAGACAGAGTTGAAATAATCATAGTCGGTTGCTTATGTATTTCACATATACATTTCCATCAGTTGTTCCATAACTAGACGGTTTTGTCACATATTAGCAAACTTGAATTTTAAGTGGTATTGGTTCCCAACATGCTAACCAGCATAACTTTCTTGTAGTGGATTTGGATCAGGCTCCTCTTGTGGAAATACTATTTAATATAATTTATGAGTTCAAATATGATTGAAATAAAACTAGTTTAACTCTTCAAAAAGATTTTGTGGAATACTGTTATTTATGTTATCTTTTTAATTCAGAAAATTGTTCTAAAGCATTGATTGTTGTCATAATCATGACTTGCCTAAAATTCTGATGTGTAGAAAACTAAAACTGACAATTTAAGAACTGAATCTTCCTGTTAAAAAACTAAATATTACTCAGAGAGGAAGCACCACTGTATCTTAATAATTAGAAAACATCTTTAAAATACATTTTTCAAGTTGAGAAGTTGTAGTTCTGGCATGTACGTAATTTATGCAAATCAGAATGCAGAATGCAAATCAGAAAATGGTTGATTTTACTGTATGCTGTAACCATCAAATTGTGCATCTGTACTGTTGCTTAAGGGAAATATCTCATTTTCTATCAGCTAGAGTAGCTTCATTTTGTTTGTTCTTTTTTTTGTTTTTTTTTTTTTCAAGATTACATTTTAACCTCAACCTAAGAAATGGTTTCTATCAAAGTCTAATTTTCTTTCACAGTCTGAGCCACTATTATAAAAGAAAGAGTAGGAAAAAATATACTTATTTACATAACTTCATAAAACATAGTGTAGAGGGTGATAGTTTTAAAATTAACATGTTCTTGAAGAGCTTTTGGAGGTGATGCATTAAATATTTGAGGCCCAGACTCTTTTGGGGTTATAGTTATATAGTTATATAGTTATAGTTATATAGTTATATAGTTATAGTTGCAGGGAAGCAGGGGATCAGCTATTAACTATAGTTATATAGTTATAGTTGCTATAACCCCAAATGCATTATTAGGGCCAACTGTATCAAACTGCAGTTGTATTCCAACAAAATGTTTAAGAAAAGCAGTAGCCACTGAACTAAAAATTATATTAAATCTATTTAATAAATCTGTGCATCATTACTTCCCTGATCCAGTTCCTAAGGTAACACAGAGCACGTGTGTGAAGCCTCTAAGTCCTTGCACCTCCTGTAGATTCTGGACTGTTACAGGGCCAAAATATGGCTTCTTTAATGATGGCAGATGTAAAACATGAGATTCTCAATCTTTACTGTCACAAAGGCACAAAACTCTAATTTTCATGTGTCCTCTATGCTAAGACTTCATTGGAAACTTGTAGGTCCTGGAGCTGCCCTACATACTAATTGAGTCTACTAATGTGGCTAGTGATGATGATGGGCTTTTTAGAGGCTGGCATGCCCTCTCAACAAAATACTTGAAGACCGTCCATCCCTTACAGTTTCACTTAGGAAATAATGCTCTTTTATTGATATAAAAACTTCTTTTCTTGGAATATGCCTTAAGTAATGTTACTTCTGGAAAGCGATTATTACTGAGATTGGTGTTCTTGATCCTCTGTTGTACATTTGGGTCAAAGCATTACTGGGAAATGAACATTTTAACAATGTAATCTAATTATGACTGATTAACCCAGAGCTAAACTACTTCGATATCAACCATATTTTAAAGCTTTCTGTGGTACATTTAAGCTGTAGTTTTAAGTCTTGTAGACCTAAAATGAGATAAAAGCCATGGGCAACCAGCATATATATGGCCAAAAGAAACAAGCATATAGTTAAGCTTCTCTTCGTCCTTTTTATGCTTTCCAATTGTTTCCATCTCTGGTGCTGAAGACATCTACATTCCACAAGCATCCTCTGTGTTGGGACTCCAGTTGCCTACCATATTGCAAACGTTCAACACAGTATTGTGCAAGCACAATAGCCTTCTGTGCCATTGCTGTGCTGTGACACAGCATTCTCAGTTATTTATTAACTGTGGGAACAGAGCTGTCCCGTACAGCTTTGAAACCATTCAGTGCACTGAAGCATTAGCCATTCCATCCATTCATTCCCACGTTTCTGGTGTTCCTGTTTGCAGGTACAGCAAGTGCAGACTGTGCAACAAGTACAGCACGTCTACCCAGCCCAGGTTCAGTATGTGGAAGGAAGTGACACAGTCTACACTAACGGAGCTATGTAAGTTGGTAAACCTTCAGAATGTGAGTGCTCACTAAAATGGGTAGCTAAATATACACTTTTGGTGACATCCTATCAGGCACAAGCTTGAAAGAAAAATGGTTGAATCAAAGATCTTTTATTGTTGTCATCTGAAAGAGTTTTTTGGGATAAAAAATTTAATTATATCACATTTATTGAAGAAGAAGGTTTGTTTAAAATGAATTCAAGTGATAAAGTTCAAGTGTTATTTGTACATTATTCTGTTGTTTGAAAATGAAAATCTTTGAAGGTTTTGGTAAATTCGGTCCACAGGACTAGCTTTGTCATAATGTAATGATCATAATTTGATGACTTTTCTCCCATTCTGGTTTACCTGTTTTCTTCTCATTTGTGAATCCTAAACATCTATTGTACATAGATATGGGAAATGGATAGGACTTCCCAATTATCAAGAATGACTTTTGACTAGTACCTAGATTAAGATACTGCAGCAAATGAAAGTAATTTAGAAGATTGCTAATCTGTAGTCATTTGGATTGAGATTTTGTTTATAGAAAGTTGCTTTTGAATGAAGTTGTTTGTCGTAAGTTATTTTTGAAAAAAAATGATGAAAGACAACCAGCTGTTGATAAAGGAAAATGTTTTTTTCCCCACACTTTGGTAGGTTTTTTCTTCAGAAAGTTCTAGCACTTTCACTCTTCCATTTGGAAGCTTAAATCTAAACATCCACATTAACGCCGTGTGACTTTTATTGCAGTCTGTAAAATATTGCCTGATTTTCTTGAACACATTTTAAAACTAAAATACGTTGTTTTCTTAACTGTATTTAGATGTTAAGTAGATGTATGTAAGTAACCAAATTGCCAAGGAAAATAGCAACTTCACTTAGCAGTCAGTGAAAGGAAAAAATCAGGCATAACTGTTAAAAAGATTGGGACTGTGATCAATTAGGCAGTGGGTGGTAGTCCTAATGCTTGAGGAAGTGCTTGAGAATGTGGGAACTGAATACCAATGTGTGGAAAAAAAGAAAATATGGTGACAAGTCTTATAAAAAGCCAAGATTTGTGGGCATCTGTGAAAAGGAGCTGCTAAAAAACTCTGAGAACGGATTAATATCTCAGTCTCTATACAAGAGGCTGTACAGAAATTTTTATGCCTCTAGTTTTGCTGGTATAGTTACTAGCAATTTGTTTTGTAGACAGTACTTCAAAAATAAGTGAAAGGAGGAGTTCACTGGCACAACATTGCATATATTACTTTTCATCGCATCTTGAGATGGTTGGTATCTTTATGAATGCATTACAGTTTATCTTTCTTGGGGTTAAGATATGTTAAATTTCAACACAAGTGAAGTTTGAGTTATGTAAGATTTTCTATGGAGAAAGCTTTCTAAAAAGAAAAGATTAACAAGTATTAATGGATTTTTCCCTAGATGGCAAAAGATAATTTGGAACTAATTATCAAAAAACTAATTATCTTCTTGTAGACCATTCTCCTGTGCTCTGACCTTTAGACACAGGCACACACTGGCTCCCGGGCCACTTGGTCAGCTTGCCAGCTGGTCCGGGTTGACGTTTGCTGGTGGTCACGCAGTCACTCACAGACCCGCACACGCTTCAGCTGCGAATCCGGGCGCAGGAGCTCTCTGACACGTGGTCTGACCCAGATGCTGGCATCTACTTCCACCTCTCCCCTGTGCCCGTTGCTGGCCTCACAAGAGACACAGGCCCTCTGACCCGTGGTTACTGGCTCTTCAGCCTCCACATGCATGAAAACACAAGAGAAAGCCCCTCATGCAGGAAAACAGTTTGTGCAGAAGTCTTGCACAATCCCCAAAGCTGATCCCCTGCTTCCCACAGTGTGTGTCTCATATGCCTCGGCAGTGACCCCTCTGTCAGGAGAGTGCTCTGGAGAGCCACCCTGTTGTTTCATCTTGCCTGGTCCAGGATTCTCCCCTGTACCACGGGGCTGACGGTCTCCTGGGACAGCCCTGGAGGAGCCGGGAGGGTGTCCACTCCTCCAAGCTGGTCGTTCCCCTCCCCACTGGTGACAGTGCCTCTGTGCACACGTGGGGAGGTGCTTACCGCACACCTGGCCACTTCCATTTACCACTTTTATCTTCCCATGTGAGCAGCTGGCACCCGCATTTTCTGCATTATATAGGACACAAAACTCTCTGATTGCTCAGTCCTGGTTAAAACAGAAATGAATATTGCTGACTGCTTAGAACCAGCCTTTACGTTTTCAGGATTTTGTGGAACCTGAGTCTGTTTGTTGGTTTCTGCAGAATGAGTTCATGGTATATCAAAGACACTCCTTCAGCCGGTGAGACTTATCCAGACTGTCTTTCTCTTCTCTGTGGAACAATAATTTACTAATGATTTACTAATCAATTTGTTTTTCAGAAAAAGTACATACAGAGAAATGCCACTTTTTTAGAACATACGCCTCTCTAGAAACTTTGGTTTTATTTGTGGGGACTGGGACCATTCTATATTTGTACTCAGGAGTTTTGAAGACTGTATATTATGAAATTATTTTTTTCCTGTATACGTTTATACTTTATATTAAGAATGGAAAAATTTCATTTCTGTAAATACAAGCTATGGGATATATGCACTAGGCATTAGAATGACATTTATTTGACAGGTAAGCAAGATTGTAATTCTAGCTTGCTGACAGCTAGCTCTCTTCAGAGCATAAAGAGTTAGTTTCATATTTGCTATTTTTTATCTTTACATAAGTTACATTCTTTTTAAACAAATAGTATATTAATTTCCCCTCTTTTTATTTTGTCACTAGGCTAGCTGATTTTGAGCTATATCCGTGAGGTTTTGACTTTTTAGAATTTTCAGAGGTGACCCAAAATCTTATCATCTCCCTAACCTGTAATAGGCTGTGTTACCTTCTGCTATGATACAAAATATATGGGCCAACCTTCTTTTGTTAAAATATTTGGGCAACTGTCCAGGTACATCATTTTCTGCCCATCATAATGGAATCTGAAAGGCAGAACTCTTGCATCCTGACAAGTTCCTGATACTGTGCTAAAGCCATATACTCTAGGAATTCTCTGTTTCACTCTCAGAAAAGATTAGCTTTGTAAATGATATGGTTAACTAGAGTCATCACTGGTTGGTCTGTTGGCTCATTTCCTTATGATTATGTGTTTGACTTATTTGATGACCATGCCTGAATCAAAAACATTCTTTCTAGCTCATGAAATGCTTTCATAAGGCAAATGGCAATAGCACTCTATCAATGCAATAAAAATTATGAGAAGTCTGTAATCCATAATTAGGATGAAGACATTAATTCAGCCTACAGAGATCTCTACAATAAAAGTTACAGCATGTTTGACAAGTATTATTCTTTATTTCAGAACAAAGAACGCAGTAGCATTGGTTTAAATCCATACAGGTTAGCCACATAAGATGTACATTCAATATGTAGAAGGAAACAGTTACTTCATTTTTTTGATTGTAGCAGTGAGAAGTTTGTCAGGTTTCACAGTCTGTCATGTGTAATCGTTCTATTTTTATAGCACAATTCTTCCCACGGATTTCATATCATGGTTTAGCTACACTTAAAAGTAATTTGATTGTATTATAAATGAGAGCATAATGATAATACAAGGGGTGTAACCTACAACTTGTCATATATATCGTTAAAATAAGATTACTTGAGTGATGATATCTACATTTGTGTCTGGTTAGTAACACTTCAGCTTGTCAAGAATGTCATGCTATCTTTAAACAAAAATGTACTGTTGTTACAATGTACTACTGCTAACATGGCAGTTTTCAGTGGAAAAAGGAAGAATGTTATGCATACACTTAGATTAAGAAAGCAGGTGAGTATCCTGTATTAAGCATGAATTTGTTTCTTACATAAACTGTAAAATATTAATTCAAAAT
>NW_010577460.1:644653-687165 GCF_000705375.1 Tinamus guttatus | reverse complement strand
TGAATCCAAGCAGAAGCCTGTATTCTCTACCTTCACCACCAATTTTTAAACTGCAATTTGTGTGGTTTATGTTGATATAAAACACTTTTTATGCAAACACAAGAATTCTTTGATACTCTACTTAAAAGTCTAATCAAAGAATTATTAACCATACAGTTAAACTTGTCACTCACATATTTTCTAATCCTTTTTCTGTGTTGTTATACTCACCTTTCCACTGTTCCCCTGCACACCAAAGTCAATAGCTTCCATCTCAGAGCGGATTACAGAAAGTTACCACTATTCTAGGTCCTTTGCCTGAAGAAGTATGATGGATACTAGGTCAAATTGTGGCTGTTTTTATGTTTTCTAGTGTGCTGTATACCTTGTTTGTACTTCAGTGGTTTGTATTTCCATGTTCCATCTCAATTTACTCAACATAGTACATTTGCTGGATGCTTCCCATACCCCTGATTATCTTCCCTGCGTTTGTTTTTTCTAGGATTCTATTCATAAATCATCCATTTTACATAGAATAACAAGTTGCTCTCACTCTTCATTTGCTAGAGAATGAAGGACATCGGTACGCCTGTAGCTGTACACGAACATAGTAAACTAAAATAAGCTGAAATAGTTTAGGTAACGTTGACCTGAACACTGAACAATTATTAGTGTAGCTAAGTTAAACCTCCAGGCAAGCCTACACAGGTCCAGACAGAAGAGGCCTAGCAAGCCCCAGTCTTCAGGCCAGACAGATTTATTACAGAGCCTGTGACTAACACTACTAATACAATATTTCTTGGACTATAGGTCTGCAGTGACTCACCATCAGAACTTTTAGAACTCTGTAGCTAACTTTGTTTTCCCATCCAGTAAGAATAACATACAGGTTTTAAGAGAGCAATTTCTAAGCATTCTCCTCAATTTTGATTTACTTAATCTGGTGACTTTACTGGTTTGCATGCTTTTCTTTTTAATGTTCTGCATGCTTTTCTTACAGTCATGCATTATTGTGTGCTTTAAGTACTTTATTTGCTTGTGGAAAAAAAAAATCACAGAATTCTGGATCAAGGTGGGAAGGGACCTTTGGAGTCCAACTGCCTTGCACAAACAGGGTCACTTAGAGCATGTTCTATTGCATCATGTCCAGGTAGAATTTGACAGGATCCCATCACCTCTCTGGTCAACCTGTGACAGTTCTTGCCACCCTCACAGTCAAGAGGCTTTTCCTGAAATTCAGACAGAATTTCCTGCGCTTCAGGTTGTGCCTGTTGCCTCTTGTCTTGTCACTGGCCATCTCTGAAAAGAGTCTGGCCCAAGCCTCTTGACACCCTTCCTTAAGGTATTTATACATGCTGACAAGATCCCTCTTACTCCTCTCTGCTCCAGGCTGAGCAGCCCCAGCGCTCTCAGCCTCTCCTCACAGCAGAGCTGCTCCAGGGCCCTCCCCAGCTTCGCAGCCCTGCGCTGGCCTCTCTCCAGTAGCTCCGTGTCCCTCTTGTCCTGGGGAGCCCAGGGCACGTGCAGGACTCCAGACGTGGCCTCCCCAGGCTGAGCAGAGGGTCAGGGCCACCTTCCTCCCCCCGCTGGCCGCCCTCTTCCTCCTGCAGCCCAGGACACCACTGGCCTGGTGGCCACAAGGGCCCCTTGCTGCCTCCTGCTGGGTCGGTTGTCCCACAGGAGCCCCAGGGCCTCCTCTGCAGAGCTGCTCTCCAGCAGGTCACCCCAGTGTGTGCTGATGCCTGGGGTGGTTCCTCCCTCAGGGGAGGACCCTGCACTTGCCTCTGTTCAACCCCATGTTGGGGCTTCCTGTTTGCCCAACTCTCCAGCCTGTCCAGGTCCCTCTGAACGGCAACCCAGTCCTGGGGTATCAGCCGCTGCTCCCAGTGTTGTGTTAACTGCCCTTTCATAGTCTGGGTTTGGACTCTGGTTATCTGCACTTTTTGCACATTTTGCACTTTTATTAAAGAAAAATTGGTTATAGGAAAGGATAACTTACTGTCAATGATTTTTATCATAGATTTATCAATCAAATGATTGTTTTATCAGTTCTCTGCCTCTACACCAATGCGAGAAACTGTTGTGGATGGAGGTTATTGCACTGAGAAGTCATCTATATTAAAAAGTTCTGAATCTATTTTGGTAACCAGGGTGGATTAGCAATGTCTGAATGAATATTTAGTCATAGGAGCAGATTTTTTGCGGAGAGGCAGGAAGACATATGCGACGGAGAGAGAGTGGTAATTTTTGTTTGACTGCTGTGTTATGTTCTGTTGTGTCAATGTTAGGTTTTGCAGTACTTAGCCACGCCTTGGAGCTGTAGCTATCCATTGGCTGCAATAAAACCTCCTCCTGATGTCAGAGGAAGGATTCTCAGTAGTTTCCAGAAGCTCTGTGTCAAACACAGGGATTTACTACGTTTTTAGAGAAACTTCAGAATATGGTGGGAAAGAGATTATCTTGCCTTCCGTACACAGACATTTTCGTACATGTTGTGGTAGCATAACATTCATCATGAGCATTACTTTGTAAATAAATAATAGTGAGTGATAGAAATTTCAACAAGACAGACATTTCTAAAACATGACTAAAACTCACATAAATCTATAGATAATATTTTCCAAGCAAATATAAATATGAGGAGGATGGCACAAAGAAAAACTGGGGCCACAATCAGCTCATGTAAATAGAGACATGGTGTGTTGGCAGGAGCACTGATTTATGCAGGTAAAAAGATCAGAGTCTTGACATTTTCATAGAACTGAAGAATAAAAGATGCTGGGATAAATCACTTGCCATGTGTGCACGTGCCCACTAAAAACTTAAGGGAGAATCACAAGAAGATACACTATTTCAGTATCACTATTTTTATTCGCTCCTTTTTGTTTCCCCAAAGTATTAGTGTTCTGAAGAGATAGAAGTGTCTCTAGAATTTAAGCTAAGTAAAATTATGTAAGTGTCTGTAATCACATACAAGACATTGTACCTAATTCAGACAGTAATGCAGAGTTTAATGGATTTAGAAGTTGTTTTGTGTTTTCACAGAATCAGAGAGCGGTTGAAGCTGGAAGGGACCTTTGGACCTTTTCTTCATATACCTGAATAGAATTTTATTTGTTATTTTCATATTACTCATATATATATATATATATATATATATGTAAAATTTTTTATTAACAGCTTGGTTTATCACCTTAAAGGCTTTCGATCACTACCTTTTTTTTTTTTTTTATCATCCCCTCTGGTCTTCGTTTTTGGTTACCAAAACTGGTTGAATTTTGTCTCAGTTCTAAGACTTTTTGCTGAGTTACAATTATTTTTGCATGTTATAACTTACGCATCTCACTTGTTATTACCTGGCTGATCTGTGTTGCTAAAAGTTTGTTTAAGCATCTCTAATAATCACATGGCTGTGAGGAACAAGTTATAAGCCTGGTAGTTGGGTGAAAAGGAAGTGTGTATTTTTGTTGGAGTCTGACCCACTGGTGTACCCCAATGATTGCTCTTAAGACAGTGGTAAAGATTACCGTTATATATGGATAATTATACAGATATATATACAAGTGTTGAGATACAGTCAGCCCTTATTTAGAGACTACAGACGATATATGAATCATTAAAAGCAGACAAACTTTCCCTTCTCTTGGCTGACATTTGTATGTCCTTTGCAATTTTGCAGTACATACAGTGCAAAATATATGATATCTCACTAAAATTCATTATTTCACAATATGTCACATTTCTATTCTGTGCTTCTCTGGGGACTGACTTTTTTTCCATAAGTTTTAGCAGATAATTCATTTAACATTGAGTTAGTAAATTATTTATTCAGTGCTTCTAGATGGAGGCATTGATTGTTTGCCAACCTTATATAATTTGTTTATAGCTGTTGTACCTTATTTCTGGAATTACACTATATTCCCTCACTTAAATAAACAAGCCAAATAACTTATTTTCCTTTTATTTTCTTCTCCTGAAGCCGATCAACAACTTACCCTTACACAGAAACCCAGATGTACAGCCAAAACACCGGGGGGAATTATTTTGATACTCAAGGAAGTTCTGCCCAGGTGACGACAGTGGTGTCCTCTCACAGTATGGTGGGCACTGGTGGGATTCAGATGGGTGTCACAGGAGGACAGCTCATTAGCAGCTCAGGAGGAACCTACCTGATTGGCAATTCCATGGAAAATTCTGGTCATTCGGTGACGCATACAACGCGGGCCTCCCCAGCTACAGTAAGTATTTCAGACCTCTGTAAAATCTTTGGGGTTCATCACTAGGATGTCCTTGCGTGCTGACATATACTTCTGGAGACAGAATGTGTAGTGCTGTTATGTTGGCAGAATTACTGGTTGTGAGATAAACAATATATATGAGTAAGAAATAAAAATATTGTGAGAACTCAAATGTGAAGACCTTTGCTTTGAGAGCTTGAAGATATTTGCATTCTGTAGCTTAGCTTTATGCATACAAATAATGTCAGTGAATGCATTAATGATGCTCACATAAGAATAAGTTTGAGCTTGAGAGTTTGTAGAGCTGTGGCCTAAAATAGTCTCCTTCAACATTTTGTACTCTTTATGAAAAAGATGTTGCTGAGAAAAAAAAAGGTTTTAGATCTGAACAGTGTTACTTATAGATAAGTGTAACTTTCATGCATTTGTTATGCATTTCAACTATGTATTAGTGTTGCTTTGGTAGCTTATTTCAAAATATATACATTTGTTCAGAACACTGATGTATTACCTTTTAATGCTTTGGATATACTTATTTATAGTAGTTCTCAGAAGTCTGTTCAGGTTCAAAATTCAATAAGGGACATGGCTTATGGAAAGGTGTGACAACTCTGTTACAGCTGAGATAGATAATATTGTGGAAACTTAAATCTGAATACAGACTTTTCCTGTGACAGCTTATTCAATCAGCCTGTATTCCAATTAAGAAGATAGATTTTTAACTCGTCTAGTCTTGCTGCATAACATTAATGAACACTTTTACATAATTCTTCTGGGCATTTTCATGTGATGATAGAGATCTTGAAATTATGTGGAAGATAACTGTGAGATACAGAGCTAGAAGAGTTGAAAAATGTCCTAAAGGTGATACAGCATGATTGGTAATTTTGATTCATCAGTACTCAAGGGGATAGGAAATTAAGGGATTTTATTTTTAGGAACCACTGTAATGAGCAAAAAAGAAATATTCCTCTAAGTTTTTCCTAGACTGATGATGAAAATCTTCTATAACATCAGATAAATTATATGATCCTATAGAGTCTCTTAATTTTGATTCTTAAAAGAATTACAAGTGTACTTACAGTGTATCATACTGTAAGTTTGGTATTATACACTGATGACAGAATTCAGTAAATGGATATGACAAATTGAATGTGAAATCAAGCAAAGATTAAATGCATGCAGTAAACAAATGAATAGGAGTAGACTTAGTTTGAAGTGGGATATTCTAGAATCATTTGAATGATAGCAAAATCTCATGTTGCATTTTGCAAATAAAATGCCCCAAATTGCCAAAATCAGAACTCAAATTTTCCAAAACTTATCAAAATCTAAGATTCATATCTTCAAGAATATTGTGGTTTCATGTGTTAAAAAAAAAAAGTGTTTCAGTTAAGTTGCTCTAAGTAACAAAGTAACATTATACTTATGTATCAGTTTGCTTTTTGGAAGAGATAACATTGCTAATTAAAATGATTAAATTGCCTTTTTAGAACTTAAAATGACTCGGCTATTTTCTGAGGCATTAAAATGGATATAGTTCTATAGTTCTGTAAGTATGAGATGTTAGCATATATAGAAGTTCACTTCTTGCTACTTCAGAGGGACATAATATATAACAATTTTAGATCTTACCATTTTAGGCTATTTCAGCTGATACATTCAGGAGTCAATTAAAACATAAAAGGTTCAGTTTAAACTGGAATGTGAAACACCAACTCTGTTTTCATTTTACTAGACGGTATGAATAAATTGTGCAAACTAGAGCAGTGAAACGTTCTATTTCAATAGTACTCTGCGTAGCTAGAGCTCATTTCACTTGTGATCCTCATTTTGCCTGCACCATTGTAATGCTTTTCATTCTTGCTGAGGGAATTTGTTGGAGACATCAAGATAGGGTATATCCAGACTGGATTACCATTAGAGTACTCTGCAAGAGTTTCCAAATTTTGAATTAATTTGGATAATTTTATCATGGAGTTGAAAGAAGCAGAAATGCATGAAAAGTTACCCACATATATGTGCATCACAAGCTCGTTATTTTTGTCACAGAGGCTCAGTTTACTGTCCCCACCATATAAATTCATTTACTTCGTTGTTTTTCACCCCTACAGATCATATCATTACCTTTCTGCAATCAGCAAATTAGTTGACGTAATTTCAAATTGATATTTTTAAAATAGGTTAAAAATGTTTCAGGTTAAGTGTTAATTATATAAAATAATTCTGTGTTATTGACTGTGTTTTGGGTAAAGAAACCTAAAAGTCTTAGTTTTCCTGAGTTATCAATAATGCTTTTTACAGACTTCAGTAAAACAGACTAAGAGAATTTTCACTTTAAATTTGTCTTCACTGTATTTTTCTTATAGTTTAAAATAATTTATTTTTGCTTCAGGTTTAATAAAGAATTAATTCTTAATAAACAGCTAATATTTTTGCTTATAATATTCCATGTTCCATACTATTTTCTGAAAAAAATATAAAAGACGGCTACTCTTTTCAAGCTATAGCGGACCTTAGCAATGCTTTTTTTGCACAAAACATTAAGAGTTGTGCAATTTCAGAACTATTCTAGTATATACACACTATTAGTTTATGTTAGTATGAATGAAGAAAATTTGTTAGCATTTTCCCATGTCATTTCATTTCCATAACTTTTTTGCTTCTTGCCATGATACCCTTTTCTGGACAGTTAAATCACTTCCATAACTTTTGTTTTGTTTTTCACTAAAACAGAACTACATTCCATTTAGAAAACCTATGTCAGACATGGATGAGATAAACAGCTTTTTAAAATGCCAATTTTGGTCAAAGATAGATTGTGACAGCATTGTACAAGAATTAATTTGGCTTAGCTGGTGGTCTGTTTGAAGGTGATTTACATGTTGATTCCTATGTGAAAAGGCAGTTCCACTGCTGAAGACGCATCTGCAGTAAAGAAAGAAATACGGAGTTTTATTGTATATGCACTAATTGTTAAGCCAGATCATTTTCCATTTGTTTTCTACAAGTAAATATCAAAGGACTGTTCTCTAGAATAGAATAATGTAATGAACATATTTTGTAACGTCAAAACTTAAAAAAAAATACATAGTTATTTAGTAATAATAAATATATTGTTTTGCTTGACAGCCAGTGAGATGTTCCCATCTGTTAGTCTTGTTTTTTTTTCCTGACAAGCTTTAGAGTTGATCTACTTACACTTCGATTTGAAGTTGATTCCACTTACACTGCTACAGTTTGAAATTAGTTTTTACTTACTAATCTCTTAACTGATAGAGGATTTTTTTCTTTTTTCTGTTCCCCAACTCTACTGGTAGATTGCAGCAGAATTATTATTCATCTGTCTAAGATCACATTATGTATATAATGTGATCACATTATGTACATTATATTAATTTGATTTTTATGCTCTAAACTACTATTAGGTTATCTAGTCTGACCTTGTACACTGACTAGCAACAAATCTTTACTCAGGTCTTTTTCTTCTGAGCACAGTAGCACATTTTTTGTGAAAAAAAGGCATCTGATCTTGTTTTCCAGATACTAGAAGGTAGTTTTTTTTTCCTTCGTCTTCTAAGTAAATTACATCAAATTGTACCACAGTTATTAAAAGCAGGGCTTAGATATGAATTACCTAGAGGGATGGGAAGATTAAAAGGTTTGGGGATCTTTTGCCTTTATGATCCTCTATCTCCAAAGACTTCTCCTCATGCTTCAGTTTTTGCTTCATGGTCATGGAATATCATGACTTCTATATTCTCCAGAACAAGACAGAAATTTCAGTGTTGCTTATATAAAATATGTTTATGTCAAGGCCCCTGTAAGGCCCTTATTTTGTCATTGTATGTTTTGAGTTTGAGGCTGCAGCATTTCACAAGGCATGGAGTATGGGGAAAAGGGAGAGTGACCTGACGAGGGACTGCGATGAGCTGCAGCTGCTTCTCTTCGGATTTGATGTGGCATCAGCTTTCAGTCATTGGCTTTTGGCACAGTTCTATGGAAACACCATATAACACCTAGTAGTGTGTTTCCAGCTTTGGCACATAAAAAACTCTCATGTTAATATATCAGAAAACAAGGATAGGTGTTGTTAGAAACATGGTGTGTTTCTGTTTTAATTACATACTAAAATTGTCCTAGGAAATACAATTTTTTTTTGACCTTGGGTACTCAAAATAGGTAACTAGATAAATAGGTAACTCCATCTAAAGGGAGTTTCTACCCATACCCCATATTCTTTTCTTCCATTCCATCTTCTTATCTACATTTCTTTCATTTGAAAATGCATAAGCTGGATGCCAGCTGACTTTCCACTGATGTTCTCACAACGGCCCACTTCTGTGTGGTGTAGAGCTATCACCTTTCTATACGAGTGGAATCTTCTCTTTCTACTCTCATATCATTCTGTTCTAAAATTGCCAGCCTTTCTCTCTCTGTGGCTTTATCTTGCCCTAAATTTTTTAGAATTGTTTATAGTAACTGTCTGAATTCAACTTACCTTTTAGTTTTAACTTATGATTTTCTAAAGAAAAAAATTCCAGGAAACACATGACTTTTTTTTTTGTGCGTGATCTCAAAGTCTTCTCATAGGCTTGGCAAGAGGGTTATGTTGATTTTCTTTAAAGGATTTGGATCGAGTGTGGAAGAACCAACCACAGAAAGATCTAGTGATTAATTTGGAGTATGTGTTCTCCACACAACAATACACAATGCAGTGTGTACACAACAGTAGACAACAATAAAACAGTAGTTGACTACTAGAAAAACAAGAGAAAGAGGATGGAATTTTATCCATCTTTTAGAAAACAAATAGTCATTGGAAAATTTTGTGACGGAATACTTATCCATCCTAAACTCCTAACATTTTGGATTTGTGCTCATCTATGGGTGTTACGTGTGATTTTGTTTCCTGTGTTAGCCCCTTGTATTCTCCTGTAATCACAAGAGAACACATTATATTCACTAGCCAATATATGTATGCTATGTACACCCAGGCTTCTCAGGAAGTACGTTGACTGTTGAACAGTAGCTGTTATATATATTTAACTGTGGTATTATATTTATAAATGAATCAACATAATGAAAATCACTAAGATTTTAAGGTTTATCAGTATTCTTGTGAAGGTTACTAGCAAAAAGGCCAGGGTTATTTTACATATTTTTATATTCTTCTCTTTATTTAATCGTTTATTTTTATTTCAGCAGACTTAAAATAATAATTTTCATTACACCTTCCTGATACTGGTTTGTTCTCTTTAGCAACATTTCACAGGGTCTGTTAAAGCCCTGTGTTCTGCTGCAGCTTTGCCTATTATGAGGATTGTTAAACTTTTGAATTTATTTCTCCTGTCTGGGCCTGAGTTTTCTTACATTGGTCAGTACTGTTCATTTTTGAGCCTCTTTGCTCCTTGCCAAGCTTATCGCAGCAACTCAACCCTCTGGCATGAGTTTCAGCCAACAGTATGACATTTATGCAATTAAGGCATGTTGGTGGCACCCTAAATAATGAAAGCCTCATATTTTCAGAGGCTTTGAGTCCACTTATCGTGGCTATTATTGTGTTTACACCTTATTTAGGTAAGCATAGTTGGCATGGCTGGCTATACCAAATTAATCTTTCTAGTATTTATATGGTGAATTAGTAATTCCTTCATAATGGAGCCTGTAATTGAAATTCCTTCTAAGTCCACTTGGTTTAAAGCCTAAAAGGGTAAGCCTTATAAAGTGAATACAAGGCATTGTGAATGGTAGGTACCAGAGGAACAAAGACAGGATCTTTTTGACCATAATGAAACAGATGAACTTAGTTTTAAGATCCCACCTAAAACTGTGTGTTTTATTGTCAGTAGATAGTGATTTTAAAGTGCAGCAGATGAGGAAAATAAGTTGTAACATATCCAGGTTAATCATGAAACATCAGGGATTAAACTTCTGATGCTTTTTTTCTTATGGCCTCAGAACAACTTACTCCTCAGAACTCCTCAGAACAACCTACTATAAATATTTTGTGTTAATTGAATCATGCAGAAAATAATATTTTTTTGCACTGAGTGTTAGGCAGACAGTTTTTCAAAATGAGCTTGGGATTGTTATTTGCTACATCTATGCTATAGAGATTCTAAAGAATGTTTATCTAGTAATGTATTATGAATGGTGAACATAAGATAGCAGCTGCAGTTAATAACTTCCTAATCTGTAGATCACACAAAAACTGCTTTTTAAAAATTTGTTTTAGGATACAGGTAATAGATACAGCAATCAGAAATACCCTCAATACCTGTGATATTGGATGAAACCGTCCTTTTGTTGACTAAACAAGTAAACTGAGAGAAATCTAAAATCACATTTCCTGCAGCTGTTGTGCTCTACTTTAGCCTGTCCTGTATTTATACTAGAATGTACACTGATTAGCATTGCCATTAGTAGTGCAGTTTTTAACATGATCTAGTTGCTGTGGCAATGTGCTGTTTAACATTGATAGTGTACATTTCAGCTATCGGTGAGAAGACTTGAATTTAAAAAAATCTGTATTAATTAAACATTTTTAAAAGGAAGAATAGAAATATATGGACGAATCATACAGCCAAATGAATGAATGTGTACTTTTCTCTCATTTGGTATTTCATATATATATATAGCTAGTCATTGGTCTCCGTGCATATTCTTAGAAATGTTAAGAAATATCAGTCTATGTGCTTGTGCAGTGCATGATTTGAAATATTAATTTGTTTCCATATTTTTTGCACAAAATTTCAAGGTGATAATTTTCAAAATATTTAGGAAACATTTCATGCCTATATAATTAATTTGTGTAAGTTTTACATGAACAAATTCTAATTCAAGTAGCTGGAGTTTTCTATATAGTCAGTAACTAATTTCCTGTAGAACGTCTTGAAAACCTGAGGGCTCAAATCTGCTGAAAGCTTGAGATTTTAAAAATAAAGTATATTGGGATGATAGAAAATCAAGAAGTAGCTAGAAGGTCAGGAACAAACAAGGCAAGATGAATGACTCATTGTCTGGAAAATCTGCCTCCAAATTGGGCATATATATTTATGCTCTAAAATACTTAAAAGATTAATTTATGAACCTGTGTAGGAAGAAGGTTTCTGCTAATGAAGATTTATCTTACATATCTGTCAGGTAAAGATAAAAGTTCATCCAATCAAAATTTAGACTAGAATTAATGAGCAAGATAACAGTGAAAATAGTTTTAATTGAAATGCTAAATATTTCTAGACTACGGAAAATGACGATTTTGAATGTAAATCAGATATCTCTGTAAAAGTGCCTAACTAACTGAGTGATACTTTCTTGAGGTTGAAGAAGCTATTAACTTCTTTTAGTAGCAGTGAACACTACTTAGTCTAAACTAGCAGCAAGAGCAGACTAGATGGTCATAATGATTTGATAGCTTGAAAAATCATGTTTTAATATCTAGGAGTTGTGGGCACAGATTCAATGTTTTCCATGGCCCTACTGGCAAAATGTTATTAGAAATAAACAAAATCCAGCAATGATAAAAAAGTTTTTTTTTTTCATTTGGCCTGTAACATACCACCAGAAGGCATTAAAGGAATAAATCAGCAAGGAATGCATTTCACTTGGTCTAAATATTAATATTTCTAGTAGATTTGTTGTTTGAAAAAGGCTTCAGTAAGTAATTGCAGCAAAATGAGAGGGTAATGCAATGGCAGCAATAAGATGTAGGATGTGTAACTTTAGTCTTGTAGTACTGCTGTAAACAAAGTATTGTCAAGCAGTGACTAAGATTCAGAATTAGGATTGAAATGTGTCCAAGTTCTTTGTTGTTTGATTGCAGTACCATGTTGTGATGGCTGCAGTTAATAGTGAATTGGTCTTACTGTGATAGCATTATAAGCTTGTAATTTTTATCGTAGTGATAATTTTAGTATTTCATCTTTTTTGTGTAATTGAATGCTGTACTATATTTTGCGCTGAACCAAGAAGAAATCAAGATATTTAAAACATATTCTTGCCATATCTGGGCAAAATTTCTTGCATAATTATAATTCATTTTCAATAACTTTTCTTATGAAAAGGCTGGCATTGCTGGTTTTAAATATCTTTAAAAGAGAGATGAGGGTTTTTTTTTTTAACTGACAGTTCAATAAAAACTCTGGCTTACAACTTTTTAAAAAACTAATTTTATATGTGCAGTAAATTCAAATATGAAGTATAAATTCAAATATAAAGTATTTTTAAGCTTCTGCTATATATAGAATGAATATAGAACAAATTAAGCTCTGATGAATTGAGACTGATCTAATCAGATCAAACTGATAAATTACTAAAATCATTGGATAATACTGGGATATTAACAGTAGGATATGGAGAGTCCATTACAAACTGACAACAAGGAGAATAAGTTGTCAAAAATCAACTTTTTTCATTATTTTTGTTTTTAATGTTTAATGTAGCTAATTAATTAATGTGTCTTTTTACTGCATGTTGCATGGTCTCTATCATTCTCAATGTTGGTTTTGCTAGTTTAGCTCCCTAGTTAAACTACAGCTGAGTTCCAGTTCGGTTTTTAACACTGTCTTTGAGGAAAAGATGCATTAAAATTCGGAGAAAAGAGGATGGATGCAAGTGTACTCTCTTTATATATTTGCATTAGGAGTGATGCTGCTCTATGATTGTTGGTATTATTCATATATTGTTACAAGACAAATTGATTGCAAACCAATCCAAAGTGTTTTTCCTAAAGACTGGATCGTGCTGTATGTATAATCCCCAAATTTCCATTTAGCTCAAGAAGTGGAGATGTTCAAAGAGAGCTTAGCCAGTGCGATCTTGTTCCTTTGAAGCTAATGTCAGAAAACATATAGAGTTGTTTGTGGGCAAGATTTCATTCTGTGATTGCAGAGAGAATTTTTGTTTCAAAATGAGTTCTGATTCCTAGCTCCTCACAAGTCTTTTTGATACAGCTGGAGGAAAAGTAGGGAGTGTGTTTTGCATTTAGGGAGTGTTTTTCTATTGTTAATGATAATCTTTCTTGGTGAGTTTTTTTAATGTTTCAGTGAATCTTTTTTTATTTGAGCGTGGAGAGAGGTGTAATGGACTTTGAGGATGTGTGAGGATGCTCACATGCAAGAAAAAGGTCTTTCTGGCCTCACTGGGGGGCTGTTTGCCTTCACTGGAACTTTGCAATTGAATCTTTTAGTACTCCATTTACCCTAGTCAGGAGTGGAGTAAACATTTCTGTTGATCTTTAAGCAATCTGTCAAATTTTCTCTGATCAGCCTTTTTTTGCTATCTTGTCTTGAGTCCTTTTTTTTAATGACATCTATTATCAGATTGAAATGGCGATTGAGACGCTGCAAAAGTCTGATGGTCTGTCCACTCACAGAAGCTCTCTTCTCAACAGCCATGTAAGTTGTCTCTTCTTCACATACACTATCCCTGGCTTGTTCTGCATGCTTAGCCTGCCCCTAACATTTGTTTGATTTTATTGCTGCCCTTTGCTCTTAACCATTTGTCTTAGTTGCTTGTAATCTTACACTACATCTCTCGTGGCTTTATTTTGTGGGGTTAAATGTCCTTATTCTGCAGAGTGTGTCTGTTTCTTAGGTTCTGTACCTGTGTTAACAAAAGTTAACACACCTTCTGCTTGCAGATTATAGAGTAAATGTCGAAATAATGTTCAAATAATTCTTAATTTTCTAGGTTTTGACATTTTAAATAAAGTTGTCTGCAAGGAAGAGTCTGTGTACCCAGACTAATTCAAGGGCATGTGAAAGGGGACAGAAGAGTCAAATATGTCACATCATTAGGTTATTTTTTGGTGTTTCTTTGTTTATTCTCAATAGGAAATTTATTCTGAAATTACTTAAGGTTGCTGAAGATCTGTGTGATGACCTGGAAAAAAAAATCATAAGCAGTCTAATATATAGTGTGAATTACATGTTTGTCTTTCTACTGACTTCTGCTTTATCTTAGTTTGTAAATCCTACACTTAAAAGAGTTTTCCATATAAGAAGGTAGAAGATAGATGCGTAAAAAGACGATTTCCAAATATTGTGATGTATAATTTTGAGGTAAAGGAAAAAGTGCAAAAGTTAATTTAAAATTTGTTACGCAAATAATAGTTTTATGGAAGTTGTTAGTCTGTCTTGACATGTTTTTTTCTTCTGTTAGTAAAACCAGCATTGTATTTTTTCCTCATTCAGTTTTTGTGTTCTGCCTCCTGCTTTTTGCTAACTAATGTGTATAGTTTCAAATCTCTGCTTTGTTTTGCGATAGAAATTTAAATTTGGTCGGTTGTATTAGAGTATGATGATGTAGGCTGTCACTCAGAAGTAAAATGAAAAATGTATATTTTGGCAGGTTTTGGCCTGCGGTTTTTGTTTTTCTTCTTCTCCTATATAAATCTGCTAATATGGGGAATAAATTAGATTTGTTTTGTGAAAATTTGACATTGTTTTATACAAAGGCAGTTGGAGTTAGTAACATTCACTGGAAGAATTTATTCTATAAGATTTAGCATTTAGAATATCTTGTAGCATTAGAACTTCAGCATTTAGAAGATGCTGAAGTTGGAAGAGGAAAGTAAAATTATACAAAGTGTACAGAAGGACTTCTAGAATCTGCCTTTGATGTTTACCAAGAATTCTTATAATGGTAAAGCATCCTAATAATATCAAAAATATTTAAATGTAATGATTAAAGAGACCATAATATTTTGGTGAAGAGACAGAAATCTAACCTGAGACTTGAACACCTTAAATGTCAGTAAGTCTGCGTTTAATTGTATTCTGTAGTCCAAAAATTTGGCACTAAAGTCAATGCAAATTACAATAGAAACTCTTACAACTGAAAAAGCTGTAGTCCTATCATTCTCTGTGTTACACACTCTTTAAAATGTGTTTCTGATTGATAGTGAGATGTACATCCACGAGCCAAGATTCAAATCTGAAAACCTCAGTTTCAGAATTGTATATCTTCTTGAATAAAATAGGTATTTTTAAAGCTTGTTTAGATAGAATATATTTATAAAGTTTGTAGATCATTTTCATTTTAAAATTCTGTAACAGCTACACTATTCATTCCAGGCGGTAGTATAGCAAGTAATGACTTCAGGCTTTTGCTACTGAACTAAACTTGCTCTAGAGCAAAAATATCTGTATTCTGCTTGCCTTCAGTTTTGTTTTCTAAGTGTTGCATTATGCGAGTTATGGTTAAAATGACATCTGTTAGACATTCAGATCATTAATAAAGTACACTTAAAGTGCTTTAATAGATGATAAACCATCTGGAAGAAAGCATCTTTAATTCTTCACATAGAAGTAAATTGGGAAATAACTGTTTTTATTTGTCAATCAATTCTTTCCCTTTATGGAACTAGGATTATTTCATGGTACTTATCCACTCTGTTTAGTAGAGATGAAATGCAACAATTGAAAGTTATAAGACTTCTGTTTCTAAGCACAGAGATGCTGGTGTCTGGTCATTTGTGAAATTAGCCGTTTAAAACATTCAGGTAGAGGTTAATGTTTATGGTTATATTTTTCCTTCAGCCTTATATCAAAATGAGAAATAAGCAAAAGTGATGAACTATGCTTTTTCCTTTTGTCTGTCCAAAATGGAAAATTACCTCCAAATGTTCTTTTTTTTTTCCATATTGGAACTATTTAGAGCCTACTTCTAATTTGTGTAGAATTGATTTTCAAAAAAAAAAAAAATTATAAAAAAAAAGTTATGTGCTGACATGTACCATATAAAAAGAAAGAATGGAAATGGTGTTTGAGAGTATAAAGTAAATTTCTATCATAAATGGCATACTGTGATTAAAACAAAGCTGCAAGCCAACTGTATTTGTTATGGTCTTTTAATATGTAATAGTTTTTCAATAACGAAAAAGCTAGAAGTAAAAGTATTCATATTTCATGAATAATGCACACTATAATATTGATATACATGTTCTTTAAATTGCAACTTCCATGGAACATTGATGAAACAAATTTGTAGTAGTATGCTAAAAGTAAATAATCCTCCAGACCAATACATTAAATATAATAAACGCATACATCTTGTATATCCTTTATTGTTTCTGCTTTTAGTGTTTCTGCTTTATTGAACTAAATTGAAAGTTATTATATATTTGTGTGACTATCTATCTATCTAGCTCATTAGAGTAAGATTTAGTTGTAAAGCATGAAGATGCAATATTCTTGGCTTGGGTTTTTAGTGGATGAAATTATTATTAACGCAAGGAATTTGTTTCCAATTTATAGGAATTATGTTTATGACTATTTCTTCATGGCTTTTGTTTCTCTGCAAATTATACATAATTTTATGAAGTGCTGGTTTGTAGCATTGACTCAAAAATATTTTAAGAAATAATAATTTTACTAGAGGTCACAAGTGCAATGAGTTCAGCTAATTCTTGCTAACTTTGAAGATCACAAAACACTATATTGTAGCTAGCATTTAAAAAATCTGTTTCACTGAAGAACAGATCCATTGGTTAACAAACCTGAAAAGTGGTCTCAGAAATGATGTATGTTTGATACTGGATGGTTAAGATTTTTTAAAAAATAAAATAATATTGAATTTACTCTTTTGTTTTTGATATAGCTCCAGTGGCTTTTAGACAACTATGAAACTGCAGAAGGAGTGAGTCTCCCAAGAAGTACCCTTTATAATCATTATTTAAGACATTGTCAGGAGCACAAGTTGGATCCAGTCAATGCTGCCTCCTTTGGAAAACTCATACGATCCATCTTCATGGGATTAAGGACCAGAAGGCTTGGAACTAGGTTTGTGTTAATGAAATCTCAAATTATAATAGAAAATAAGAATAATAACAGTGAACAGTGAAGAAACTTGTATGCTATTCTGTAAACAAATAAAATCAGTGTCTTAACATTCCAACTCTTTTTCTGTCAATTCCGTGTATTAATGTAGAGCATTTATGCTTTTCCCACAAGTAATAGTATTTTTATTTTTTCTGATCTTTTGAGTTCATGTATTTAAATTTTGTTATATATATTGCAGGTGCATTTAAAATACAACTTGCTGTTTGGAAATTTTAAGAACTGCACTTTTCCCCATTTCTAGATGATTTTCACTTTTCTGTATTTTATATTTCTTTTTCAAGTAGATTCTTGGTGTAAAATATTGAGAAATACTAGTTTATGACAGTGAAGTAATTTCCTAAGTTGGTAGAATTACAACAGGTGTGAAACGAGGGCCAATCCCAACTTGCAAGTGTTTTACAGGTAAGGCAAACTGTAAAGTAAATGTGATATTTCTGCATAAAGCTGATGCTTTTGTTCTTTGTTTTCCTATCTTTTTTTTTCCCATAAAGGGGAAATTCCAAATATCATTATTATGGGATTCGTGTCAAGCCAGACTCTCCTCTTAATCGACTACAAGAGGACATGCAATATATGGCTATGAGACAACAGCCCATGCAGCAGAAACAGAGGTATAGTGTGAAATAAATATGAATACTTATTAGTATTTCTGGTTCTTAAAACCTTGATTTTTCTTGCTTGGATGAATAAGAAAACCAACTTCTAATGCAAATTCCCTGCTGTAAGGATAAAAGTTTGCAGATGTGCAGTTGACATCACTGTTGCAGGTATGAGTCAACATGAGAAAATATGGCCCTAGAAATTTTTTATCGGTTTGCAAAAAGACTTGAGGTTTTTTAGCTGAAGAGAAGTCGCTAGAGCTTGGATTTCAAATTTTGTTGCTTCATTTCCTTTATTATTTATGTAAGCCCATGATTAAGCTCAGCTTGGTGTTGATCTCTTTCTCTTCACAGTAAATAAAGTGAACAGAATAGTTTCTCTGTAAGGTAATTTAAGAATTTTCTCTTTGCATCTGTTGTTTCTGGGGTTCACATGAATATTCAGAAGTGTTTGAAAGCCATTGCACTTTCTGAGAGTTCTCGAGAAAAAAAAAATGTTCTGGGAATTCTTGAGGGGAAAAAAAAAGTTTTAATCAGAAAGGAATGGCTAAACTTTTCTATAGGGCATACCTTCCTTTTAATCTGAGTTTTGCACGTCCACATCCACACACAAACCCTTCTGCTCATAGTTAATATAGTTAATTCATGCCAATCTTAATATTTGTTTCAAAAATTTGTACAGATTTTGATGAAGGGAGTAAAAGACAATATACTGGGAAGTTGCTTGAAGAGGTGTCTCAGTTACATGAGAAATACTGTGTTGTGGTAAAGAGGTCGGTTATGCTTTGATTCTACAGGTGAGAAAAAAACAGAACAGAAATGGAGAGAAGTGAAAGCCTCTATCAGCTGTCTCCAACATTGTCTGGAGAAGGCACAGCCATTGATCATTTTGGTGTTAAATACTTAAAATTAGCCAACCCAATATGTCTTCCCACATGAAGCTTTGTATCTCTTTGCTCTGGAAATCTCAGTAATTACCTTTTTGCCTTTTAAATTGTTCTCTGTATATACTCTTGAAAACTTGTGATTTCTTAGATATCTTAGAAGTGGAAGTGTTGTTTACAGAGTCCTGCTGGTGTATGATTCATATAAAGTAGTTCTGAGGATATTTGTTCATCCCTTGAGTTTGTTCAGGAGAGCACAGAGCTTTGAATTTCAGCTGGCCTAAATCCTGGCATCCTAAATAAATAAAACAAAGACATCAAAGACTTTGACATTTAACACTGTGAAAAAGTGTTTGTTGTCTCTATTCTGCGCGGCAAAGAAAATGCCAGCAGTACAGAATTAAATATAGAAGTTTGCAGAAGGATGTTCATCCAGAAAGTTAGAGGTTTTCATTAAAGTTGGAAATTGTGAATCATCCTTAGTTATACAATATGCTTCATCTGACCCTGAAAATGTTAAATTTTCTGATAAAAACAGGCTTTTTAAAGCAAAGTTTGATGGTCACAAAACATTTTATCTCATAAAGAATATACATACTAAAACAGTTTCTGTGAACAAGGATTAACAAATATGTAAAACACCAATATTTTACAGTCTGGCATGTTGACTTCACTATTCTTCCCTCTTTATAACCTTACTTGGTGATACAGCATCAAACTGTATTCCCTGTTTATTAAAATGTCCATATATTTTGTTTGGTTATTTTTAATGGAAACTGAGATATGCTTGTATTGTGTATATATGTGTGAGTGTATGAGTAGCACACAGAAGTTAGTGTTAGAAGTTAGATAACTACAGATCAGAGATGCTAGCAGTCCTATCTTCCAGCTGAGGCCATGGTTTGCAGACAGCAACCACCGATAGAGAAGCATAAAGTAGCTTTGAACTGCAGTGAAGAAATGCATAGTTAAAAACTGTATCTGGCTCCCTTGGCTGGAAGCTAAAACAAACAAATTTTCAGCTGGACCTGCTGTATGACTCAGATTTGCAGGTGAAATCCTGACTTGCCTGGAACATCCTGCTGCTGGATGTTTTCCATGGGAGGAGAAAGCATGGTGTTTAAATGTTTGTATTATCCATCAATTCTGGATCAGCTGAAGCTTTGACCAGCAGTGAATGGCGCTCACACAAAGATTATTGGGAAGAAATAAACTATTATGATATCTAATGTTATGCCAAATATATTGGCACAGTTTCAGGACTGGCAGTAGTATGCTACTACAGTATCATTGTGAAATCTATTGCCCTTAAGTTTTCCTTGTCTGACCATTTCAGGGAACTGTAGCAGAGATGAAATCCCTAAAGTCAAGATTAATTTTTAGGCTGTTTTGGTTTATCTCTTCATAAACAGAACCTTGTAACTTAGAAATTGAGTTATCTTTATGGTTTACAGTAGGGAAATTAGGTATAAGCACAGTTATTTTTCTCTTAGGACATTCTTCACAATGTATGTTTTCAGTTTCATTCGCAGAATTAAACTTCCAGTTTTGCAGGTATTTTCAAATACATCTTTCAATTTGTGCACATACCAATTATACCTTTTGCTTTCATTTATAGGATACGAGTGTTTAGCTAACATATATTTTAATATGTACAACAAACATGCTGCTATCCACCCTATATCGTAGCATTCACTAAAGATGTATATATTGTTTTGATCAGAAAGTATTACTATTTTCCAAGTATTTTGTTTACCCTGCATGTGTTTTTTTATGTAGAAAATAACCTGTATTATTTACTGTAGTCTTGCCTATATTCTCACACTTCCTGGATATATTGTCTACTATAACATTGGTTTTATAGCAAGCCATATCAAAGCATCAGCTCTTTACATGGCAGACAGAGAAATGGTGTATTTTTATGGTGTTGTTCTCTTTCTTCATGAAGTTGGAGTTTAATGTATAATTTTGGAGGAGAAAAAATGTAAATGAAAAAACTGCCATTTCTATTTAGTGATTTTGATTTCTCACAGTTTTGATTGTTTTCAGCTTGTTCCTTTGTCTGAACACTTCTGTATGTGCTTTTAACATCAGACAGACATTTTTATTATCATTCTTTTTTCTGCTTTATCTTATTAATGAATATGGAGTATTTACTTTTCATGAATTTTAATGGGAAGTTCTTAATCTGTTCTGCAGTGAGAGAGAAATTTTCTGTTTGTTAATTATGTCTCAAGTAGACTATGGGAGTCAATGAAGTTGTATTCTAAACTAAGTGGGTAGCCAGGGAACCATATCATTCTGCATCATTTCTGAATTACCTTATTCCATATTTGGATATCAATGCTTTTGTATTGCTGGATATCAAAGCTTTTCACAAATTCAGAAAATATTGCTCATCAATTAAAACTTTAGAAACTATTACTGTGTTAATATGAAGCTATATAAAAATCAAGCAATACCTTTGAGTGAAGTATCTTTTGAAAGTTATAATATTTTTGTAAGGTCAATTATTATTTTCAGTGACTAGTTTCTCAGTAATTAATGACAATAGTTTTAGATAAAAAGTGAAAATGGAATAGATTTTATGTTGGTAGAAGGCAAAATAATGAAACAAAAAGGCTGGACAATTCTATAAAAGCTAAATTTTACCACTTAGGAAATTGTAGTAAGGGCTACCGATTTCCCAGAGATGAAATTTTACTCTTATTAAAGTCTTTTTAAAGCAAAATTCTTACTGAGGATTAACTTCATCCGACATAGGATTTTCACTATGTTGTTACAAAAAGCGAAATCTTCACATAAATGTCCTAGAGATTTTCATAGGTATTTTCTTTCTTCCCAAGCATTAACATTCCTAACGTTATAAAATTTCAAATTAATCAGTCCAAGAGTCCTTCTATTGAAAAGTGTACTTTTTGTATATATTATGTTATTGTATCTTTAAATGCATGTCAGGAATACCCAGGATATTGAATAGGAATTGTAGTGGCAACTAGACATTGTCATTAAAATCTGGGAGAGGGTTAATTCTCACTTGCATTCGACAGGCAGGAACTTGAATCTGTCAGATTGATTTCTTAGAACACTTGCCCACAAAAAAAACATTTATATCACAGAAATCATTGTCTTTTATAAAAGTTTATACCTTTATCATTTATAAAAGTTTTGAGACATGACTAATGAAGATTTTAGAACTCTGAGTCACTTTCTCAGGCCTCCTAACCTTTTGAGAGTTGTTTCTTGCATTTCAAATTTCCTTCAAGCATCTTGTCTTCAGATAATGGTTAAGTTAATGAACGCATATTTTTCAATTACTTAATTCTTGGGAAGATAGGTCACTAGAAAGGGAAAGGTGTGGTTCCTCTTGATGTAAATCAGCTGTTTTTAGAGATATGCTCTTTCTAAGCTAATTTGCACAAGAAGTTCTACTGGTTCTTTAATACCACCTTATGAGTTCTGCAATGCATTAGTAATGTTTTAGCCTTTCATAGTCACACTGTTTCTTCTTACATGAAAAAAAAAAGTAAATTATTCTATTATTTTTCCTCTACATGAAGTAGGAAAACTTTATTTCAGGGTTCAGGAATTAGACATAACATCAATTACGTCTTTTATGAAGAAATGAACAGAAGTGCTAATTCCATGTTTGGTATTTTTCTAGGTATAAGCCTATGCAGAAAGTGGATGGAGTTGCAGATGGCTTCACAGGAAGTGGTCAACAGACAGGCACATCTGTTGAACAAACTGTAATTGCCCAAAGTCAACACCATCAACAATTTTTAGGTATGAAAGTCTGTTTTAAACAGCTGTAAAAATAAAAATTATCATTATCATCACGAGTATTAAGTCACATAGGTACAATAATTATTTCTGAAGTCATCAAGACCTTTTAAAAATTTTTGTTAATAACAGAACAAAAAGGTGGTTAAACTACATATTCCGTATTGTAAAATATATAGTGCTTATCATATAAGAGCAAAAAGATGCAAATATATTTATAAGCTACATGTAATACTAGATAGATTGCAATGAAGTTGCCATGCAAAATTCTGCTAATTGCTAATGGGTTTCCAACACATTCACTACAGCATTTCTATGTTTTTAAAATAAAAATAAAGTGTTGGGTTTCTTTATGCATTGCAGTTGCAACCTGCCGGCAAGTGGTCTATTTTTAATGTGTTGGAAACTGGAAGAACCAAATAGTTAAAACAAGAGCTCCAAGGTTCATGTTTAAAACGTTCCAGATATACATTCACAGATCTAGCTCTGCATTTAAAATTCTGAATAGTGGAAACAAATAGTAATTAGCAACTTGTTTATGTAAAAAGGCTGACTGGCTGTTATTGCAATAGTAAGCCCATTTCTATAGGCTTTCTTTTTTTTGAGTTTGTATTTTGACATTTACAAGATCCTTTGTCCTAATTCAATTATTATTGAAATCACAGGGAACAAAGGGGGTAGAATTAACATGTTTTGAATCTTCCTTTGCATGTGCCCACCTCCCTTCCAGCTCTGGATGCATTTTTCCTTCAAACCAGCCTGTCTCTTGGAAACATTTGTGACAAATACTAAAAGCACACATTGGCTTCAGTTGCAAGCCAAAGTTGAAAGGAAATTTCAAATAAAAATATATTGTTGAGCCTACTAAACTCTATCATAAGTAACTACATATAAATTCTTCAGCTTACCAAAACAAAAACCATTAAATTATGTTAATCTTTTACATATCAACGTAACTATTTGGCTTCATCCTGTAATATTCTGAAAATTTTTGCATTTTGCGTTTTTCTATACAGATGTAATATATATGTGTGTATGTGTGCCTATATATGACATCCTTCATAACCTGTCAAGAATAATTTCACATCAGCTTTTGCTTGAAAAGTACTGGCTGATTTGTACAGTTTTTAAATGTAACATGTATAAGAGTATTTTTTTAACATTACGACCTTTTGTAATTAATTTCTTTGTGTTGCTCTTGAATATTTTCTAATTTAAACTGTACTTGGCACCATTCAAAATAGTTTTTTTTCCTTAATGTTGTCATGGAAACAGATGCATCTCGAGTACTTCCAGAGTTTGGAGAAGTTGAAATATCTTCTTTGCCAGATGGTACTACCTTTGAGGACATAAAATCTCTGCAGAGTCTGTATCGAGAGCACTGTGAGGTACTTCCTACATTGAAAATTCATAACTTCTAGTGGCGATCTTTACTTACAAAAGAGTAATACAAAGCATAGTGCAGGCACATTAGTTACATTTTCTTCTCCTGAAATACTTCGCATATTTCATTGCAATGACATGAGCAAATCATTTTTTTTTTTCTGGAGTCTTTCTTTACAGGACAAGAAAACAATATGTAACACATAGGAGAGTGAAATGTATATATTTTCAGGACATCAGAGAAAATAGATTGCAGACCATATGTGCAGATATTTGGTTTCTTAATAGAAAATGCATGACAGATTATCATTATTTACATTAAAAGCAGTAAAAAATATTTTTTCTTCTCTTTAGGAAACAGATTAAGATGCTTAAGTCACATTTCATATTAAATAGCCTATCTTTTAGAATATTTTTAAACATGCATTCAAATCTGTTCTGAAGTATCTTAATAAATCAAATGGCAGGTTTTCTTTATGTTGGCAATATTGGTAAATGTTTTGTTTGGGTGAATTCACTTAATAAATTTATGTAGGTGTTCTTTTCTGAGGACTTATGTGCATTTGCACTAGGCCTTATTAGAGTGTAATTTATATTTCTGGATAGTTCACTAACAGCAAGGCTATTTAAATGCTTATTCACTTCAGAAATGTAGATTGCCTTTGTTCTGCTAAATCATGAAGAAGAAAAATAGCTACAGCTATAGTTCAATTTGGAGTTGGGAGTAACTGGGCAGAAGACTATCTGTGCTTGCTTTTTATTTTTCAGGCAATATTGGATGTGGTAGTAAATCTTCAGTTCAGCCTGATAGAAAAATTGTGGCAAACTTTCTGGCGCTATTCTCCCTCAACTCCAACTGATGGCACTACAATTACTGAACCAAGGTCAGTAAACATTTCTCTGCGTTCAGGGCTGACCACGGTAATAGAAGAGATATCAAATAAAAGGAAATTGTAATTTCTTTCATATGCTTCACTTAACTAGAAAAAATAACCTTGTGTGGTAATGCAGTAAAGTACCTTGTGGGTGTCTAACTACATTTTTGAAATGAATATATCTTCCATTTCTTCTTTTCTTGGGACAATTGAAGTCAAAGTATTGTAGCACAGTATTCTGCAGAGTTCTTTGAAGTGAAAAAATAAAAATGGCCAGAAACTAAAGCATCAAAAGTTCCACAAGAACTTAAGGAAAAATTTTTTAACAGTGAGGGTGACAGAGCCCTGGAACAGGCTGCCAGGAGAGGTTGTGGAGTCTCCTTCTCTAGAGATCTTCCAAACCCGCTTGGACGCAGTCCTGTGCCACGTGCTCTAGGTGACCCTGCGTGTGCAGGGGGGTTGGACTAGATGATCTCTAGAGGTCCCTTCCAACCTTAAGGATTCTGTGATTCTATGATTCTATGAAAATGATTCTTCTTTCTTCTTCTCCTGGATGGGCTGTAGAAGAAACATTGAAGCTTTTCCCTTAATACAGTTTCATGTTACAAGGTGTAAAGAAATTCTATTTAATGTGATTGAGACATCTGTTTAATTAAATAATAATCCTCAATGCCTATTATTATATTTTTATCTGAATATAAATGTATTTTTATTTACTGATTTGCTTCATTTGTTCACACCAGCAATCTGAGTGAAATAGAAAGTCGACTTCCAAAATCAAAGCTGATTACTCTGTGCAAAAATGAGTCTATTCTGAAGTGGATGTGTAACTGTGACCATGTGATGTACCAGGCTTTGGTGGAGATTCTCATTCCTGACGTCCTTAGACCTATTCCTAGTAAGTTGAACAAAGAAAGTATTTTGTAAGTTTGTGTGATTTTGTATGTAGTGGTGGTGGACTTGGACCTTTCAGGAAAGTCTTAAGGATGATTTTGAAGAATGTGGAAGTGTTTATGCATCATCTCTTCTTAATTCTATTGAGTAGGAAGATGTACTGAGAGTTGACATATGCCTTGCATTTTATAGAAAAAAAAGAAACATATGCCTTGTTTTTTAAGGCAAAAAGAAACAGAGCAAGGAAAAAAGAAAAAAAAAGAAGGAAGAATTTGATTGCATTTGATTGTAAGACCTTAATTGGTTATCAGGATATTTTCTTATGAAAGGTGCTTTCTGTCTACAAAAGGCCTTGCATGTTTTCATCATTTTTAAGATAAAATTATGCTCCTTTTACACTGCGTCTAGAATATCTCATAAACACACTAGGGTTCTGAGCCAAAGCGTGTGGATGCCAGCCAGTCTTTCCATTAACTTCAGTGCTTTTTATTTTAAACATTATATAGTAATCTCTGTTATGTCAGAAAAAGTGTGTAATCTTTTGCTGCTTAGTAACGGCTGTTGAAATCAGGACCTATTAAACCAATGTAGGAATAACTCAAACATTGTTAGTCCAACTTATTAATTTGATTTACCGTTCTTTTATTATATTTTTAATATATGTTATCCAAGAAAGAGACAGCAACTGACTCTTACTATGGCTGTTCAACCATTAACCAAGAGTAAAACTTACTTTTCAATGTTGATTTTATTAGAATTCTTCATTGGTTAAACAATGTATTCTTGTGGCCGGTTTTGGAAATGAGTTTACATAAGGGAGGTTGAATTCCTTTATAAAGCATTTCTCCATGAAACTAACAGTCATATTATAAAATTGAATTAATATTTTTAAAAGTTAGGACCTCCTGTAGTCATGCTCTTTTTTCATATTGTGAACATATTTTTTGCTCACCTCCATCCGTCATAAGAAGTTCAAAGAGTATTTGCAAATACTGACTTGTTGAAAAATTTTACTGATCTTACCTTATCGGTGAAACGTTTATACATTAATTTGGAATTACTTTTATATTTCATTATTTACTTTTCTATCCAATGAAAAAGCAAAATTACAAGTCATATTGGAATAATTAATACATATTGTGTTTGATAATGTTCTTGGGGAAGATTTTCACACTTCTTGATGGAAAAAAGCACAAATTCTTCTCCACAGACTTCTTCTATGTGAACATCACAAGGCTATTCTGCTTACAGCTCCTTCTATCTTTTGAAGACAGTTAAAATACTTGCTTCTTTTTAGGCTCAGCGTTTTTTTTTTTTTTTTCTTTTCTTTTTTTTTTTAATCCAGCTTGATTTCTGGCCAGCTGGCTTTCTTTACCATCTTATCAATCAATAAAATGATATTACAGACAAATTTGCTCTCTTTCCTGATAAATATTTAGAACATTAGTAGTATTTTAACTCCTCCTTTTGAATTAGGATATCTCAACCCATTACAAGAAGCCAAAAAGGAAGGTTTACAGTTGTGTTTGATGGTTGACCACGTCAAGAGTTGAACTGGGTGAACTAGAGAAATTCATTGTCCTCTTTGGAACAGTGTTAGTTTAGAGGTAAACTTGAACTGTATAGACAGGTGGTGACTGTAAATACTCCATCAAAGACTTTTTTATTTTTTTACCTGGACATGGAAACATATAACAGCAGTTACTCAACATAGAGAAAAATGTTAATCAGGACAGTACATGAAGTAAGTACTGTATCCTATTTTTTAAGCTTTTTATTTTTTCTTGTTCATGTTTTCAATAGTTTTTTTTTGCAAAAATGCTCCTGTGCACTCAGTTGCATTTTAAATGCAACATAATTACCAGAATGTAAAAGAAATGAAAATTGAGAAAAAGCTTTTATAGTTTTATTGTTAATCATTGATTTAAATTTGGCAGCTGACATGTTCAGCGTCCACAGAATAAATGTAACATTTCTGTGTAAAAAAAAAAAATCCAAATTCCTTTTCTTAAAAAATAATGCTGTCAAAGTAAGTCAGGAATAAAATTGATTCTTATTTAACAGTAATCTAGGAACAGACCAAATATTAGAATGGCAATAGATCTTTCTGCTTTAAAATGGCCTTCTTTTCTTTTCACAAGTGACAGAATGGACAGCAATTAAGTTGTCTAGAATTACTACTCTAGGCAGAGAATTTGTATGTAATGTGTGTCCACATTGTGTTACCCCAGGCAAACAATTTGAAGTATGGGAAAGATTGTAAAATATTGTTTTTAGAAAATTACATTTCAGAGCATTTTTACCTAAGAGCTCGCACTTATTGGGTGCTTTTTCAAATCAAACCTTTTTACTTCATGTCTAGTTACATTTTAGGGAGTATCAGAACTTACGTGGGCAGCAAAACATGTGATTCTTTCAAAAAGTTTAGTTTTCTATTATTGTTATCATGGTGTGCAGGTAATCTTGAAGAGTGTTTGGAAGAGATGCCTAGGCTTTTGGTAATGGCTAGATGCATACTTAAGGTTGAAGTATGAGAAAATTCAGTATTTAATGGGAAGCCCCCCTAGAAATTCATGGTCATCTTATACAAGCAGAATAACAAGGAAGTAATAATGACACATACTTCTCCTGAGTTAGAATTCCTTTCTTTTGCTGCCTTTTCTTCCTAGTTAATCATCTTTTTGTGTCAATCAGCTTCTTTATTTCAGAACTATTTTGAAAATCGATTAGCATTACAGTGATGGAAATGGTTTGTAATACATAGTTGGGTAAAAAGAGTAGCAAATGAATTAGAAATTGAAACAGCAGTAATATTTTTTCTTAAATAACTAAATATCATGCATGTATTATTATTTACATCATTTCTTGCACTTATGTTTTCTTGTTCTATAGGTAGAAAAACAATGTGCTTGAATAAACAGTTAAGTGCTAAATGCACAAGGGTAGTTTACATAACAGTTCTGTGGCTGCTGTATTGAAGAAGAAAACCCTCAGATTTCATGGCAATCCCACTTCCTGTTAGTGAAACAAAATCTTATATTCTGCTTAAGCATCACACATTGCATTTTGTTCTCTAAGACTGGAATAAGCAGCATGCTGGCCATCCTTTGGGCTACTTTGGCTTTCTTGTGAAAACTACACGGATTTATTTTTTAAAAGAAGTACTAAGAAGAAATGGAAGGCTGAATACTATGATTTAAATTTTCTATGGAGTGGAAACAACTACTGCAGTTACTAAAATTCTTCTACAGAAATGCCCTAAACAATATTTACTGCTGATGATACAGTTCTTGCAAGATAATCAGGAAGTCAGTTCTGCTCCTTAAATTCAAAGTAAAATCATTATTGCATAATCTATAGCTGAATAAAGTATTTTAAACCTAGACTGGAAGACATGTAGATACACCAAATCTCAGTGTGGAATACGTAAGTACTGAGGAGACAAGCGATTTAGGATGGGCTTTTCATTCTTCTTTTATTCTTTAATTTACAGGTGCCTTGACCCAAGCCATTCGCAATTTTGCAAAAAGCCTTGAAGGTTGGCTTTCAAATGCCATGAACAATATTCCACAGAGGATGATACAAACCAAGGTAAATAAAACTTTGAAGTATTCTTTTTGCAGAAACATTCTGAGTGGACATCTAAGCAGATCTAAAAGCAGTAGCATTTTAATTTCCATGCTAAATGTCTAGGGTGAATTCAGTACAAATAACAATATAAGAAACAGTCTCTCTCAAACAAACAAACAAACAAAAAGAAAATCTTATTTCCTCTACTATATAGACATAATGCACATATGGGGGATTAGTTGCATAGAACATTAAAAAGAAACTAAAGAATCAAAGGCAAATCAATCTACATACAATATTTAAAGAGAAATGGATTTCTTCACAGGTTGCCGCTGTAAGTGCCTTTGCCCAGACTCTGCGAAGATACACATCCCTCAATCACCTGGCTCAGGCAGCTCGTGCTGTGCTTCAAAACACTTCCCAGATCAACCAGATGCTCAATGATCTCAACCGTGTTGATTTTGCCAATGTCCAGGTAAAATATAGCTTTAAATGGCTGCCTTTTTTTTTTTTAAGTGCCTTTTTTAAGACTTAATCTTTAAGTTAATTTTGAACTTTATTGTTGTGTGTCATTATTCTATCAAGACCGAGAATGTTTTGCTTATTTACGTACATCAGTAACATCGGTTTCTTATGTTCAGTAGATTCTAAACAGTAGATCAGAACTGGTTTCCAGGTTTGCTATAGAATGTAAGTTGGTATTTTTATTGGGCTTAAAATAGGTTTTCCATGGGTTTTTTGCCTCCTTTGAGTAATTTTTCTCTTAATTTTTACTCATCAAATTGAAATGTTCTAGATCACTGTACTGCATATCACCAGCACACACTGGGGTGACCTGCTGGAGAGCAGCTCTGCAGAGGAGGCCCTGGGGCTCCTGTGGGACAACCGACCCAGCAGGAGGCAGCAAGGGGCCCTTGGGGCCACAGGGCCAGTGGTGTCCTGGGCTGCAGGAGGAAGAGGGCGGCCAGCGGGGGGAGGAAGGTGGCCCTGACCCTCTGCTCAGCCTGGGGAGGCCACGTCTGGAGTCCTGCACGTGCCCTGGGCTCCCCAGGACAAGAGGGACACGGAGCTACTGGAGAGAGGCCAGCGCAGGGCTGCGAAGCTGGGGAGGGCCCTGGAGCAGCTCTGCTGTGAGGAGAGGCAGAGAGCACTGGGGCTGCTCAGCCTGGAGCAGAGAGGACTGAGAGGAGGGTCTTACCAGGGGACACAAGCATCTAAAGGGAGGAAGTTGAGAGGACAGGTTTCAGTGACATCAGTAGGATGAGAGGCAACAGGTGCAGACAGAAACATAGGGGTTCTGCCTTAACATGAGGAAAACCTCTGAACTGTGGGGGTGACAGGGCACTGGTACAGGTTGCCCAAAGAGGATGTGGAGTCCCTGGACATGTCAGAGCCCACGTGGACATGATCCTCTGCAATGTGATTGAGGTGACACAGCTCGCGCAGGGGGGTTGGAGTAGATGGTCTCCAACCACTCGGTAAATCTCTGTCTCTTTTCTTGAGAGCTATTTTTTAAACTTATTTTACCTGAACAAAAATTTGGTAATTTTTACCAAAGCAGCAATTTTTATCACTTTGCTTTTCACATATGATTTTGAATGAGTTATAACACGGACAGTTATGTAACCATATGTTCACTGTTAAAGGCTGAGAAGTTGGCCAAGATGTAGTTACAGAGTATTGCAATATGTTAAAAAAGGATAAAGAGTTCATTAATGTTCAGGTATTAGCCTGGCAAGTGATAGCGATATTTTATGGACATGGCCCACAGTAGGTCTCCATTTGCTTTCTCTAAATTTCAAGAGTTAGTGTTCAGAAGTATCTGTTAGCTGTACTTGGTAACACCAACTAAATTGCTTATTACTGTATGGTTTGGGGCAGTTTTTGTTGTACGTTAAGCAACGCGTAACCTATTACTGCCTCTTGGCAGAAAACAGAAACTGTTGTTTACGTATAAAGACTTCTGTTGTAGTTTGATGATCAAATATAGATTAGAAATTGTCTTTGGACTTAACTTTTTCTGAGCAAACGTAATCTTGCATTTGAAATGTTGCTCCCTCTTTTATTATTCTATTAGCCCTGTTTGACTGTCCTTTCTGCATGCTGTTATGCCTAGTTTCCCAGGAAATTCTGAAAATTCCTGAATATTTTAGTGGAAAAATTATGAATGAGAAAAGTTAAACAATTTTGTAATTATTATTTTTGGAAAGAAATACAGAAAACTGTTATCGTAGGTCATTATCACAATCTTTAAGAATGAATTACATATTTCTCATTGAAGAGTTCCATGTTTTTAACAGGAGCAGGCTTCCTGGGTGTGCCAGTGTGATGACAACATGGTTCAGAGACTGGAGACAGATTTCAAGATGACTCTTCAGCAGCAGAGCACTCTGGAGCAGTGGGCTGCCTGGCTTGATAATGTCATGATGCAAGCATTGAAACCATATGAAGGAAGACCAAGCTTTCCTAAAGCAGCTCGGCAATTTCTGTTAAAATGGTCTTTCTACAGGTAGTGTTTAATCGATTTCTGTAATGTTTTTACTATTCTATTATTTGCAGAACTGTTTCATTGCAGTAAAGTTGACATATTTAATATCAGGTAGTGGCTAAATAAGAAAAGAAAAGCTGTTTTTCAAAATGAAACAAAACAAAAACAAACCAAAAAGCCCTCAGGACGACTTACAACTGAACGGGAAATTAATTGATCTTTGTATATTATTTTAAAAGACATGTTTAAATGCAGCGAGGGTGGAATTTGGCCCTAAGTTAGAAACACATCTTTGCTTGATCATATATGATAGTTAAGCCGCTAGCTTAATATTATTTATTAAAACACTATGTTAGGGAAGGAAAACAAAACTTTTTTTAATATATTAAAAAAAAGACAAGCACGCCATCATAACTTCTTTCTGAAACAGTTATTCTTTCAAAATGATAGGCTGTATCAGCTGCTTTTTAAAGCTATCATATTTATTTTTCCATCTGCAATTTGTGTTTGTCAATATAACATGAACTTGTTTTTTGCAATTTTAAGTTTTGGAAGTTTAATAATTGTGAGAATTAAAAGCTTTGTATTGATTATTTGGGCACAATATATGCTATGGTTTTCAACATTATTTTAAATCATATAATTTTAACATGATTTTGAAAAGTTTTAATAGTTTACTCCAGAAGACAGAATTTTACACATGCTCAGGTATTTGTAGTTCTGCATATCTTAAAATGTTTTTTGAAAACTGATCATTACTTAGGTAATATGGGGTCCTACACTTCCTTCAGGGAAATGGAGAAGCTAATAATTCCCTGTCTTGGACATTTCTTTCTGAAGACACTATAAATCTTATCTTTCTGGGTAAATGCCTTTAAGAATATTGCATTTGAGGGGTATTTTCCATATGGGCATGTGTTTAAATTACAGATACTTAATTCAGAAATATGTATATTTTTCTGTTTCTAAATAGCTCCATGGTGATCCGAGATTTAACCTTGCGCAGTGCTGCCAGCTTTGGCTCTTTTCATCTGATCCGCTTGCTCTACGACGAATACATGTTTTACTTAGTCGAACACCGCGTTGCGCAGGCAACTGGGGAGACACCCATTGCAGTTATGGGAGAGGTAAGAGAGTATAGGAGAAGCTAAGCTGATGTTTAGTAATAAATGTAGACATGTATCTTTGCAATTTTGTTCATATTTATGTAAATTTTTTTGTCACACGGCAGTTACATAGTCACTCAAGTCACTGGAGCACACACTTGCTCTTTCACATTTGCATAAGACTGTGCAAACATTTTTTATTGTTTATTTTTCAGTTTGGTGATTTAAATGCTGTGTCCCCTGGAAATATGGATAAAGGTATGCATTTTAATTTCTTCAAAGTATGATTCTGTGTAGAACTAATACATTTCTGAGCAAAGTAAGTCTTTATGTTTTGAAATACAGGAAAGCAGTATTTAGAGCTACCACATGATATAAAATGCATGTTTATTTTAGGTGGATGTATTAATATGGGCATTACATGCTATATATGACATGCAGCATATAATAATGACTGGGAGAGTCATGAGACGAGAGTCTGGGAGACGAGAAGTGTTTTGCAAGTCTGACCCTAAGGTAGTTAGACTTATATTTGATATTGCAGTTGCTTCTTCAGTATGTTATCATCAACTGCATGTAACTGCTGAGATCAAAGATGAATGAATTTGTTACACTATTTGTTTATATCTCTGTTTATTTGCAAAGTAAAGGCCCTGGCATTAGATTTTTTTTTTTTTTTGCCTTTGTGCTAGTTTCATGGTGGTTTGTTTGTGCAGATGAGGGCAGTGAAGTTGAAAGCGAAATAGATGAAGAGCTGGACGAAAACGCAGAGCTGCAAGCCAAGAGGGAGAAAACCGAGCTAAACCAGGCGTTTCAGGTGGACTGCATGCAGCCAGTACTTGAGAGTGGAGTACAGCAGAACCTCCTGAACCCGCTGCATAGTGAGCACATTGTCACGAGTACCCAGACTATCAGGCAATGCAGCGCGACTGGAAACACGTATACTGCGGTCTAATACGGAGGCTTCCTGACCCTTTCCCCCCGTTAGCCATTGAGGCTTAAAATGAGAAAAGAAAAAAAAATAGTAAGGCTGAAGATCAGCTGTTGTTGAGTTTTTGCTGTACTAAACTTAATTTTGTTGGAGTTGTGAAATGAAATGGGTGTTCGTATTTTGCCAGATAGTTTTTTTTTTAATTTTTTTAAATTTTTCTTTTTTTTTTTTAAATCATTAACCTTGGCCATTCAATATGAAGACTTTTCTTAGTTTAAAATGTCAAGGAAGATTTTTGCAATGCTTAATGTTGATGTTTTTGTCCTCTTATTATAATTTAATTTTTTCATAGTTTTTAAAAAAAGCTAATTATTAGTTATGATGATTTCATATACATAGGTTTTTAGATGCACTTCTGTGATATATGAAAAATGTTTTCTTTGATTTACACTGGAGGCATACTTATTTGACAGCAGATGTATCAAATCTGTTAAAAAGGTGCTTTTCAATGGACAGAACTAGAAGACACTATTTTGATAATATTGTGAGTGTTCAAGGGGAATTTTTGTAATAATGATGGAGTGTTGGGGAAATCTATCGTTTTCTTTCTCTGAGAAAGAAGCGAGTTTAAATGGCAAAACTGTAACAGAATGTGGTAATGTGTACGTAATGAACGTACCTAATCATCTGATCATCAAACAATGCAACCTTCCTTTAAAATCAATTGTTCCAGATGCTATTTGCAAACCAGTTCATCTGTTTGGAAGACTACTGATTCTGTATTTGGGACCACTGAACAGGTGCTGTTGGCTGTTGAGTGGTAATAGAGTTGTTAGAAACTGAAGCTGAAATATAAGTGACTTTATTATTATTATTAGTTTTAAGTGTACGTGCTACTTATGCTGAACTGGATATAAAAGAATACATTCCCTTAGGATGACTTTCTTCTATTCCAGGTCTTTTCCTACTAGTGGTTCAGTCTGCTGCTCTTATAAAAGATGATATATAGAATGCAAGGAATGTAGCAACCTGCATCATTTTCCTTTCAAAAATATTTCCTTGTTCTTAAAGTGGATTTAAATTTTTACAAAAATTAGATAAGGCAGTGTAACTGGCACACCTCACTTATACGTATTCCCAATTGTGTAGAATTTGAATAGGTGGCTAGATGGACCATTGCCATTTAAGAATGTACATCAGGGATCATTGTACCTCGGCTATTACATGGTGCCTTAAAGAGAACTGAAGCTAAGACTTAGTACTTTTTGTTACTCTTAACTCTTAAATTAATTCAAAAAGGTGTGCCTGTCATTCTCAAATTCCCTAAGAAGTAAGGACAGGTTACATAGTCTTCAAAAGAAAAGGATTTTTTTATTATCAAATGATTTTAATATCCCTCCTAGAATGACAATAAACCTATTTTTTTCTTGTTTCTAGCTGGATTTCACTTTATTACAGATAAAATTTGCTTGGGAATTTGGAAAGCAAAACTAGCTTTAATAGCAACGTCAAATGTCAAAATAGATTGACCCTAGTCCCAAGCATGACTATATATTTTCTAAACCCTTGTCTAGTTTTAATTTTAAAAAGTAAAAAGAAATAAATGAGCAGGTACATAATGCAGCGCATGTTTTCAATTTGTATATTTTGTGAGGTATCGAACAGATATTACATTTTAATGATTAAATCTCATAATGACAGTTTGCATAGTCTGTATTAATTGACATTAAACAACTCAGATTTTTCTTATTGAACATTTCATTATGCTTAAAGCAGACACAAGTATTTGCTACATAAAAGTAGTGGAAATAAATAAGCAAAAAAAAAAGCCAAAAAGCGAAGGAGAGCACAAAAAAAAAGAAAAAAAAACACACAAAAAAAAACACAAAAAAACACACAAAAAACAACTTTATAGAGAAGACTGTATTAAAAAAATGGGGATTCTTTTATTTTGCTTTGTCTGTTATGTCTATAACACAATCTTTAAAGGTCTTATATACCAAATGGGTGAAGAGCATGTGAAATGAACAGTGTATTTTTAGCAAACAAGTTTGTTGCTAGAGTTGCATATGCTCCAAGTACAGCTACAGATCAACTAAAATATCCTATCATTTTTGGTGCACAAGATTAATTTCAAATTACTTTGCAGAGTTTGAAGGCCAGCCCATCCTGCTCATTCTGTGTAGACATAATTCTAACTGATGTCAGTAGATGGTTTGTGCCTCAGCAAAAAGTGAAAATGAGGTTTATATTCATTATTTATAAATTCATATATGCACTGATTCTCATAGTAATTTTGTTCTCACATATATCACTCAGTGTGTTCTGATTTTTGCTTAGAAATCAGTACATCTGCATCCTTCACCAAAAATCCTAAAACTAAGCTGTGATAAATACTTACTCCCCTTCATTGTGCATTATAAAATGTTTACAAGTAAAATAAAATAATTCAATGACTTTCATCTTCAACTTTTTTTATCTTAGATTTTTGTTATTATTGTTGGCTTCAATTTTTGTTTGACACACCTTAAGTGTTGTATTGTTGTCTTTTCTTGTTTTAATGTTGCATTTGTTGTTGCTAAGAGGATTGTAATACGTAAAACTAGACTGCTAGAAGAGGTGGGACCTGAATATCTTTCATTATTCAGCTTCCCACTCCCACCCGGTTGTTCACTGTTCACAAAGTGCAAAACAAACGAAACAACTCCAATATTAAAGCTGGAATGTATTTTATGGCTTCTAAAAGCAGAGTTATCAAAAGAAATTGGAACTATCCCAGGTTCAGAAAACTGTTCGTGATCCTATGCTTATCAATCGATTATTCTTGAACAAATTTAAACACTATTTTCTCATACTTTTTAAGCAGATTTTTTAGAAAAAAAAAGTTACTGTAAGCTACTTTGTGTACTTACAGGTTTATGGGGGATTACTGTTTCGCTTTTACATTTACTGGAACTTTAATCAAACACGCTGACGCCAAACGTTTTGCACACTCTTGATATTGCTAATAGTCTGGTATTAGTAATGGCTAAGCTACAGAGATACAATACCTCAGTCCAGGTTTCATGAAGTGCAGCATGTGGCTGTGCTGCGACGTCCCGCGTTCGCGCTCTGCAGGGTGCCCGGCACGTATCCGCCGGAGGGCACGGGGATGGGCCGCGTGGCTTATGGGTTTTGTGTGACCGTGACGTGGAATCCAAAGCAATTCTTTGGAAGCACTTCCCCCATGAGCACAAATGGCACAGTGAACAGTGTGGGGGAATGGGTGCTGTTGAACTACCTTGTCAAAGCACAGGGCCCAATTTTCAAAAGTTTCATATGAAAAAGAAATGTTGGCATGTTTTAATCTGTCTCTTCATAAACCAGTTTTAAAACAGTTTGTTTCAATTAATCATTATTTCTGTGTCTTAACTCTTGTACTGTAGCATGCTATAAGCACCTTCTTTTGAAAAAGTTCCGTAAAAATTGGAAAAGAGATTTTAATTATTTACTTTAAAATTATGATTTTCAGCATTCATTACTGCCTTTAGTTTAAAATAGTTTAACAGGTAATGTACTGGTGTACTGTCATTCAGGAATTTGTAAGTCTATATACAAATTTAATTTAAAACGAGGTATTTTTGAAATCACTAAAAGACTGCTTTTGTTCATCTTGCTCTCCATAGGAGACCTCCTCTGGTATCTTTATTCTTCTCACTAAGTGACATCTGCACTGTCTAGACAAACTTTTTTATTACAGATGCAATGCAATGCGATGTAATTCAGAGTGGATGTATACAATTAAAGTAACCACTTATACCCCACCCCCAAAAATGGTGGAAAAAAAAATAGATGTATTAATTAGAGAAATAATCTTTGGTACTTATATATGACAGTAGCTTCATAGTACAAACATTCATTTGAGAACACAGGATAAATTTCTGAAAATTGGGCCCATGTCTCTAACAGGACATTCTCTGTGTATATCGTTTGAAACAAATCTATGAATGGAATTCTAGTATCTCTGCTGATTTGTTTGGTGATTTGAAGACAAACAAAAAAAACTGGAATAGAAGCATAAACACACAGTGCTTAGTTCTAGTATTAGAAAATTAATTTAATGTAATGCCTTGCATTAACCCTTTGAGCATTGTAAGTAACATAATGGGAGCAAAGCTTTTAAGCTAATTTAATTAGTCCATTGAATATTAGTACTTTGAAATAGCTGATAGGATTGTGGAGAGTGTTTTTTAATTTCTAAATTAAATACTTGCATACTATACAGAAATGGTTTTGTCATAGGAGGCTCAACAGATTTAGGCAAAATACCCACTGCCATTGATGTGTACTGTCTAATATAAAACAGTACTTCACCTCCTTTTTTCGTAAGTGCATAAATATATAAAGAAAATCAAATGTGTGTTTCTACAGGCATTAAGTTGTCTTCTTTAAGATGCCTTTAGAAGATGAAGGTTTAGAAAATATATTTAGACTATTTTGAAAAATCTCCTTAGGTAGGTTAGTATTGCAATATGCAGTACTAAAAATAAGAATCCTTAGGAATAACAAAAAAAAGGCTTAGTGAACAAGAATGATTTTTACAGAATATTTCATATATTTGCATTGAAATTTTCTGCAGTCTTTTTGATAAACATGTCCAAAATGTACACAATTATATTCATATCACTTTTAACACTCAGTCACTGCAAGAATGACTAAAAAAAAAAATGAAGGTATTTTATTCAGCTACACCTACAGGGGTGCAGTTTGCATGGCCCTTACCGAATTTTAAAAGCAGCTTAAAAATTGTACCAGCCTTTTGTCATGTTAGTAAGTCCTTTGTTCTCAAAACAGTGCTCCCAAGAACAAGGGAACAAGAGCAGAATCAAGTAGATTATTTGAAAATACAGACAGAAATGCCATCTTCATAAGTGAGAGTACTGTACACTTCCTGCCGGTTTCTTGCAGTATCAGTCAGTCAGCAAACACTTAGGTGCAGCTGCACTTACTTAAGCCTAGCTGAGGACAAAAAAAAAGTCTAATTTTAAGTTGTTTAGTGAAATTATGTCAGTAGTATAGTGCAAGTTGTAAACATTTTTAGTCAGTTAACAATGCAAATTAATGCATAATAACTAACATAAATGCAATACTCAAAGGGTTTTAATTTAACAACTTTTTTTATTCATAATTTACTGTAAATGCTTCTGAGTTTGCATGCCTTGATCATTGCTGCTAGTGATTTTATGTGCCAGTAGACCTGAGTTTAATTTACCAGTTTAACTTAAGAAATAGTAAAAGCCACTTACAAAGTGACTGCCTAGTGTTTGTTTGAAGTAAAATATGCCTTAGTTTGAAAACGATCGTTTTAACTCCCTTGTTTTCTTCCTATTTCTTTTTCCTTTTCCTTTTGCAAACAAAACAAAGCAACATCCTGGGATTGGAAGCCCTGAGTAGTTAAACATTTGGTAAGAATTGTTCTTGTAGATTGATCACTAAGGGTGAAATTCACTGTAGAAAAGACAGCCCAGAACAAGACTTTGAGCATCAAATGAGCCTCACTTAAATCTGAATCAGGATGATGCTTTTTCTGTATTTTTACTTCTTGATTCAGTGCGGGAACACCTTAACAAGAGTACTGCAAAATGGATGAATTTTACTCTGAAATGATAAATGTCTTTGTTGGAGGAATTTTCGCTTTGGAGGAACAACCATACCTTGACTGGTATGTACCAGGAACTCAGTTCAATGCCTTTAGACTCACTGATATCAGCAAGGGTTTTTTACGCAGAGTTTCAAAGGCTTGCCCCAAGTAAAGTTTCCTTCAATACAATATTAAAGTGACTGTTTAAATATTGATTACCCATCTTAAAGTAACCCAGTAAAACAATTTAAAATAGGCCAGAAAAATACCATTTTGTACCAAAGCCAGTTGCCCATTTCCACTCATCTTCACCGCGATTTGGATTTACAGTTAATAACCAATGAGGCTGTTAAAGAAACTTTGAGTGCCTTTCAAAAACTTGAAAAATTGTGCCTGAGATGGTAAACTTTAATTAGGTTAATTCTAGAGCTACCAATCAGTAATTTTATCATCACTCAGGGCTTTCTTACCTTCTATGGAACTTCCTTGTTGCATTTATTTTATACTGTATTTTGTTTAAGTGCCATCATTTAAATTTCACTTAGTAAGTGGCAGATTACATCATTCAGTCCTGCAGCACAGAAACATGATAACACTAGGAAATATTCAAACTTTTATTTTCCTGTTGACTGAATATATTATGTAAATGAGGTAAGCAACTTTTTGTAGATTGTATGTGTGAGATAATGTAATGTTCTTTTCCAGTTTTTGGACTACAGTTGAATATACTTTTTAATTATTTAAAGAAGACATCTTTACAGAATAACGTGATGGTTTTTTGTATAATGTATTTGATTTTGTAAATACGTATTTCCTGATGTGATTTTTGTGAGAAATGCTAAATCTTTTAGTATATCATGTCCTCTCAAAATTGGCAGGAGCTAAATAATAGTTTGTGGGCAATTTGTATTGTGTACTGTACAATAACTGGGGAACTTTTATAATTATAAAAATATATATTAACTTTTAGTGTGTTGTTTAAAAAAATGACTGGAACATACTAAAGACAGTAGGATTTTTCTGAATATTTCAGACTTGAACTCAGGCTAGCTTTCTTGTGTTTTTCAAAACAAAATTGTGTCTTGTCTTTTAAAATCAATAAATTTGTTTTCTTGTTACAAACATATTTGAATTGCTTCAGTTTTTATATGGACAGATGTTTTGGATTGTGATACTATTGATTTTGAAAGAAAAAAAAGTTTCATCCCTTTAAATAAGACTGCAAATATATTTTAGCAGCCACAGAAGTAAAGAAATTACAGTGAGGCTGTCTTAGATTGAAGAAGAAACTCTTATCTTGAGGCGTCAGCTCAGTTACATAGCCCTCTGTGCTCCAAATAGATATAGACTGTGATAAACTCACTCATTTGAGTATCAACATTGCTTCCACTGCTTTTTGTATCAAAAATGTAGGATGTTACCACATACTGGAGGAGACCCTCCAGGTAACATGTTCTAAAAAAATATTTTAAAAAAGGACCATTGAGCACCAAGATTAAGAGAGATTATTTCACACAAACTACAATAAAGGTAGAAAAGCTGCATTCTGCTCTTAGGTGATATTCTTGAGCAAAATCATGTGAAATGAACCAGTCCTTGATTTTTCCTTTGAATTTCACTTCAAATAAAGGTCCAAAAGCACTGCCAGCTGCAGTATTACACTGTTACCAGGAACAGCCTGCAGAATTCAATCTCTGTTTTTGTTAATTAAGGTGACTTAATTATCTAACTATAGACGTTTAGTTCAACCTCCCAAAGCACAATACAGACCATGAGGCATGAAACATGGCAGAAACACGCCAGAAATTCAGGAGTACTGGGTGCTATACGACACTAAAATAAGAAGGGTTGCAAAATGGAGCTGGTCTATTATTCAACAAGGTGATTTGCTGCATAATGTTAATAATATCAACTAAGGTACAGACTGTATCAAATGGTTCTAAATGTATTTAAATTGCCTTGTCTACAACTTTCACTACCGTTTTGCAAAACGTCTTGCGGACTACAGCTACCCAATTTACTGCCTTTTAACCAGTTTGCTGCTTTGTTGCCTATCAAGGCCTGTGACAAAAGCCATTTGAAACATGAAGGCAGCTATTGCCTGCAATGGCACTTGATGATAGCAGGCAGAAAACACTGATCCGCTTTTGGCCCCGCTTGCAGAAGGCCACAGCCAGTTGCGGGTCCCAGGTGATGCTGCTGCTCCTGGGCTGATTCCAAATTTTGCTCAATCCCGCTGGACGCATTCTTCCGTAATAGCTGGATTACACACACCGCTATGGCGTTTCTACCCACAAAACAAAACAGAAAACCTCCTCGGTGACAGCGCGGTGCTGCCGGGAGTTTCTTCTAAGCGTTTTTGTAAGCAGAACCATTTTGCAAAGAAGGAAAATCCGGGTCCAACCAGAGCAGTGTTGCAGCTGGCAAGGCCCAGTGTGGACCCTGATGGATCTGTCCTAGTCCAGCTTCAGCTCTAGAGGAGAGGCTCAATAATGACCATATTGAATATGGTTGTTGTAAATACATGTGATATATTACAAACCTTAAACTTAGTTGGGTTTCTAGCTGTAAAATACATGCCATGGCAGTAGATACTCACAAGGTTGGAATTTTTTTGCTATTAGTAAAGAATTAGTTCACAGCATTAGTTTCATACTTACTGAAACTGCTGCTTTGATTGATAGCCAGTGAAACCCAAAACTGGGGTGGAGGTTGTTTTCCTGTGACTTACATGAATCAATTTTGAGGCAAAAACGTTGCATTCTATAAAAAAAAGTAGTAGTTAAAAAAAAAAAAAAAAAAACAACCTTGAACAGTAGTTCCAGCCAAATTTTGGTGCAATTCATCATATGAAGGATGTGTGCATCCTACCTGCAGGTGTTTGTAGGGTCTTCTCACAGGTGGAACATGATGCCAAAGAGGAAATGAGGCTGCAGAATGAAACAGAAGTGAAAAAAACAGCAATAAAAACCCTGTCGTAAGCAGGCAGCTGGCTCTGTGGGGCACTTGGTGCTCATGGGGGTGGCAGTGTTTAAGAATCGTGTAGATGAGGCGCTTAGGGACATGGTTTAGCAAGCAGGCTGTTGAAGGCCTTACGGTTGCACTCGATGATCTGGAAGCTCTTTTCCAGCCGGGATGCTTCCGTGAGAGCTCGCAGTGCTGTTGAGCAGCAAGCGCCCAGCGGCGCAAGCCCCACGGCAGTCAGCAGTGAGGGTTCCCCCGCGGCGAGGGGCCACGTTTGAACCGCTTATCCCCCCGCCGGCCTCGCCACCGGCTGCACCCAGCGCAGCGCGGGCAGCACCAGCCCCTACGCGCCG
>NW_010577460.1:601418-637747 GCF_000705375.1 Tinamus guttatus | reverse complement strand
GGAATGGGAGCATTAGAGGTCAGTCAGGAGTAAATAGCTTGGCATGTGTCTACGCAAGCAGGGAAGACACTGCGTTTGCCTGGACATGTCTAATCATCATTTCCCAGGGTTTGTCATCTGAACCAGCTCCTTCTCTTCTGCATATTAACCTGCGATTTATGGGGTGTTTTGGTGGCCCCAGTGCTATTGCTGATTATACAGCTCTCTAGGAAGAACGTCAGCCCTGTGCTGCCCTGCAGGGTTTTGAAGGTGTATCGTGAACCAGTACGTGGGATGTCCTGCCCTTTTGGAACCTAAAACTCTGAAATAAGGTCCTTGAGGAAACAGGGTAAAATCCTCCAGCCTAAATGTCTGCTGGTAACTTGAACCAGCATATTTCACATCTTTTCACAGTAATAAGTTAATAATCCATAATGAACTGGAAGAAATTAATCTCTCACTGAATCAAGAAGCTGCTATTTCTTTTTAACTTTGCAGCAGCCCAATCTTAATTTAAAAAAATAAATTATGACTTTGAACATCCAATGTTCATGTAAAGAAGAGATAATACAGAAATAGGTACTATAAAGAGCTGTAATACAGAATTAGGTATCATTAAGAACTATGCATATTTTCCTTGACAATGCATTTTTCTTACATTTTTTTCTCTTGTGTTGGAGGTATACAGCATACTTTAGTGAAAATACCTGGCCGATGTCGTGCGTATTTGCTTTTACATTGTTGTGCAGCACTGCCTACATATTTAATAGAAAATGTTGTTTTTTTCCATAAAGAATTCTCAGCCTAAATAGAGAATACACACGAATGACAGAGAAAATAGTGTGGTGTCCTTGTTTTGTATTTTACAAAGCTAAGGAATAAGGAAATTCAAATGTGTGGATATTTTGTTCTTTGTTTGTTTTTTTTTTAATGTTAGGAGTAGCCTAGAGAGTGTCACAGTATGTGTTAAGAATTGCAGGGGGGGAATTACTACCTCTGAAATAAGTTTACTTTTCTGGGCTTCTTGGAGAGAGAGAGAGAGAGAGAGAGAGAGAAAGGAGGTTATTTGGAAGCATATAAGAATATAGTTTTATTTCACTGAATTACCTAAGTTATGTGCAAAAAAAAAAAAAAAGATGCCAGCATGGCCTAATTCAGAGCCCACTGATATTAGTGAAAAGATTCTCACTGTCATAAGGGGAGCTTGGAGTGACTTCTGCCTTACCTTATTTTTTCCAGCCGAACACATTTAGAGCGGTCAGTGTATCGCACAAGCAACAAATTGGCAACTGTAAATTTGGATCAGAGAAATGTTTTCTTAGTCAGCAACAGTGTAGTATGTTCAGCAAGATATTTTGTCGACCCGCACTTGTCTCATGTACATCAAAACCCTCTGCTGCTGGTGTCCTACTGTTGGGTAATTTTTTAATAAGGATTTTTTTTTGTAGCAATAGTGCTATAATTATGATGTCACAGGGCACCATCATGTGATTGTGTCAGCATAATAATACTGCCATTATTATTTGTGGTGGTTCTATAGTAATATTTTCGTGTTCTTTGGATTTTCTGTGTATGAATTTTCTTTTATTGACTCTCTGAGTAGAATTGAAGCTAAGCATTTAGCTATGTTTATTAGCTATGTGTATATGCACTTAGGTATGTGTTTAGCTAAATTGAAACTATATATTTAGATCCTGAGGTAGATAAATCTAAAAATAGGTTATTTTCTCCCTCTTTCAAACATTGAATAATTTTGCATGTTATCTATTCACTAAATTATCTGCATCTGTAAGCTCACTTGAAAACTGGTTATATATTTTTATGTTTATTTATATAATTGATGGGGGTCACTTAGCCATAAATCCTGATCCTGCAAACACGCATGCTATTAATTCTGTCTCTATGATTTACTGACATTGACTCCAGCTGGGGAGTCATGGGAATAACATGGGTGGCATTGCTTCTGCATGTGCTAGTGCGATCGGGTTGTTTGTGCCCAGGAAAATCTCAACCGTTTAATAATAGACACCTGGAAAGCAAACCGAGTCCACGCTGAGGTTGTGATGGGCCGACCACATCAGCGCCGGTTGCTTCTGTGCCAGGCTCTTCTGGCAGCCAAGGGCTTGTAGCAGAGAGAGGTATCTGCGCGTTTCACAGTGCCGCCTGCAGGGAACGTTCCAAGCATGAAATGGAATTTCAGCGTGAATCCTAGGAGGGCTTCCAAAGCTGTAGCAGAATTGCCTTATTGACATCTTAGTTTTTCTGACTACGCATATGGTTATTCGATTTCCAAGTAAGCAGGATATAAAATACATGTGAGGCACTGTTGGTATGTAGAGAGAGTAATAATAGGTGCAAACATATGCAGGGGAAATTTCATAGGAAGGGGCTCCTTTTTTTTTTTTTTTTTTTTTGGCTGGACTTACCAAATCCAGAATTCTTGAATCCTATTATTAGTTACTAGGTTTTGTATATAGTTCTTTGGTATTGACCCCTCTGTGAAGCAATTAAAATACTCCTGAGGCTGGATATGTGTTTCAAATATATTAAATACATTAACAGTATCATAAAGTAATAAGGTAGTTGTATAGGTGAAGTGGCTTGAATATCAGAAAAAAAAACTTAAACTGCTGATTCCAAATATCAACCTGTCCACTTGTCTCTAGCTTTTTGTTCCATAAACTGGGTTGTGTTTTTAAAAATGGGATGTGTCATTTACATTAGTACTGCAACATGATGCCTGAACTTCTCAAGGCACACAGAATAAATAGCAATACTCGTAAAATGGGCACAGACCGTTCAGAGCCACAGTATTATTTCACAGCTTGCAATCAGCGACTCCTGATCTGCCTGCGATTACAGGTTTTATTGGTCAAGCTGCACAACTGGCCATAAAAGCAGAGCTCTGTGCTGAGCAGGTGCATGGTAAGAGCAGCTCTGCCTCCAAAGGTCAGGTTATATGTTAACTCTGACTGTGTTTCCTGCAGATAACTCCAGGCCTGAGGCAGTGTCTTTGGAAGATGATTCGCCGTGCAGGTAGAATCCCCTTGAGCTCACTACTGATGAGGGGTCTTAGCATCGTGCTCTGTTGTGTGGGGGTATTAAAAAGTCTCAAGAATCAACCAAAGCAACAAGCCACATGATACACATTTAGAGCCTACTGTGGTGAAATAACAGCAAATTTTAAATCTCATGTTCTTGACAGAGTTCTATCAGTCAGGGAAAATCCCTGCGAGATGAATGCCATTTTCTGTTGCATAAATGTTTTAGCTAAATAACTTTGCAGCTACACTCTTCTTGAAACTACATTAAACCGTTTTGAGATAACAAATCTCTGTATCTTACCTAACACCTTAATCAGAGGAAGAGCAGACCAAAAGCAAATATCCATCGCTCAGTTATGTAATAGGGATCTATGTGCAGTTTCAGCTACCTGCAAAGTAGGTCTATTTCTCAAGTAAACAACCACTGTCTCACCATTTTTAGAAGCAGATAAATAGAAATAAACATTTATAAAGTGATTACTGGCACCACTCTATATACAAATATATATGAAGTGAATTTGTCACTGTAATGATTTGGCTTGTTCATTGTCTGAGAAGAAAAGGTATGAGAAAAATATATGAGTTATCTAAGTCCTTTTGAAATACAAGCATTTATTAGTTCTTTTTTTTTTCTTTTGCCATTCATTTTTTACCAACAGAGTAAATTGGTATTCTGAGATTAAAAGAAATGTAATTATACACTTAGGTTTAAATTGCACAGAATTCAGGTTGTAGAGACTTTGCAACTCAAATAATAGTGGTGAATAGCTCTGAATTGCTAGAGTATTACAGAAATGGAATGATTGGGCAAGTCTTCAAGGCTTGGGTCTCTGCAGAACTTTCACTGTGTGGTACAGCAGTCTTTTTAAAGAGCTGAAGTAGGGCCATTCACTATAAAAACTAAGAGGGAGATTATTCTTCCTGTCTATATCTGAAGAAAAGATATGGTGTAGTACTTGAGTTTTAGGCTTCCTGCTGGCTATCCATGTGGTGCCACCTCCCTGGCCATGCTGTGCTGTGTCCAACAACCACAGCGAATGTCGTGGGGGAAGAACTAGTCGGAAGGGAGTATGCAAGATGGCTGGATGGAGCATTGCTCCCCAGCTTGCCTTCTTCATACTTTAATGCCAGGTTATTTCTGAGTCATCTTTGCATTTATTCACTACATTTCAGCATTTTAAGAAAATATAGGTCGTAGGAGCCATTTTTTTTTTTACTGATGTAGTTTGTATTAAGCAGGCACATGTCTATCCTCATTTTCTGCAATTATTAGATTTCTGCATTAAAAGTATTGACTTATTTGAATCAGCACTCATTTTACATGTTAAGAATGTTGTATTAGAACTAAAGCTTGACAACTATGGCTGTGTCTACAGTTCATTTAGAGCCTTGAAACATATTTTTGCTGTTGACCTAACAGTAGTGTAAGAAATTTCACAGTTGTTTTATTTTTCCTGATAATGAGCTCAAATAACTTTCTATGCCAATTGCTTTCAAGCAGAAGAATAGCATCTCAAAGCTTATATAAAAAGTACCAATAAATCACAGATGGAAGAATAGTTCTTTGACACACTATCATGGAAAAAAGATAATATAGTAATGCTGCTGTTCCTGCTACCATTGTTCGGATTGTTTGGAAACTCAAGTGCCTCAGATCTGGTTGCCAAGAGAGATGCCTGATAACGATGCTGTCCAGATGCAGCTGAAATGTAAAAATTTATGCTTAGAATTACCCCAATCAAGAGTTTTTGCATCTGCACTCCTGCTAGATGGTGCTCCCTTCATTCAGGCAATGTGGGTAGGGTCTAAGTGAGCACCTTCCCTGGTCTCTGGGCTGCTACACCCAGGCAAAATCCCTCCCTCCCTGCTTGGGAGGGCTTCTCTTCTGTGCTTGAGGCACCTGGGCTGATGGAGGGCACCATCCAGGACTCACCTGGATGCCAAAATCACAGAATTGTTGTGGTTGGAAAAGACCCTCAAGATCATCGAGCCTGACCATAAGCCCTCAGCACCCTGCCTGCCAAACCGTGTCCCTAAGTGCCTCATCTACACATTTCCTGAATCCTGCTGCGGCTGCATGACGGCATCAGGGGGTATGGGTGCCAAGAAAAGAGAAAAGAGAACCTAAAAGCTTTGTGTGCATTCCTTAAGAGTAAAATGTGCTCTTCTGGAATGCTGAATTTTCCTTCAAAGCTTAACTTAAGGCTACTCTGTGATCAGCTGTTCTGTAAGCATACATAACTAAGGCATTTTGGTCTTAAATCTTTCTGGTGTGAAAGTGTGAAAATTTATGTGCAGCTTTAAACAAGTTCGAAACAAAATATATTACATTGTACTGATTTAAAGTCTTTTTTTTCCCTAAAGTTACAGGGACTTACCCATTATCACTCAAAATAACATATTTCATTACTGCTGAGCTTGAATATCCTGTATGCTACTTAATGTGCCAATTAATAAATGGGAAAATATGTGTCAAATCCCATGTCTGTCAATTTGGACAGATGTTCTTGCTTGAGTGTTTTTAGTTCACATATGCATACCTTCACAAATCAGCTTGCAGACAGGTAAGCTAAATACAAGTGTGCCATGGGAAATGCAAGACTATTTTGCTGGGTCATGTTTCAGGACTGCATCAAGTCAAGGTCTTGTTAGGTTCCATTAACAGAAAACAAAAGTCATCTTTTAATATAAAAAATAGAAGAGATGAAAATGAATTCTTGATTTACCTACATTTACATACTCTATTTTTTTTTAGTCTAACAATGCAAGCATATTCTTAGGTGAAAATAGTTTTCTTTCTAGGATGACAATATTGTCTATTTTCTATCCTTATTTAAATATTTGGGATATTCAGAAAGTGAAGCAAGACAAAATCATGAAGGGTTTCTCATAGTGTTGTTTTTTGTTTTTGTTTTCATTTTAATATGTAAAGCTCTTATTGAACAAAGCTCCACCTGAACTAAAACACCTCATGTTACAAGCATGTTTACAAAGCTGTATGTTGATTTCTGATCAATTGTAAGGGCATGCTTTCAAACTTGTAATTTTCTCAGAAATGCAAATAACATCTTCTGAACCATCTCACCCAGCGGCATGATACTCACCTCATTCTTTAGGCTCTGTTTCTTCTTAGGCTTTTCAAAGTGTATGTTTGTTTTTGAATCTCGTTTGTAATTTTTTTTTCACACTGGGAGGTTTTCTGCAGTGGATTTGTCTCTCCTGTAGACAATAAAAACATGAGCCCTTTCACAAGCTAGCTGTGTATATGGTTCTTGACAAGGTGTTGTAGTATGAGTTAACGGAGCACCAGCTTTATAGGTCGGTAGACCTTGGGAGCCACAGCGAACGGATACGAAACTGTTTTAAATGTGAGGATGGGAACATCGAGAGTGTCACAGAGGATTTCTGTTCTCTGCAGGATGGGAAAAGCAGTGCTTATCGGCAATGTTCCTGAGTCTCTTGGTGATAGAAAAACAAAAATTTTTGTAGTTGTTGACTATTATAGGTGTTTACAGTGAACTGTGGCATTCAGTGTGATATAAATAGCAACACAGTGAAATAATCTTGTTGATTCTGCGTACCAAATTTGAAGTGCTCTATTTTCTTTTTGTGTTTTAACCAAAACAGAACACCAGCTTTTCCCTTGTCAGTCAAATACTTCTGCAGGGCAGGACACTGGCCTCTTCATTGCCTTGGCACTGAAATACAAAGATTGATGTATATCTATCATTCCATGTTGTTCATGCAGAGCATTATGCTGCTTGTCTGTCAAGCTGAAGGAACTTCTCTGCAGCTCTGTATATGGTGACTGTATTTTTCACTGTGCCTGTGCTGTACTATGCAGTTTATGGGCTAGCAAGAAGCAAGATCTCATCTTCTGGGTGCTTGCCCTCCTGTCCCTGCAGCTCAAAAAATGCATGAGCCATGTCCACAGGAGCACCAGCAAAAGTGTGGAGCTTTCCATGCTGGGAGGCGAGTGACTTCTCTAGATTTAGGACATAACCATAAAATATTAAATGCAGTTAGAAACTGATATACGACAGAAGACAGTGAGTGAAGAGAACTTGCACTGAAGCATTCATTAAATTCACTCCTCATTATCAGTTTCAAATGAAGATTGTAGGAAGATTTAAGTGAGAAGTCAAAGTGTGCATAAGCCATATTCCATTCTGTTAACAAATCCTTAGAATTTGATTAATACATAAATTGTTTACCTAATACTATTATGAATAGCAATTCAAGATTAATAAATTTTGAAGTTAAAAGGACAGGTATGTTTTTGTATTTATTTTAAAATATACACAGCCATTCATCCCATAATTTCACTTGGAAAAGTAATGGTACAAGGTTTTTCTTTTTGTTTTGACAAAACCACTTAGCTTGATGAAAATGACCAGATGAGACCAGATACTCTATAAATTTGCAGTATTAACTGTCTTAATGCCACTGAGTCCAGCTTGAAGATTGGGATAGTGGAATGCAATATTTTTCTAAAATGCATATAACATGCAAAAATTATATAATTAATAATATGCAAGAAGTTTGTACCGAGAACATGTAGGAGTCTCCAACTTTGTTTTCTGTATAATTTTGCTTTCAGCACTGCATTTTCTCCGCCTCTCCCTATCTCCTGCTACTCCAGGTTTTTAAAAGCAAATGAAAGTTGAAAAAAACAAGGATTTTTTTTTAATGCATATAATGGGACCATTGCTGTGGCATGTGTGTATTTGTGGATAGATGAGTAGAGAAATTATGAAAAATAGTATTGTTTTCTCATTTGGCAATAAACAGAAAATGCAGTGTTTCTCTATAGGGCAACTGGATATCACTGAAAGCAGCAATTTTGTTCCACCTTTAATACTGAGATTTAATACTTCTTTTGGCAAATAAGTTTTTTTTGCTCGGTCTTCCAAACTTTTGATGTTTTTGGTATCAGAAGTTTCCAGTGACTTTTATTAGGTGGAAGGAAAAGATAATCAAGAAGAAAGGGTGACTGGATTCAGAAGATTTTCTGGCTATCAGAAAATCACTTGGCTCCTGATGGGAATTGATGAGCACAGTCATACTTGCTTTAGATTTATGAGATATTCATCAGAATATTCATAATGACCATGGGGTCATATAATTATTTCATGTTTTTGGTCAGTGCTGAAGTTCTCTTTTGCGCAAATCTAAAGCATAGTCATTTGGGGACTTTGTTTCATTTTGTTTTCTAAGGGTTAAAATTCTCTATTTAATTAGTATACGGCCATCTGTGACACTCCAGTCTGGTTTCTGTTGTGTTCACATTATGAAGATTCTGTTTACGGGAACTTCAGCAGATCATTTGCCTGTGTTGAGTCTGTGGAGCCTCCACATGTGCTTTTGTTCAGCTTACTTGTTGAACCAATTCTCTTACAGCTATGAGCTGGGGTATCCCTTCAGTAATCGCTAGTGATTGCTAACACCCCTATAGCATTTGGAAGGTGAGGTACCTTTTCCTCCAGTCTGCCTCAAACAGGATTAGTTCAGACACGTCTATAATACTTAAGCAGTGTAGTCACACAGCATGATGGTTGTCTGCTTTGGTAACTGTAACAAGATGTTCTGCCTGCAGGTATTTTTCTACAGAAGAGGCTAGGCTGTAATTCTTCAGCACATTATTCAAAATATATTTTCCTAGTCCTTGAAAGGATGTGTGATATGAGCAAATGCTGCATCTGTTGTGTGTCTGGTATTAGATCCTGAGGGAACCAGTACTTTTTCCTGATAGTTTTTTGAGTTTGTTTCTTCACCATACACTTTTCAGTAGCTTAGTGTCACTCAGTTGGTTTTCCAAATGTTTTTGGAGTGAGAGGGTGTGTAACGAGTGCTCACTGAGGCTCTCTGCAGAAGACCGTTCCTGGGGAAAGTTTAGGATCCTCTCCACAGACTAACTCATAAGCAAAAAAACAGAGGGAGTGCCTAAAGTAAGCTAAGGTAGATATGGTGTAAATACCTTTCTTTCAGTAAACATAAGGTCTGTGCTTTGTTCTGCTGCAGAATTTTCCTGTGGACCTTGGAAAGTGACAGTTGTTCTTGGTGTCGTACCTGGTTTGACGGATACTGCCTTGCAGGAGCATAGCTGAACTTCCACGGGAATGGTGGCTATCTACCAAGGCCAGCCGTGAATTTCACTTCAAAATACTGAAATCCCTTTCAGTGTTCCCCAAATTTCCAATTCTTTAAGAGATGACATATAATACAAACTGACTTTTTAAATATTGGTTAAACAGTGTGTCTGCTGATCAGTAAATTTAGTTCATATTGCTGTCAAGTTATGTTCCTGATTTGCAGTACCTGGCATACCCTCACCTTTCCAAGAAAATAGATTGCTTCATTGTTCATGTTTTTACCTCTTTGGCAGTACTGACAAGGCAACCAGCAAAAGCTGAGTTAATTCATGCTCCCATGATATGACCAATTTGGTATGATTTTAGTGGATCGCTGTTCAGATCAACCCCCAAAAGTTTTGATTTGAGGAGTCTGGTTGCTTGCTGTTGTTGTTTTGTCAACAAATATTCCAGGGACACATCTCAGGGACCAGAAGATAATGTGTTCCTAGGTTTACTTTACTGGAATAGGGTTCTAGCCCAGACTGTGTGGGCTTCAGGATTGTGTGCATTCTTTTATGGAGACTCCCATGTTTACCATTATGTAATTTCAGATCTCATGCAATGATTATTGATCTCAGACATTAGCAAGCAGCAGTGTCAAGGCTCTTGCTAAACTTTTGAACCTCTTTTTGAAAATGGTATTTTCCCTGGGCTTGGCTGGATATCATCACTTTGCCCTCAATAGGCGAAATCTTTCAATTGCAACTGCTCAGCCTGACTCTCTTGGATATAAATTAATACCCATCGTGGGATAAAATGTTTTTTGTGTTTCAAAGGATGGTGGTCAGTTGTCACTACAGCAAATTATATTTTTTATTTATGTGAATTAATTTGGGATGCACTTTTGTATAACACATAGATAGGATTCATGAAGTTGATGAATTACTGCTTCTTTTCCCAAAACATGGGAATAGTCGTGTTGATTTGGGAAGGCTGGCTGTTGAAATGTACATTATCTTTATGGTTATTATTTCAGAGTGAATTGTTGTCATACTGTCTTAGAATAAGTATTTATTTAGGTGCTGTGAACAGTTGTTCTAATAAGTGTGCAATCTGATGAAAAGGTTGAACTGTTTAACACAAAAATAAAAAATACTCCAAATTAAGAGTTAAATAGAAATATATAGACTTCTCCCATAATAAAGTTGCAGTTGTTATGTAGCCTGACTGTAAAATACATTCCAAAGATAAGCATACAAGACAAGCAAAGACATTTTGAACATTTTGTTATATACATAGGGAACGTTATCAGGCACAACTCAGTCCAACACAGTTTTCTGTCAAGTTTTCAAAACATCAATCTTTTCCCATATTTGGAACTTACACATGAAGTAAGGTTTATCCTTATTCTTCATACAAAGTATCAAACATGCGGAAATCAATTCCAGGTAAATTACGGCATTTTATTAGTGAAAGTCAAGATCCAGGTTCTCTTAGTTATCTAGGTGTATATATTAAGAACTGACTATAACCAGGCAAATTCCAGCCTGGTTATAGCCTATGTAACAGCAGTCCTAGATCAAGCTTATGTTTTCAGGTTTTGAAAGAATAATGTAAAACAATAATAATTCTTTTGAAAGAATAATGATAATGACAGCTTTGTTTGCAGCAATCTTGAAATTTTGGAATTCAAGATCTTGAGGGAAGAGAGGAAGGAGAGTAGCTGAGTATGTGAACTTCAGGAGTGCAGGCTTTGACCAACTGGAGAACCAGTAGGTTCCGCATGCAAGCCAAACTGGAAGTATAAACAAGTTCAATAGAACTGACAGGTCTCTAAGGACTACATCATCCATGTGCTGATGCTCAAGAGAATGAGGAAGAAACAGGAGACCGCTTTGACTAAACAGGGAGTAATTGCTAATTATGACTGAGCTCTGGTGCCAAAGCAACATGTGCAGGAGCAGCAGGGACAGCGTGCAAAGGAGATACCTGGAAGCCTTGCTCCAGCTTGAAGGTATTAGAAAAGCCAGAACTCAGCTAGACTTGAAAATAATAAATAAAAAGACAAAAAGAAAAGTTTCAGCCTCCTGCTCAGTGGGGTGCTGATTTGGTGATAGATGACACAGATATGCAGGTGTACTTAATACCTGCTTTACCTCGGTCTTCATCAACAAGGCTTGCCAGGCGTCAGAGCCTGGGAATGGTACAAGGACAAGAGGGACTACCTTGAAGAAGAAAGAGATCTTTTAATAACTTTTCACCCCAGAAATTCATGGGACTCACTGGGGGTGTTGAGAGGGGTGTCTTGTGTCATTGTGAAGCATCTATCTCACCTTCAAGAGGCTACTGAGATTGAGGGAGATTCCTGAAGAAGGGATAGAGGCGAATGTTGCATCTGTCCTTGAAAAGAACAAGAAAGGTCCCTGGACCTTCAGCCCTTGCTTTGGGAAAACAGAAAGACAAATTTTCTTTGAAACCGTTTCCAAATAAATAGGACAAGAAGGTAGGAATAGCTGTCATGATTATATCAAGATAAATTATCCTAGGCCTATTTGTGTTCTTCCTATAAAGATATGACTAGAGGGGTGTGGGGAGATAGCAGGAAATATTGTCTCAAATTCAGAAAGGCTTTTGAGAGCTTTCTGCATGGTACTTGAGTTCGGGTTGAGATGTTATGCATACCTGGGTTGATAGGTATGTGCAATCCTGGCAGCTTTATCAGGCTTAAAGATGAGTGGGTAACGGGTAGTGTTCCTCCTAGAAGCTGTTTCTCAATAGTACGTGGGTTTATCCTATTGCCTTTTATATGGAAGCTCTGGCAGAGCCTGACATTAATCTGTATAAGCACTTTTATACCCGATGGCTCAGTAAATATTAATATTACCATTGCTATTAACAGGCCACAGTCCTTCTGCTTACAGTGCAAGGACACAGTCCTGGCCTGTTAGGCTTATCCTTGGCTTGTTATGGGAACTTGATGCATGAAGCAGACCTTGGTAGCAGGTATCTCTGGCTATGGTGTACAGTCTGAGCATGGGATAACAGCCTTGCAGATAAGGTCCTGGGGATGGGATGTTCAGAAAACAGGGGTGGTTCTTCCATCCTGAGTTATTCTGTGATCAGTAGTCTCGAGGGGCTCTCTGAAGCCTTGAAAGGGTGATTCTGGTAGCTGGGAAAGTAATTTTAGGATAGCGGGAAAAATAATTTTAGGAAGTTCTTCTAGTTAAGCTTATTTAGAAATCGCCCACCATCACTCAAAACAGTATGAACGAAGAGACGTATGCAGATGAAAAGGCAAAGTGTGTGTGTTCGTGTATGCATATGAAGACAGTATGAACTGCAACTGGGTTGATTCACTTCTGTGTTGTTTGCACAGATAGCATTTCACTTTCACAGGTCCAATTTAGTGTTTACTCAGTACTAGTCATTTGAAATAGCTCCTGCAGTATATGTACCTCTCTGAAAGTTCATGTGGCTGTTGGTGGATACAAACATTGCGTTTTGGGAAATGTGGAAAGACACAGGCCTGACCTGGAACCCAAGAAGTCCAAGTGCTGATCTTTGCAGATCCATGAAATGCTCTGGCAAATTCCAGCAATCCCATACAGCTGTGGGACTGCAGGATATGGTGCTTAAGAAGAGGCTGAGGGAGCTGGTTTTGTTCAGCTGAGTGAATAGAAGGATAAGTAAGTGTGGTGGGGTCCAAATGTCAGCTGTTAAAAGAGACATTGGCTATAGATAGATTATAGCAGGGGAAACTCTAACTAGAGAGTTAAAAAGAAAAAGGTTTTGGTGAGGGTGTTAAGCTTTGGAACACAGAAAGACAAAGCTGTTGGGAATGGCAGGTGCACTCAGGTATTTGTCCAAGTATTTTGGAAAGTGGTGGGGTTAATGAAGTCCTCCTTCCCCCTGTTTTTTTGTTTAGTCCTGCTGTTGATTACTGTGATAAGCTTGATACAGGAGGGAAGTTTGAACATTGAGAGAGAGTTGCATGATGAATCAACTGATGTATAAATTTAACTTTTAAGTGTATGAATATGAAATGCTTTCTTGATAGAGAAACTGTCATTTCCCAAGTCTCAGGTCTGTGAATCAAGGGTGCAGACAGTGCTTAGGTAACAAAACGTGGGTTGAAACTTACTTAGAAGTTATCGTTAATACTATGTATGGAAAGAACCCTTAAGCTGTGGAAAACGGGATGGCTATGTAGCCACTTTAGACTTGCTCTAGGAGAAATAAAATGCTAGCGTGCCTTTAATTATTTCACAAGCATAAATTACAGTATTTCACAAGCATAAATTACAGAAAAGGCTACATATACCAATGAATGTGCAGACAGAAAAGTGAGCGAGCTCAGATGTGATACGTCTTACTTAGCAACCTTTTTTTTTGTATGCTTAAGCCTTGCTTGAGATAGACAGTATCTTACAGTGCCTTTTTCTCAGTTCACTCCTCATCACAGCTGATGCAGTGAAGTGTAAGGCTTAAAAAATGCACTATATTAGCTATATGATATGTGTCTGTGCATGCCTTCTCCTTTCTCCCTGTGCTCCTTTGAACACTATTAGCAAAGTAACACATCTCAACAATGTACCATTAAATTTCTACTGAACTTCTCTACTGACATTTTATATTAATAATTTGTTTATTGCCTCTTGCTTTTCAGCTTACCTCTTCTGGATTCTCTTCAGCTTTGCTTTTTGATGTTCTATAGCATATTGGTGTATGTCCTTTTTCTTTGCTACTGTCAATTTTTGTACTTTTGTTCTTAGTTCTCTTTCTGTCTCTCTTTATTCCTTAAGCATTTTGCCTTTTTTTTTTCTCTGTTTGTTTTCCTTTTCTTCACTTCTACTCACAAAGATAAAATGTGCATGGGAAAGCTGCATGAAGCACTTATTAGTGGACTAAAATGATTCAAAGAACCATGCAAGGAAATGGAATCCTTATGGTGGTCAAGATATGTGCAATGCAAATAGGACATTACTTGAAGTCTTTGCATGTTGTAGCCCATGTCCATAGCAGCCATAAGCACAAAGTTCCCCAACCTATTTCAGGTTTCTGGTAGTGCGAATGTGGATTCTGTTCAGTTTGCTCAGGCAGTTGTCTCCTGACAGCTGCAAGGCTGATAATGAGACAGCACATGCTGATTTATTACCCTGCATAAACCTTTGATACTGGATCCCCTTTCACAAGGAGCACAGTGTGAAGGTTTGCCCACTGCTGCCCCTCTTGCTCTCTCTCACATAGCTGCGTGTTCTTCTTCATCCAAGGAAACCTGCATCGTTTTGTCTTGGGATCAGCTTATTAATGTCAGGAGGATACAGTGTGCCTCACTGGAAAAAGCTGTTTTACGTGATAGAATTGATCACTGACTCTTTCTTCTCCATGTGCCGGTGCCATGTGCCAGAGCAGCATCCCTGGAGGTTATTGGGACATGATATGTAGGATTTCACCAGCAAAAGAAGCAGAAAAAATGTGCATTTAAAACCTCATCAGGATCTAGGTTGAGGATAAGAGAACTGTGGTGTAAACATGATAAGTGGGGTAGATTTTAGAAAACTGTGGGACACTATGGAAAATCAACTTAAGAAACAACATAGTAGAGAATATAGGGGTATTTCCCCTGAATTTTGTGCTTCAAATGGAAGCTCAGGCTATTTATTGTTAGTCAAGAGAAACATCTAGTTCTGTTTGTGGTTTTGTTTCTAACTTCTACTAAAGTATTTTTTTTCCCTTCAGCTGATGGAGTCTGTGTGTTTAAATGCTTGATTAACAGAGACACTGAATACTGTCGTTTGGGAAAGGAGTCTGTGTTAATTACGCTGGGATACAACAGTGCCTTGCTCCAATTCAAATCACAAGCTGGTAAGTACCTTTTGCATTTTTATCTTCTCTTTCTTGTCATGCTGCTCTCTTGGTGAAATTTACTTTTATATGTGCCATCTTACACCTCTGTGGTTGGCTATGTAAATATTACATTTTCTTACAATGATCATAATTTGTGCAACCTCATTTGCCTCCCTGTCCCATTCCAACCATCCTTTTTGCTGTGCAAACTTTCATAGTGGGCTTAAGTTTTTTTACAAAACAGGCACAGATCTGTTTTTTGAAGAAAGTGACTGCAGATAACAAGTAAGACAACTTCATAACATGTAATACTTGGTAAATGTAATGATTCCTGCATGCAATCTATGAGTTACTGCTTCTCAGTCAGAAATTGTCTTGCAGATCTGCTAATCCTCATAAATTGTGGAGTAGTGCAACATACACCTGGACATCACAGGATAAATACTTTGCATGTTGTCATGCTGAGAAAAAGTCCTTCTGTTATAGAAACATAACATTTAGTAGAAGTGGTCTGTTTTTACAGCTGCCGCAATGTCATTTTTTGTTCTAAGTAGCCTGCCTTGTGGGCACAATTCATTGTGAAATTGTGTATCTATCAGCAAGATGTTGCTTTCTGTATGAGAATTATAGCCAGTTCTTATGTAGCAACCTATGTCACTAGGCCTGGTGACTTCCAGAGGAGGCTGGTATAATTATTCCCATTTTATATTCTGTTGAAAACAGAGGCAATTAGATTTAAAATTTCACAGCCTATTTAAAGGCTTGCACATGTTACAAAATATCAGGAGCTGACAAGCTGCATGTATATGGTTGATGCTGTATCTGAATGTCACACCTGTACATACATGCATTCCAAATTGCACTCCCATAGCAAATACAATTTTTAGACTCATCTGATTTTTCTACCAAATCCCAGGAACTTTTAAAATCCTGCCTTGTTATAGTTTTTTGTCTATATCCCTGGGAAAATAATTTTTACACTTTTAGTATCTTGCTTTAGCAAAACAATACCAAAGTAACCTAAAAATGACTTGTTTTTAAAATTTATTTATCTGAGTAGCGTAGTTCAATACTGAATTGCATCAAGTTATTTCTTTTGAGGCTACAATTTGGTATTGTCCTTTACAGACTCTCACATCAAAATTAAAGAGGTAATTGGCATTAGATTATTTTGAGATTTAGTTTTAATTATCCAAACAATTAAGTGTTTAAATAATTAATAACTAGTAATTAAGTATTCAGCTAGGTAAGTTTTTCTTTAATCCTTGTTTTGCATTCTCTATGATATCTTGCTAATTTAGGAAGGTCTTAATTTCTACAGGCAGTGTTAGTTTGGAATCCCAAAGCAAAAGAAATTTCTCTTAATTCTCTTCTCTACTTTTACAAACAAATATTTGAAAATTTCAGCTAGTTTCAGCATGATTGGCATTCTTCCTAAGAGTGGATGGAATATTAATTGGTTTAACCTGTATAGGCCTGTTCAGCCCTTTTCTTTGGAGAATTGTTTTTATAGCTACTTTTTATGAAATAGGTAAAGTACTATAACAGAATCCCAAATTTTCAATTCTGCTTAGCTGTAACCTGACGAAACAGAATGTTTTCCTTTTTTTTTTTTTTTTTCTGCAGGAAAAAATAAAATAAAAAGGTCCATCAGCCAATTCAGTAGCTTATTGACTGCTGGAGTATAACTGATAGGTCCAAGTAAAGTCTGGTCAGATTGAATGATCAGTCTGTTGGTATCAAATGCAACGTTGTCTCCTGCTTTAAGGTGCAAGTTATTGGTAGGATATTTTTCCCCAGGGCCATAAGGAGTGCTTATTGGTACCTTCTTCTACATGTTTGTTATACTGTGTTATGCCAAATAGTGTCTAGCCTTGAGAAACTGACCTGTTTCCAGGTAAGGCCATGGAGCATAAGTCAACCTTTTGTTGTTTGCTATGTATGAGTGTAAACTCTAGTCTCAGTTTTATGCACATGTGAGTGTGTGTGCCTGTGTGTATATATATGTGTATGTGTATAAAAATACAAAAAAAAAAATACTGTAAATCAAAAAATTGCAGACAGAGAATTCACTTTTTTGACTGGGTAAAAATGTTAATTATGAAAATACGCCATAAAAATTTAAGGCTTTTAAAGGCTTCTTTCTTCTTTGGGAAGGTAGAGTGAGATGAGCAGTAAGGATGGAAGAGAGGGGAATTCATGCCCTGCTTGTACCCATGCTGCTCTGGCTGCAGCATTTAGGCACCCATAAATCATAGCCTGTGCCTTCCATTTCCTTCTAAACATGTGTTAAACATCTGAGTGGGATCAAGCAGGCCATAAAAGTGAAAGTTAGCACTAGCCTACAGGCTTCTCTTTCAGAAACAAAGATCATTTATCTGCAGCAGATCAACCAACCAGTCTGTAACTTCATCTGTAGGAATCTGAGTATGTAGCTGTCTACTCTTGGGTAGAAATGTCCTGCTTAATTTAGCAGAGAATTAATTGGTTAAATTTGTAGGACAAGAAAGGAATTGCATTCTACTACAATCCTGCAAGAACAATTCATCCTGTGCCCAGGATGCAGATTCCTTTCTTGTCCTTCAAATTTAACCTTGGTCTCCAGCCACTTCCACAGTGAGTCTAGGTGCTGGACATGCCGAGAGTTGTTGTCTCTATATGGCATTTTGCTAGCACAACTTCCCTTAAATTTTTTTGATCAGTTCTAATAATTTGTGTCAACTACATAGGAGCACAGCACAAGAAAAAGAAAAATGCCATTTTAACTTTACTTTCCCTTAAATCCATGCATTTTTTTTAAGGCTGGAAGTGGACCGACTGGTTGCAGTCGAACTATGCAGTTTTAACCTAAGAATCCATGTCAAATAATGTGATCTATGCAGTAACAGTCCAGTGTTACTCTGCAGTTGCTTTCTATTCTATGTTGAAGGTAGTGATTTTGTTTTTCAGCAACACTAAAAAAAGAGGAGTCTGGTGCTTTTGTTTTAATCAATATAGAATGCAGCTAATTTAACAAATATCTTTAGTGTTGTATCTTGAAGCTTTTGAAGGGTTTTATGGAATTAAGAAGAAGATGCAATATTTTGAGAAGAGAGCATACACAACATGTACAACTGTAACTGCAACTTGTCAATTAACAGTAATCTTGAAATCTAGCATTCCAGCAGCTTGTTTCAGAAGAGCAGCAGGATGTTGTATTACTGATATGATATCTTTAAAAAAATCAAAAAAGGCTTTGTTCTAAATCACAGTACATGCACAGCTGTGATCCCTAACTTCTTATCTTCTGGGAAAAAGACTTCAGCTCCATGTTTTACTCCGGTATCCCAAAAACTGGATGGGCTGAACAGTTTCATCTGCTCAGCTTCCGAAGAATTACGTGTCTGGTAATAATTTCCCAGGCTGTGTTTGGAAGTGAAGAGCAGGAATGTGTAGGAATGGCTGTCTGTGGTTTGGTGTTGAAGACTGCCGTTCATTTTGCAGATCCTAAGAGTGAAACACCTTCCCTTGCACACATGCCCATTAGTCTTGCTGTTTGGACCTCTGGGTTTGTCATGGTCCATGTACGATGTTCTTCGTTGTTGCAGCAGCAGATCATTGTAGATGATTCAGTTTTTGATACAGGGAGAGGCTCTTACTCATGACTGTTTTGTAGTGTTTTGGCATCATTCCTGGCTGTTTTCAAGACAGTAAGATAAGAAAGGAAGCTCAAAACCTGACCACTTCTGGCACAATTATCAGCATCTTTTGTTTCTACAGACTTTCCTTGAACATTTCTGTAGGAATGTTTTTAGCATTAGTATCTTAAAGTATTGTATGATTTTGATTGCTGGAAGAACTTAATATAGTGATCTGGTAATTTCACTTTCTTCCTTTATGTAGGCAAGCAATTTAGCACAAATTCGCCACAGCTTTAGAAGAAAAATAATTATCTATGGGATTTTAGATATATAGATATTTTACCCAAACTCAGTATCATTAATAAGATACTTAATCTTTCTTGAATCTACAACATCTCATTTCACTGCTAGGTCTTACTGTCTACAAATTTCGGTACAGGGGGACTAATTCTGTATTGGAGGTGGCAGTGTGTTTGTGGCAGGAATATGTCCTGAATGTTTAAGATTTGCAGCATTCTGAATGTTTTAAAATTCATTTACACTCTAGAGTCTTGTCTTCTGGTAAAAATGGAGGAGATTTGGAGCATGGGCAATAATTTTCTTTTTAGAATAAACAGTGATTCATTCCAGTAAGGCCAGGTGCATGTCAGAAAATCCTGTCAATATCTTGAAATCAAATAGCCACTAATTCTGTGTTACCAGATGGTGTTTGCCTGTGGGGCACATCTGTGCCCACCAGTTCAGAAGGCATTTCTCCCTAAGCATCACTTAAACCCTGAGCAAGAGACCCTTAATGTAGAGAGATCTTGATTGTCGTGACCATTTGCAATCAGGAGAGAGAAGCAGACCACCTAAATCAACTGTATTTATCTCAATTATCCATTTCATCTAATCATGCTGTATTGAGTCCAATAGTCTGACATTGCTAAAGCCTAATTTATGTTCTGAAGAAGTGAATTCCCATAAAAATAATCCATTCTTTTGAGGAAGAACAAAATAAAAGATTTAATATTTCCTAACTTAGATGTTCCAAAATAACAGTATAATTTAGAAAGTGTTTGAAATATCACAGTAGTTCGTGCAGTCTTTGTGTAAATTTGGCCACAACTTTAATACCCGTTTTTCTCTCTCTATCGTCAAATCTCCAATTTTTGTGGTTGTTGCAAAGATAGTGAAGTGTTTACATCTAGATACTTTACAATGCCACTTTTCAAATCATGACTTACTCTTTCGGTAACATTTTTTAGTGTGAGATTGACACAGTGGGGGAAGCTTTCGCATCTCCTAGTTCACATTACTTTGTAGTACGGTTGCAGCTTGAAATTAAAGATACTTGTTTAATATCCTTATTGATGATAACTTCCTGCTTTGTGGATTTGGTTTCACTTGCTTTACTTTGGATGTGAGTCACTAATGGATAGAAAGCTATAGCAGAATAAAACAGATTTCGGAATGTATGAGACATTAGTTTGGAATTGATTAATTGTTTTCTTTCAGAGAAAGCATGTGTTACTGATGTTAGAAATAAGATTAAGATAATAATATAAATAAAAGAACCAAGAGCGACCTTTGGAACATGTGTCATCTAGTTACTGATGCTAATGGCAGAGTGCTATTGGTCCTGTTTCATGTGAAAACACAATTGATAAAATTCCCTGTGTGCTAACTGACTGAATTTCTAAGCATCAAGTCTGCTCTATGCTGATGGAGGAAATGATTCACCCACTAATGTGTTTGGGATAAAAGCATTTCCATTGCAGAAATCCAGAATAATAAAAAAGTTTAGCAGAACATTGGAGAAATTGACTCATGATAGCATTGCTATAAATGACCTGGTTTGTAAATTGTGATTTAATATCCAGTCAGTCACAACAAAACAGTCTAATGCTCATTGAAATATTAATAAAGTGTTGAAATGAACATCAGAACCTGTTAATCTCATATGCTATTTTTATGGCTATGAAAAGCTCTTTAACTATCTGAGAGGTAATTATATATAGAGAAAAATCTCTACGTTTAATTGATGTCAACAGTCAAATTGATGTAAACCCAGGGATATCTGCTACCTTTTTTATCTGAGTTTGTGTGGTGAACGCTCTGAAATTTTATTAGATTACATGCAACAGACATCACTGTGATTTTCTGAAGTTTAATACACACTGCTAAGTAAAAACAAAGGCTTATTTTTTCTTTATTTGGAAATAATATGTTTACCTCAGAGAACTTATGAAATAATCAAGCCTTAATAAACTCATTGTATTTTTTTGCTGCAGATTTCTACTGTTTTGCAAAGTGGGATTTTTTTCATGAGGATACTGGGCAGCTCTGTTGTTCCAAATGGAAGTTTTCCTCAAGTATTAATAAAATATTGGCTGACTGGTCTGATCATTTGATACAGTCTTGTAAGAAATTACAGGCTTCTTTGCTTTACTTTTTTTTCCAAACATGGATTAAAGTTATATCTGTGCACCTTTCATAGACCCTAGAGCAAACTTACTGCTTAATGTAAGTACTGCATTTTAATGAAAGTCCTCAGGTAATAATACAAAAGTGTGTGAAAATAGCACTCCTCCTTTGCTGTTGTGTTCATAACCATTGGCCAGAGAGCATTTTTTCCCCTTTTCTCCCCCAGAGCCTCCTGTTTCTTCCTTCCCCATCTTCTTCCCTTCAACATAATGAGCGGGTCCATTTGTTTTAAGCAGATGGGTGAAGTGCACTATGGTAATATCTTGTGTGTGTGTCTTCCGTGATGAAGATAAGCATCTCACAAAGAGAAATATCAATGAGAAACAGAAATGCAGAATGCAGTTATTATAGTGACTTTTCAGGCCTGTGGTGTGTGAGGGTGTTGCAGAGGTCTGGGGCTACCCATGCACCAGGTACACAAGAAGCAGAATTCTCTGGAAGAATATTCCTGTTAGCATTCATCCCAGCAACCATTTTTTACGGGATCTTTATCCATTTACCAGTAGAGTTTAAGGCCATTTGTACAACAGTCTTTGTAATATGTCACTGATAAACTGTATAGGATGGACTTAATGTCCAACATTAAATGTTAGTTAGTGCAGATACATGAGTAGTCAAATCCCCAATATCATATGCTTTCATTTTTCTGCAAGATACAACTTTCCTCTCAAGGCAAAAGGATTCACAGAAATATGCATTTTGACATGTTAATTGAAAAGAAAAAAAGAAATAGGAGAATAAGAAACATATCAAAATCTTAACAAATCGTGCTTTCAAAGAAGATGTTTGATGTTCTTATGTTCTGTGAACTTTTTTGCAAGAGAAAACTTTTTTCTTTTTTTCCCCTTAAGAAGGTCCCTGAAAAAGCACTTCAGCATACAAGTATGAGGATTTTTTTCATGGTCTTTTCAATGGCAAAGAACTGACACTTTTGTTCTGAGTGCTAATAATGAATTCTGTAAGATGTGTTTTGCTCCAGAGGAACATTTATTATGGAGTAAGCTGGGTATTTTTTGCAGTTCCTTGGTAACTACTTGTGTGAATGTTTTTATCACGATATGTGTAATAATAGTGAAGAAACTTACCTCTCTCTGGAAGGAGATGTAGTTATTGTGGGATAAGAGTTTGCACACATGTAGTTACTAAGAGTACTGGTGCCTAGATGTAGTAATATAAACTACATATCTATAGCATATTCTGTCAGTATTCTCTTTCTGAACGACATCCAGATAAGGCCCCTTTCTTTTGTTTGTTTGTTTTTGAGATACTGAAAACAATAAATATGTCTGCATGCCTTTATTTTCACGGACATTGTTATTCTTGTTGGCATGCTTATTGGCAGTCTTACACTGTGTGGGAAGGCATAAATGCATTGCATTTGAAAGCTTTGACTCATTAATTTACTACTATTAGAATGTGGGTTTCACACTCGCAAGGTTTTTTGTTTTTTCTACCTGTTAATGGAAAATCAAAAGATTGATTAAAGTGAATGGGGAGATGGGAGTGCAGGAATTTGCTTTTCTGTCATTGAAAACCATGTAATCAAGACCATTCAGTGTCACCTTCCCAATCTGCTGGTTTTCCAGAGAATAAAACAAAAGAAATAGTTCTGAAGGTGGAAAGAAGAAGGCTTTACAAGGCATTGAGAAGATAACAGAAGCAACAAATGCAGGGAGTGCTAGAACATCCTGAAGGATACAGGGCTGATGATGAATGAGAAATATTCTTTGGCTCTTCTTGGAAAATGCTTTCCTGATTTTCAATTCTGCATGTTTGACTCTTGTATGCAAAACAAGGAGTTTCCAAGCCTACCTACTCTTTTTGGCATAGATTCTTCTCCTGTCCTCTTCCACTTTTAAATAAAAAATGAAATCCATTTCTGTAAGGACCAGGACCATTTCTGGATATACTTCTAGGTATTACACATGAAATTCCCAGCTTCTTAGCAAGGTCAGAATTAAATTTTGTTTTAAGCACTTTGGCCAATATGCAAATAAGGACGTATTTCATATTAGAGGAAGGAAGCACGAGTTCTTTTATAGAGAGCGTGAGAGGATACAAGCTTAGTGTGTTTGTTTGCATAAGCAAATGGAGAGAGGATAGGCTATTGTAAATACGTGGTGGATATAGCAGACAGACTGGAGAGGAATGCTTTCAAAGAAGCATTGTGTTCCTTGTCCATGCTAAAAAACTAGGACTATTTTTCTATAGTTGATTGGTTTACATGGGAAAATTTATGAAAGCTTCACAATGTATTTTTTTCAGTTTATTTCATATGTCTATCTTGTGTGCACTGTTCGCTTTAGCTTACTACTTACTTGGTTTTTTCCTACATTAAAATCTAAAAGTTTGTTATTTGTCACAATAATCATCAGAAATGAATGCGTATCTGATTTCTCAGATAATACTTGAAACTGGCAGCAACTGTTATGAATAATTTTTTGGCAATTTGTGCAGCCTAAGAGATTTTCCCTTAGAATCTTAGACTTTTTAAAGGCACGTATTCCAAAAATGTTGTCTTGTATGTACTCTGTTAGGAAAATTTTAAGGGCATCCGAGGTCCATTCTGAAGCATTGTGAAGAAACATGGAGGGCTTCCCATTATTTCTTTCTATTTTTTATGCTCTCCAACTCAGTGATAACTAGTGTTGTAATTTACCAGCACTGTGAAGAGCTTCATTTGCAAACATCTTTCTTATTTGTATATAGCAGAGGATTGTGTCACAAGTAAATCATAGTTTTGTCATAAAATCATAAAATCATTTTGTCGTAATTCATTTGGAAGGGATCCATGATGTTTATCTGCTCCAGCCCCTTAATCAAAGCAGGGTCAGCCCCAGGTTGCTCGAGGCTGTTCCCAGATAGATCTTGAAAGCCTCCGAGAATGGAGACTGCACAACCTCACTGAGTTTCAATTCCAATTTTCCATTTTTTCTTATACTGTGTTTGTTTTGAAATCCATTTTCATTCCTGGTCAGCAAAGGTGATGTTCTGAGTGTTAATCAAAACTGCTAAGAACTCTGTGCAGACATGATAAAAAATACTGACCTTTGCAGAGCGATGGTAGAGAAGAAAGGAAACAAACATATTGCTGAACCTGTCAGATAGAAAAATATGGGTAAAGCCTGGATGATCGCCTGGAAAAGATTTCCAATATCCAGTGTTATTTCTGCTTTTGTCTCTTCGTTTAGTGAAGGGCATTTCCTGCATTTCCGTCAAAAACCTGGCACTGTCTTCTCTTTGGACCTTCTTATGAGCCAGTCGCTTAACGTGACATTCTGCACATCATCGCTGTTGTGTGGGTGTGAAAAGGGCATGCTGATGGCATTCACACACTTTCATGACATTTTACTATTACTTCTGGAATTCATAACCAATAGCAATTCATAAGTAATTTCAAATCCCTAGATCACCCCAAAGTGAGATGTTTAAGATGACATCTTTTTCCCACTGGAGCTGAAAGGCCAGAAGTAACAGAGTGGGACTTTCTCTCACTTAGAAATGTCAGGAGAATTTTTTGCGTGGTGGTAACAGATCAGTTCTGTGGCAGATTTCATCAGAAGCTGAAACTTATTTGAATAAATGGATGAGCTGTGTTTGACGGCTTCTGCCACGTGTAGTTTTTTACTGGCGTGAGGTTAAAGTGACTAATTCGGAATCCTAACACGGAAACCTAGTTTTTCCCAGACCTATTTCTCCAGGCTTTCAGCATGCTGATTTTGTTGTATCCATTAGACTGCTCATAATTTCAGCTCAAATGAGAGACATTACTTATTCTAGGAGGCTTAAGAGCAGATTTTATTATGTTTAGTCTAGCTTGCCTACATGTTCAAGGGAGTGTGTCCTCAATTGATTTGGGCTTTCCTGGTGAACTATGGGTGTCACTTTTTCAGTGCTGAATTCGTAGAGTGGAACAATGAATGGCTGTCTGAAAGGTAGAGCTTTTTCCGCTTTTACTGAAAACAAAATCTTTCAGATTCAGAATCATTTTAAACTTCTACGAACAATTTAACATTTTCTGCTAGGGTTCACTCTCAAATCCCTAGCCAAACTATTTTTAAACTGAGTTAAAACATTAAAATTACTTTATTTGTGACTTTCCAGTGACAATACTTTTATGTAAGCATGGGTCTTTGTTTTCATTCTCTGGCAACTTGAAATTGAGATTGCCCTGATATCCAAAGCTAGAAGGAACGCCACTTTTAACTCTCTTCCTTTGCAAAAGTTATCTTTTGCAGTGACAAAAGGATCAGTTCAGCCCAATCTTGTTTTCATGATATCAGAATTTCGTGAAACAATGGAGGAGATTCTTTTCCTTGATTACTGTGTTGATACATTAATTTTACTAATTAGTTATGCTTTTCAAAAGCATTCACAGTCTTAACAGGTGCTTCCCAATGTACATACTTTTATGCTTCAGGCACTGGCTATTTGCATTTGAATCTCTGACCGGTGCAGGAGTTTCCTGTCTCTGACTATTAGCATAGTGTAATTTGATTTTTTTTTGTCTTCTCTTGTCTTCATATGAGCAGAAGATACACGATTTTCCTCCTTTACATAATTGTTATCAATCATACTATTTTCCCCCATTGACATTTTTCTCCTATTTCTCATTCCAGATATGCTTCTCACTGCTATCTGGTTGAATTATCCTGTTAGTTGCCTAATACCAAAACCCACTGCGTCTGCATCAGCTGAAATATTTCTACTCTGAACCTTCTTCTTTGTTAGACTGCTTCTAAAGATGCATAGTCTTCAGCCTGACTTTTTAGGCCAGTTAGCCTGTGTTAGTTTTAGGCTGTACATCTCCTAGCTCAAACCCATACATCACAAATGCTTCTAGATGGTTCTCTGTGTTCAGCATGAATTAACAAAGATCAACCCAAAGCAGTATGCTGAGGCTCATTTTCAGCCATGGCTCTAGAGTTCTCCATCATAGATATCTATTCCATTTCACTGACCATAAGGGAGAATCCTTGGCAAAAGCTTTTCATATATCCAGTCGTGAAAGCAGATGCTGTTCAGGTCTTTGTATCGGGTCTTCTTAGTTTAATGAAATTTGAAACTTGACTCTGTGTAAACTAAATGCGATGTAAACTAAATGAAACATGTATCTGAAGTCTTAATGAGTGTGTTCCTCACCTGTCATTTCATAACATTTATTCTGTTTTTACTCTGGTAGTAATGCTTTGCTACATTTGTGGGTTTTTTTTGTTTTTCTTTTCCCCCAGAATACAGCACATTTTCAAGTGCATTGAAGAAATGCTGTAAGCAAAAGAAAGACTCTGTGTTCAGCCAGGGAACAGATGACTCATCTGCTTCTCAGTATTTTCAGGTAATGAAACTTCAGTGTCAGTTTGTGGCATCTAAGTTGCAGTTATATTCCTGACTTGGTCACCAGGTTATTTAGGAAGTCCATTTTGTTCAATGCGTTGTCAGGTTTTTGGTAACTTCAGAGAAAGAAAGATTGATGTGCTTTATCTTTTCTCTCTATTTTCCTTTTCTCCTCTTTAGTTTTATGGCTGTCTATCTCAACAAATGAACATGATGCAGGATTTTGTGAGGACAGCCACGTATCACAGTGCTATCCTACAAAACCACATCGATTTTCAAGACAAGGTGAGCTCTATTAACAATTTTAAATATTTTGGTGTACTGATTAGGCTTTAAACTTCTCATTGAGCAGCACTGATCATACTTGAGTCTTTTCTCACCTGAGACTCTGTGTGTGAGTATACTAACTTGTATGGGTTTGTTTTTTGTTTTGTATTTGTAATGTTCAAATGCACGGATGACAATGCATGATGGTGGTGGTACACTATATATCCTAGGATGCATGTTCCAGAATATAGATCCAAACATGAGTAACAAATTCCTCTCCTGTCCTCTGTGAGTTTCTTTAACTGTCAGCTGTGTAACTGAGATTGTGTCACGTAGCCTCTTGCAAATACCTGCAAATATGTTTTTTTTTTTTTTGAGGTCTACACTAAATGTTTTCCCACCTTGCAGTTGTTATAGACTGAGTGAGATGTAATTGACTGCTGTGACTCCATTTGTATGTGCCAATGAGTTGGAAAGAATGCAGGAACTTTTGCTCAGGTGTATATACTCATCTCCAGCATAAATATATACAGATCTTAAAAACTACCATAATTAATATAACAACCATTTCTGTTGCTTCATTTAATACTTTGCCTCTTACATTCTCCAGACCAGACATCTCAGAAAAAGATAAAAGAAAATTTACACTGAGCAAATGTGGGATAATGTCTCTCCCACTCATTTGCCAGTTGTAGTTTGGACTTAATATACAGGACTTAATATATTTCGTATGTCTTTTACTTTCTGATTTTTTTTCAATTGAAATTGGTTACATTAACTCTAGTGATTTTTCTGACCATAGGCAGGGCCATCCTCCTGTGCAGTCCTATCTCTTTCCATCCTTAGTAAGATTTAAAACAATAGATTTTGTTATATAGGTATGTAATATAATGGCACATTATGTGGAAATGAATCTTCTTTAATAAGATTCTGAGTTTGTCAGCTTTCCACTTCTGTCATTTTGCTTTTATGTTACGAGGCAAAAAAGGATTCATTTTCCCATCTGACTTTCTTATATTATTCCTCCACTGTGTGAATTTCTGTCGTGTCTTCTTAGTTGCCTTTTCATCTCTCTTCTGGGGTCAGAATGCCCAGTTCCCTCAGTCTCCTTCTGTAACAAGAAATTGTTTGTGCTCCCTTACCATTCCTATCATTCTTCTTCAGATCTACCATCAATTCCAATGAACCTATTTTTATAAAAATTGACAAGAGTGGTGCAGGTAAAGCAATACAGCAGATTTGTATTATAGAATTCCGACATCTTAGTCAGAATTTTCTATATTCTGCAATCTGAACTTTTTTTTTCTCTAAAGGCATCTGTCTATTGATAACTTGAATAGTATGCAAGTAATACAGATTTCCTAAAAATTAATTTAATTTATCTTAGTATTGTGCAGTCACCTAGTTTTGTTAGATCTCTCTTCTCTTGAGTAACTTTGTGTCATCAGCAGGTCTTGCTCACATGCTATAATGCATTTATGTCTATTAGTAACATGTATCTGTTTCATTTTTGTACCTGTGGTAAGGAGTTCATGCTTTGCACATTCCTTCCTTCTTTAGTCAGTGTAGCTGCTGTGCAGCAGCACAGCTGTGTGCTTTTGCTCTTGGTTTATTTATTTTCCAAACTGTTGGAGCTTCTTTGGCTTCTCTTCAGTATACCTAATAGTAAGACTATTGCAGTCTGGGTGTTGCTGGCCACCCACCTAGAAAATGATCTTTCTGTTTCCTGAGTCCTTTTCAAAATGGCATTTTTTTCTGAAGAAATGTGGTTGAATATTAAGCTCGATACCTTGTGGCAAAATAGTTTCCCATGAGAAACTCCGAATCCCATTCTGCTGAGACTTTAGCTGGCTATTTTAGAAATACTGCAACTGTATTTTATCTTTCACTCATAAAAATGTAAGGTAGGCAAATGTCTAACGGTGGAAATCTGGAGAGAAAAGGAGGCACAATTATTTTTATATTTTCAGTCATGGGAAGAGTTTTCATTTGCCTGATTGTTTCCTAACTATTCTTTGGCATACTTCTTTGCCAAAGAAAGACGTCTTTGCCTTTGCTGCCTGCTTCTCTAAAGTCCTGAATAGAAAGAAGCTTAATTTACAGTAGTAAATGGATTTTTGGCTTAAAATATATATTTTTCTTATTCTTTGCTTTTGAAAAAAAAATATATCAGAAAGTGAAGCAGGTGATCAGCAGGTGAATGAAATTAATTCTAGATCCTTTGAGAGAGTTCTCAGTGATGCATTCAAACACATTATTTCTATTGAAAGTAAGATATTTCAGGACCATCTGCTGAGACTGACAATTTATTTCACTGGGAACTTAAAAGAATAAGGAGAACCCACTTAGAGTGTAATGTGTCTGAGGCTGGACTTTTCACACTGGTATGAGTGGTATGTATATCCTTACTGTCACATTCTCCTCTGTATGGATTGCTTAGAAGTTTCCTCAGAGATTTCATTATTTTTTCAGAGTAAAACTTTCCTGTATTTTGAATTCTTATATCATCAATAGGGTGAGTTCAAAGTGTTTTAATTAGTTTTATCGAAGAAAAGACCTCAAAATAAATTGTACTGTAGCACTGCATAGTGCAATTTCAAACTGAGTACATTGCTAGTTCTTTGAAAATAAGTCTGAGATTCCAGAACCTTCTCTGATTTTGTTTGTTTCATTTTTTTTGGTTTTATTTTTGTTTTCCTCTTTCATAATCTATTTTTGCTTAATAATAATCTAGTTTGCTCAAAAGGAAAGAAACTAGCATTAGAATTGCTCCAGTGGTTCTGGATAAAGGGTCAGGGAAGTTAACCATTCACATTGCACAGTCAGAGGACCATGTTTTTTAATAATAACTATGATAATAATAATAGTAAAATTTTCCCTGTATATTCTTAGTCATATATGATAATTCTGAATGATAAATGTAATCATAGGTTTTGGGTATTTCAAACTCTCTGCTTTTAGTTTTATGGCTTTGCTCTGTTGCTGCTTCGGTCTACTCCCTCCACGCCTCTTACTCAAAAATTCTTTTTAGGACTCTAGTTTTGCAAGCACTCGGGCATGCAAACCTACTTCTACATGTGAGTAGCTCTCATTAAGTTCACGTTTGGAAAGTTACTCATCTGTGCAGGAGCTGTAATCAGAAGAATGTGGCATTGGTGCTTCTCAACTGTATGATTTCTGATAAATACTGAAGTAGCTAAATTTACATTTCATATACTATCATTACTCAACCACCTGTCTATTATTTTATCTTAAAATTCTCTTTAGAGATTTTTTTCTCTTTAGAAATGAACATGCTATTTCCATGTATTGATATTTCTCAGCACTTTGTTGTAGTGAATGATCTTACATTTCTATTAAAACGCTCCTAAGAGGGAGGTGAGAGGAAGCAACTTGTTCTGTACGAGGTGCAGCAGTGCCATTTGGGGCCATTTGGGATCAAATTCTGTTGTTGAGAGTTCACTGACCCACAGAATAATTAAGGCTGGAAAGGATCTCTGGACATATCTAGTCCAAAACCTGCATTTTGAATGGAGATTTGAATGGAGGATGGAGATTCCACAGCCTCTGCAAGCTAACCTTACTTAACCATCCTCATGTATCTGTTGGAATTTCCAGTATTACAAATTATGTCTGTTATCTTCCTGTTATAGCAGTCCTGCACAGCCAGGCACTGATGTCCAGGAGAAGTTAGATTAGTCCTTCTTGCCCTCACATGGGCAGGATTGAGGAGACACCATTGAGTCCCATAGTACTGTGGTCCCATGGGCTTCACTCTCAACCTCAGAGACTCTACAGTCACCCTTGATGCATTCAAGAGAATATCATTGGTGTCTGCATGGATAAGGAGCAATTGATAATCAGTAGTCCAAGGGCCAGAGGACTGTGCATACCTTTCCTAGCTTCCTAGTCTGGGGCCTTGTGTACAAGAAGCCTTCCAAGATAGCATGTCAGATCAGCAGATGAGTGCCCCATCCCCTGCAGGAAGGGGTTTCTAGTGACATTGTCCCCTCCTCCTGTTGGTGTAAATGTTGCTTCAGACTCAGCTGATTCTCATTCCATCTTGGGAGCTTATGTCCTCTACTTATTTGCACACCCTTTGCCTGTTTCCTTTCCTTGCACTGCATGGCTTGGGCTTTTTCCTCTTAAGTCCCCGTGAGGATCCTGGCCATCACTTTCTCAGCCTCCCGGATGTCTTGCAGTCCATTCCTGTCCTCCAGAGCTTCTTGCCCTAGCAGCTCCCCTCAGCGGCTGCCCGTTTTATCGTGAAACGTTCTCACTCAGTTGTACCACCTGCTGACATTCACATAGGTGTGAGATGAGAAATGGTATCAGAAACAGATCCAGCGCAAAAACTTCTCCCCTAGATTTGTAACGCCAAATTTGAACAGTTGGCTCTTATTTTTAACTTCCACATATATACAGAGAAATCTTTGTAATATTTGTGTTTCCCCTTGGGCATTGAGAAATAGTCTATCAGCCCTTCTGTCAGATCTATGGTTCAGTGAAATTGGCCTGGTTTTATTTTCTTCCTCCCTATTCTCTTACCCAACGTTTGCTGTCACTTGTTGTTATGAAGAGTTAGTTCCTCTGGGCATGGGGGCATGTTCTAATACCTGCCAAAATGCTGAGAATAAAACTGGATCTGTGACAGTCTGTCATTGGTGATCTGAAAAATGAGCTTAATAAAATCTTTCACTAGGAAAGAAAATATGAATAAAGGGAAGGTTCTGGCTCCTACGCCCAAATTGAAACTATGTGCAATAACAGAAGCAATGTTAATTTATTTCACACTGGAGGAGTCCTGTAATACAGATTTACAACAGATTCAAACCATGGGTGTTGAACTCCATTCGGTAGTGAGTAACCTACATGTCACGTTGAGTGAATTTTGGGGAATTGAATGGGCTCGTAGTTCTGAAAGATGATTTTTTCTGCCAAAAATATTTTGTGTGCTTTTTTTTTTCCCTCTCTCCTTTTAAAGGCTGGTAAATAGTATGTACCATATGGAAAACTGGGGCGTGATAGGGACAGAGAGTAGGGGAAACTGATGGTATTTTTAGCTGTGGTATTCACTATGAATGCATATTATATTTAAGTTGTGGGTTTGACTCAGATTGAATCCGATTGGACCCTTCAAAACATTTCAGGCAACATTTTGGCTTGCAACAGGTGAACAGTCTGGCCAACAGGGAAAGTGGGGCTTGGGATTTAAATATGATTGAGGGACTGAAGCAGATGCATCCAGAATAAGCATAAAAAAATGTAATATTGATGTCAGCAAATAGAAACAATATTTGAACAAACATATAGCTCTGTTTTATATTTCCATATCAAGGAGTTATTTTTTTATCACAGCTTCAAGGAATTCTTCAAGGAATATCACAGTTTTTTACAGTTTCAAGGAATTCTTAATAGTTTTGTCTTCCTTCCCTCCGCAGGATGTTCAGGCTAAGGACAGTGTGTTTACATTTTTCTCCTGAAGAAACTTCAGCATAAAATCCTATTTCCTCCATGCCCCACACATTTACATATATCTGCGAATCAACGGTCTTTTAAAAATATAGCTTTTCCTGCTAAAATAAAGATTAAGGACATTAAAACTCATCAGTAAGAAACTTTTCACTTTTTCACAGTGTAATTTATAACATTTAAGCATAGTATCATGTATATCAAACTCAGAGTTCAGCTGTGGAAATTTTTGTAGTCAAAACAGGTGTCAGGAAGTGACTTTTCATGATTTTGTTCCTTTTGGTCTGCCTTTTGTTTTCAAGGTGGTTCTAGATGTGGGCTGCGGATCAGGAATCCTTTCATGTTTTGCAGTGCAGGCTGGAGCTAGGAAAGTCTATGCAGTTGAAGCCAGTTCAGTGGCAAAATATGCAGAGGTAAGTGTTCCATTTCAATGAAGTGCCAAAACAATGTAGTATGAGAGGAGGAGAGATCTAGAACTCTGCATCAAATAGGTTAATGCTGAAGATTTCAGTTTGACTTGCATAATAAGCCAGGTCTAGATGCCAGTGTTTCTGAGAAGGTAATTTTTGAGCGTGTTCTTAATCTTAGAATTTGTCATATAAACCATATGCTAGTTGTTTCTGGAAAAAAAAAAAGAATTGAACATACCTAGTTGTGATTAGCTTTTTTATCTTCAGAACCAAAGGAAAAAAAAAAAAACTTTTTTTTAACAAACAGGCGCTGTTTTCACAGGTTCTGTCCAAAAATACTTAGCTGGGTTTTTTTTCAGAATTTTCTGTGAGATCTGTGGGATCAGCCAGTTGACTGAGTTTCCTACAAAGTATTAGATCTTCCAACCTTCAGAAGAAACAGTGTATTTTCGTGGGATAAAAGAAGTATTTGAAGGATGCTCTTAGTTTTAAAAGATATTTTTGCGCATTTCTTAATGAAGTATTCTAATGTAATTCAAAGTATTTTAAACATTTTAAATATTTTCTCTTTTTGTTTTACTAATTCTGAAAATAATGTTGATATCCTTTCAATAATTGGGAGTCACTAATTCCTTGGAGATTAAAAAAGAACTACCTGTATGTTTGACTGTAACAGTTCAGCCTTTACCTTGATGAAAGCTGGTATATACTAGTTGCCAGCTATAACATGTGTATATGTGAAGTATTGTGTTACTGCTGGCAATAAAGAGAATGTGTTTGCATCTTGAAGAAACAAATGTGGATATTAGACATTCTTATTTCCCTCAGGTAGAAATTTTTACTAATATATAAAGTCTTTGGATTTTTTTTGGCATTTTGCAAGTCTTTTTAATTCCAGTCGTAATACAAGATTCTCTGTGATCTCCCCATTTTTGCATTCACTTCCACCTCGCTTATGTTGCTGTTGACAAATGGTTGATGTATGTCTTACATATACAACCAGCTAGTTGTACTAGCATGACTCAGGAGAAACATACTGCAAGGAAATATCTATCGCTTTATGATAAATGGGATAGTCGGAAAAAAATCTTCCTGATTAAAGAGAAAACTTTTCCTGATGTTTGTCATTTTTTCCACCCATCCAAAGCATTAAAAAAGGTAAACATATAGAAGGTGGTCAGTCTGTGCCAGAGGGAAGAGTGGAGAGTGGATTCACTAAGGAGTATTGTGGGTAGATAAAATTTGTCAAATTTGTAGGTGGGCATAGCATTAAATATGTTTTAACCTTTGGGTCACCGTCTTGAATGTGATTTGAGGTCAGAAGTAAGGAAAGTCATTAACTAGGAAAAGGTATATGCTGCATCTGTAGTCTATCAAATCCTGTATGTATGAGAGTACATACATGCGAGTAGAATACCTGGAAACTTACTAGGAGAAAAACAGCATGAATCTATTGGTTTTAGAAATGGAACTGCACTTCCCCTGGAGTGAATGGAGTGCTAAGTTACTTAAAACTACAGTTTAGGAAGAGAAATAAAGAACATTTTAAAGCAATTACCCAGATTTTGATACTTCATAGAACTGTGATCATTTCCCTCTTCTATTTTTCCTAAGGTGAGAGTCAATTCTCAGAAGAAAAATCACAGAATCATGTAGTCATAATTTCTTATGAAAACTGCTTCACCCTCATAAACTATATGGCAAGTCAGCACAACTGATCAGTTAGAACATAGTATGTTTTAAGAGTTCAAGTTTATTTAATAAAGCATGCTTAGTTGGATAAATTAGTTGAATTAGTTTTATTGCATACTGAAGATACTATTTACAGAATTCTAGTGTTCCACAGTGCAATTTCGTTGTAAATTAGCATAATCTATCCAGCATTTGGATTATGAGAAGAATAGTACTTTATATCCATTTCTTATCTCATTTCTGCCTCGATTTCTTGTGTTTGCCACCTGCTTCAGCTATATCCTGTTGAAGGTGGGATTAATATTCATATTCTCATTTTTGTTTTTTCAATTTTAATACAACAAATATACAACATATAACATTCTACTGACTTAAGAGAAATTATGAACTGAATTTCAGCTCTTCACATTAATGCTGTAATATCTCACTGAGAGCTATGTTAGCTTTAAAGTAGATTCCTTTTTATGGTTATAAGTTTATACAGAAAGAGTTCATATATACATGTGTATATATATATAAATTGTACTATGGTGCAATTAGTAGTTGGGTGGGTTTTTCACTGGTTATCAGTTTAACTTGCTTTCATTTCCATTTTCTTTTACAACTTCATTAAAGAAAGCTAGAGTTGGAGCTTTCTTTAATGAAAGGCTAGTTCAGAAAGCTAGAGAGACCTTAGCATCTTTTTTATGTTGGTATTTATGTGTGAATGGTGTTGTATGTGTGTGTATATATATGTGTATATATAGTGGTATAAATATGTGACTCCAGTGAAGCTCATATGGATACTCATTAAACACATTATTTTCATTTGAAGTAAAAATGTTGAGAGATAATAATTTATAATATATATTTAATTTAAAACTTGAACTCATTATTACAGTGCTAGGAATTTAGTTTTCTCCCTCTTTTGACATTTCTCCACACAGAAAAGAATAGTATCTAAGGGAGTTCCTAACATTATTATTTACTTTTATGTCAGTCTTGTCAACATACTAAAAATTGCTTATTCACTAACATTACACAGAAATAATGGAACTACCAAATAACTTGGCAGTTATTTCTTCCAAATTTACCTGGTCTCTTTTGGTAGAGGAGAGAGAAACCTCATGTGCCTTTGGAGGTGATGGTAGTGCCTGTGCACCAGATTTTCTCCTGTTCTCACTGAGTAGACTCCATGATTGCTCCCGTAAGAGTGCTTATAGACTCACTCTCCATCACACCTTCAGGAATTTACATTTAATATGAATTGAGGACCAGTGTTTTTGCAAAAATTCTTCTCAGCCACCATAATGTTTGCATCTATTTGCAATGTACTATGTAGGTGATATTTATATGCACCATATTGTCTTCAGTACAGTAAATTAATTACATCTGTTTGTTTTCTCTTATTTGGATTTAAAGATTTTTAACTGCATATAATGATACATTGTTTGCCATCTCATCAGGTGTATCACGTGTTATTGTGAGATTGATATGGTATGGTGATAATGCACATTTAAACGAAACATTGGCAGGACATTTCATTACAAAGGGCAGCTGGATAAAGGCAGCAGTTTGTCTCTCAGGAATGATGGACTGTGGATTTCAGCTTTTTAGCTGAATATAGCTATATAATTAATACTTCTGAATTAAATTACACCGTCCCTCACAACATCCTCCTGGGCAAGCTCCGGAAGGGTGGGATAGATGAGTGCACAGTGAGGTGGATTAGGAACTGGCTGGATGGCAGGGCCCAGAGAGTGGTGATCAGCAGTGCAGAGTCTAGTTGGAGGCCTGTGGCTAGCGGGGTCCCCCAGGGGTCAGTCCTTGGTCCAGTCCTGTTCAATTTATTCATCAATGACCTGGATGAAGGCACAGAGTGCTCCCTCAGCAAGTTTGCTGATGACACAAAACTGGGAGGAGTAGCTGATACCCCAGAGGGCTGCGCTGCCATCCAGAGGGACCTGGACAGACTGGACAACTGGGCAGTGAAAAACCTCATGCAATTCAACAAGGCCAAGTGCAAGGTCCTGCACCTGGGAAAGAATAACCTCAGACACCAGTCCAGGCTGGGGACTGACCTTCTGGAGAGCAGCTCCGCGGAGAAAGACCTGGGTGTCATGGTGGACGACAAGTTGACCATGA
>NW_010577460.1:580874-601351 GCF_000705375.1 Tinamus guttatus | reverse complement strand
GCTGGGCCTGTTCAGCCTGGAGAAGAGAAGGCTGAGAGGGGATCTGATCAGTGTCTATAAGTACCTCAAGGGAGGCAGTGAGGGGGATGGTGCTGGCCTCTTTTCACTGGTGGCCTCTAGAGGTGGACAGAACTAGAGGTAATGGCCACAAACTGAAGCACCAAAAGTTCCACAGGAACTTAAGGAAAAATTTATTGACAGTGAGGGTGACAGAGCCCTGGCACAGGCTGCCCAGAAAGGTTGTGGAGTCTCCTTCTCTGGAGATCTTCCAAACCCGCTTGGACGCAGTCCTGTGCCACGTGCTCTAGGTGACCCTGCGTGTGCAGGGCGGTTGGACTAGATGACCTCTAGAGGTGCCTTCCAACTTTAAGCATTCTGTGGTTCTATGATTCTGTGAAATCACTGGATTTTTTCAACTGAATGCAGCTGGATATCTGAAGCACAGTAGTACAGAATAATAATGATGGAACTTGTACAGAATAAGCATCTTATTTAGACACTCTTAGAATTTAGCTGGGTTTAAGGGGCTTGGTACTGTATATGAGCTCTTAAGTGTGGACCAAGCCTTTTATTTTAAGTTCTGAGTTAAGTGCAACTACTCCTATTAAAAGAGATCAGAGAAGTGGCATAAACATTTGGGTAAATACAGCTGAGCCAAAGGTGCAAAATCTGAGCAGACAGATATGCCGAGCAGACAGATATGCCAAGCTTCCAGATAAACTCTCTTACTTGAACTTTCTAACCTTTGACCTGCCTAGCAGTATTGCACTGTATTGCCATCTTAAGACAATTGCAAAAACCTCTGTCACATTTCTACTGAGGACTTTTGGGCTTGTGAAGTGGTTTCACAAAGACCTGTAAATGTCTTTGGTTGTGAATACATAGTTTTACCGGCTTGAGTCCTTCTCCAAGTCTTCTAAGAGGTTGAAGAAGTTACTGTGTTTTCTCTGCATCTCTCAGCATTAAGTGCATTGATAAGTTTAACAGCCGCAGTTTTTGTTATAGATATGTAGTTCCTCAGTAAGTATGTAGCTGCACAGTTAGATTAAAAGTCATTTGTCTTCTTCTATTTTTATTATTAAAGATGCTGCCTTTTTTTTTTTTTTTTTTGTAGAGTTTTTCTATTTGCCATTTTGGAGAGTCAAACTTCTCTTTTCAGGGTTTGGTGTTTTTCTTCATAACGAATTCTGCAGAATTTTGTTCTGTCAAAGCAAAATAGAATCTCATGCTTCAGACAGCTTAGTCTGTCACAGACTTTCTGAGGGAAGTCATACTGAATTACTGAATTATTCATAGCTTCATAAGATCCACAACACTGACTATCAGACTTTCATGTATAGCAGCTGGGCCTCTTTCTGAGTCTCTCTTTAGTAGCCTTGAAGATCTGCTGTGTCTTTATGTGGAACTGGACCTATCATGAGAAGAGATATGTGAGGGGTTTCCATTAACCTATGTGAATGGCAGAGATGAGTTTTGGTCTGGATTTTGTCAAAAAACCTTCTTATTTTGCCTAAGACTTTTGAATGTTTGATTTTCATGAATGCTGTGTGAAAGTGGATGAGAAAAATGCTTACATGGCCACATTTAGTGGCAGATTGTTGGAATTCATTGGACACGAATTCGTGTACCAGATACAAATTTAACCATTTGTATTTTGTTTCAAGAAATTGATTTTATCCTCTATCTCTCCATGCCTTCAAGGTTTTCTGAAAGCCAGGAGACTCACGCAGCTATTGAAAACAACACATTCCTTCCAGTCACTGGCAAACCCAGAAGATAAAGGGTAGAATTAAACATTTTATTTTCAAGATTTTTTTTCCCCTTCACAAAAGCTATTGCAACAGCTTTATTTCTTTTGTTCAAGTACATTGTGCTGACCATGACTTGGTGATAGCCAGAATTTATGAAATAATGTGTGGGAAGTGAAAACCCTGTCAACACACCCACTCACACATACCTCCTCTCCTTTTGGCACACAGTGGTTAATGATTCCCTGAAGCATTAAATAGAAAAGTTCTGCTGCCATCACCCTCAGCTGCTTGTTCCTCACTTGTCAGTAAGAGTTGTTAAAAAAAAAAAAAAAGACAGAAAATGCCAATATTAAAATAATAATAGTAAAAATTGAGATTAGTATATAGTGAGATAAATATAGTGAGATTAGTAAAAACAGTAGGATGCCAATATAAAGATACCAATTGGAAGATTCAATTAAGGATACTGACTGGAAGATTCAAGGCAATAGTTCGGATAAGTTCAGCTTTTAAATGGCATGGCCAGTATTCCGGCTGAATTGGAAAAGATATATAAAACTTTTTGCACTTAAATCCTCAATTCATGAAAATTATTTTAACTCAGTGTTAGTGATCTTGTTGCAGTAAGCTCAGGCCAAAGGAGAATGAGGTAGCTGGGACAAAGACTTATTTCATGGCTGGTATTTATAGTCTCACCAGTGTACTTTATTTGTTGTATTTTCAGTTTTAGATTAACAGTGCCTGGGAGAAGCATATATGCTTTGACATAAGACACTTATAGTCTGCATCTGTTCAAAAGTTCCAAAACTAACTTTTAAGTGTCACCAACCTGGCTAGATATGAACCCTTAATTAAGGCTAATTAAACTGCTGTAAAAATCAGAAAAAAAAAAGTAGAGTCACAGACCTGCAGGCAGGAGTGTCTGCAGGTCTATGACAAGTAGCTGACATAAGACAGGTGATCAGAAGATTTATTTCAGAGAGAACTCTGAAGAAAATCAAAAGCTATTAATCTAGTTTCAATTATTTATGTAAAAATGCTTCTGCATTTTGCCAATTCTTTGGCTTCCAGACAACCTTGGTATGCAGATTGAGAATCTGGCCAGACATGGGGTTGCTTTGGTTCTTCAGATTACAACCAGAGCACACGGGTAGGAAACTGACTGAGAATGTTATAAATGTTATGTGAATAACAAGAAGTTTCTGTTCCCTGGGTCTCTGTGCCCCAAACCGTATGAGATGACCTTAACTCCTTAACAAAAATACAATTTTTGTCTCTGCTAAACTTTGAAAGACTGAAAGCACAAGATGTTTTTGTTTTACTGAATCATAACTCTGATCTGAAGTGTTAGCATTGACTGTGTTTGCTAGACATTGCTTGTTTTTTAAGTTGCATAATGATAATACGAAAAGTAATGAAAAAAAAATCTTGTTTTCTGTTCAGTTTGTCTCCCTGCCATTATCTCAAATATTTTCAAGTAAATATTTTCTCAATGCTTCTTGCCCTTGTGCACCCATGCTGCTTTTGCACTTTTCCTTCAGAGTTAAAACTCTTTTTAGGTAAAAAACTCATCTGGGAGCAAAATAGTAATTTTCTTTCCAGAATTAAATAGCATAATGTTTTTGCTTGTATAGTCTCCGGTCTAAAGAAATTAAACAAAACAAACAAACAAACAAAAACAAGTCAAGTTGTTTTTAGAATGGATACAAGCACAAGTGAGTCGAAGTGTAACCACGGGTATTTAGTTAATTTAAAAAGTGTGTATTTAGTATTTTTGTTTGTTTGTTTCATTAAGTAGATCTATTACTGTGTTTGCCTATGGTGTGTAGTAGCAGGTTATGGCTGAAAATCACTAAGTGTGCTGTTTTTTAAGGTGCTAGAGTGAAATAACAACAGCATTAATAACTTTCATTCTGTAGCTAGAATGAGTTGCAACTGCACATGTTTCTTAGCTGGTGCCTTTAGCCTGGTCTGTACTGTAAAAAGTTTGCTGAATTAATGCATTTCTGTGGGTGTTATACATACACCGCTGCAATCACATCTTCTTTTTAGTACTTGTCAACTGTTCCCGCTGTCTTCTCCATTCACCTCCACTTGGCTACCTCTATCCTCCTTTGGGTGCGTTTTCTCTTCTGGTTCCTTGTTTTTCCATCTATCCATGTCCCATGCAGAGGGTTTCTTCCTCTGCCTTGCACAGGTGTTGGCAGGGAATTTGGTCAAGAAAAAGTCTGTATCTGTATACTAAAGCATCTCCTGGATAGAACAAGCTACTCAAAGATGTTGTTTATTTTGTTCAAAATACTCTGAAGTTGCTCTGAAATTGTGGCGTATTTCAGAGACTAACAATTTGACCAAAACCACAGCTATTCCACAGCTGAAAGTTTGGATTTCAAGATTTTCAGCATCCTTATGGGGATAGAGAGGTTGTTCATCTTTGGCAATGAAATGTGGAACTGATCTTATTTCACAGCATTGCAGGAGAATAAAGATCATGTGGCTGCAGCCACTGCTGGAGGTCTCTGCTTGATTGCCTCGCTTTTTCCTTCTGCATGAGGGTTAGCCAAGTGTCTGCTTTCATCACTGTGTCTTCTCCATGAAGGTTTTTGTCTCTAACCTTGCCTGAATGTAGTATTTTTTCCTCCAAAATGTTATGCAGTCTGCTCTGTGCTGTTAAAGGGTTATTACGTTCAAAATAGTGAGCAAAAGTGATTTCCTTGTTTGGGATATAGATACTAAAGGGTTGTTACAGTGGGGGTGAAGCTAGGTAAACCTAAGGTTCTCTAAAACTCCTGTAAGAGTTTTTAAATAGTTAATTTGATTCCGTATGAGGAAATGCTAGTATTTTCGTGCAGTATTTTGGATCTGATTGATCAAATAGATGTAAAAATTTTTAATATATCTTTATATAAACTTTCTCAGTATTCATTTTCAGAAAGCACAAAATACTAATTCTTTATCTTCGACACTCAAATCTCATATTGTAGAATAAATTCCTAAGGAAACACATTTTCTGTGTACTTGTACTTTTAACCCATCTTTTTCAATCACCTTTAGACAGTTTTACTGAAATTTGAGAGGTTGTTGTCACATACACCATTTAAGTTCCTACTTTGTGTGTGTGTGTGAAATGAACATCTGTCTAGAAAATGAAAAACTGAATTACTGCTTACACAATAGGAAAGACAATTATATTTCTTTTGCTGTTGTTGTTCTTCAGTGTAAAATACTTAATCCCGATTTAGATCTCTTGCAGAAAACCTGCTAATCAAAGAAGCCAAGAACTTCTTGTGTATATTTTGTTTTTTCTCCAGATGTTGGTGAGAAGTAACAACCTTTCTGACAAGATCACCGTGCTGTCAGGAAAAGTTGAGGATATCTCCCTACCTGAGAGGGTTGATGTGGTAATTTCTGAACCAATGGGTTTTATGCTGTTCAATGAAAGGATGTTGGAAAGTTACCTCCACTCCAAAAAATGGCTGAAATGCAATGGTGAGTGAGTCTCTGCTCTTATTCCTCTGTACAGAGAAAAGAAGATGAAAAGCTTCTGAAGGAAGAGGAAAGACCTGCACTGATAATCCGGGATTGTCTGGGTTTATTCCTTGTTTCTAGCTCCACTGGCAGCATTTAGAGAGCCCAAAGGGGCAAGTATAATGATGCAGCCTCTATTGCCCGTGCTCCATGATGTGATTCCCTGATGTTTCTTGCTGGAGGTGGCTCTTGAATATGTTGTTTTTTGGCCACTGGTTTGTTTTGATCTTAGCTTGCCCTTTTGTACCCTATGATTGCATCTCTCCTGCAGTGTATCATAAAACAAGATGGCCAACTACCCTCAAATGCATTGTAGATGAGATCAGGATGGCCAAATATGGTCACTTTTATTGGAAAAACAGCAAACTCTTTTTTTTTGGGGGGTAGTGGGGTAGGGGAAGGGAATTTATGAATTTCAGATTATTCTGAGATCCTTTCACTGGGCTTCACCCAAATACTTTTTTCTAATGCTTGGGTCTCTCCTCTTTAATGACGTATCAAAGTAATTAGTACTCTGCATTTCATTCCTCTCCTGTTTGGAGACATTTTGAAGGGAATCTGTAAAATCCAAGACGTTGTGGGAAAGTTCTTTGTGAGGTAAATCTAGGTATCCAATTGCTATCTGCTAAATTCTCCTACATGAGTAATGAACTATAAACTCTCTTCAAAGACTTCTTTAAAAGCAGTCTTTCTCACATGAAATTACTGCAGGGTGGAAATCTTGTAAAGCGTAAACTAAATCGCTGCCTCAAGGTCAGGTGCTAATGAGTTTTAATTCTGGCTTTGCTATTGAATTCCCTCTTCCAAAATACCTCCGGGTGCTGTTCTTCGAAAGTCACCCGCTGATATTTAGGCTCCAGTTTAGACTCTCAAGGTCTCCTTTCGGAGGGTCTGCTTTCCACAGCACCTCTGGAAACTGATCCCTAGGCAGCTCATTCTCAGAGGCAGCTCAAGGTGAGTGGATACTTGGGCAAGTACCTGCCCCAGGTTCCGACTCCTCACTCGTGCAGGGAGTAAGTTACTGGACTCACCTTATGCAGTGATTATTAAACTTAATGATTCTCTGTGGACTGATGGAATGTTAACTTGCTAGTAGCAGAAATAAAATCAGGTAAGTTTAGTTCTTCTCTGCAAATGTGTTAATACTCTCCCTACAGCCAATTTTAAGAAGCATGTCTATTTTGTGAGTGGGTGTTGTTCTTTCTTCAGTTCCTATAGACTCATCCTACATGATGTACCTGCAAAAAGACTTTCATTTTCCCAACTATGCATCATGTTTTGTACCGTGTAGAAAAGTGTCTGATGAGATATGTTAAAATGGTCTCTAAAATGATGAGTCTTTGTTCCCTGCTTCTCACAGCCATGCACACGAAGGAATACAAGAGCTTCCCTTTATGCTGTTAGGCGGTCTGATGTAGTGCCCCCTGTTCAAAAAAAAAAAAAGGTGTTTTTTTGTGGAGTCCTGTAATATTCCTAGATAAAAAGCCACACAGTGAAGTTTGCATAACCGCTTCCTTACCAGTAGTTCTTCTTAATTTGACCAAAACCATAGCCTGCAGTTTAACTCAGGATCATCTGAGCTTTAATGAAAATTCTTCACACAAGCTTTTGAGAAAAGTTTCATGAGAAAAGTCTAAGCAAACAAGATGTTCCATTGGAGATCATTGAGAAGGTAGCATTTCACTTCATTTAAAGAGAGCTAATTTTTTTTTTCAAATAGTTGATACAGGACCATAACAGGGTTTTATAAAGTTTCTTGGTTTGTCCAGCCCACTTGTTGTGGGTTGTTTTTGTTACTGACTGCTTTAATATATTCAGATTTTAGTAATTCATATACTGATGAAATAAATGTTATCCCGTTGAAGTGTTTGGCAACTGCTGCTTGTGAACTGGTGATCTCTTGCTAGTGAAGACATTCCTATAAGAAATGTCAATGGGACTCTGCATTGCTATTGTATATTATCTTTTGTTTACTAGGAATGATGTTTCCAACATTAAGTGACATTCATTTCGCTCCTTTTTCCGATGAGCAGCTGTACATGGAACACTACTCCAGAGCCAATTTTTGGTAATGACATTTTATTTTATTTTATTTTATTATTGCCTGGAGGTTCACTAATAGTTAAAAATTAAATTAGTTGTTTGATTCATAATAAAGTGGAACTTCGTATCTGTCAATATTGGAAGAGAACTCTCTTATGTTTTTCATGTTCACTTCTACAGCACTGGGCTCTAGCCACAGTGTTCTTTGAGTGAGAATGGTAAATTATTGTTGCCCAAAATATTTATGCAGCCTCAACAAGAACCCTTTTAATGCTAATAATGCTAGTATCTGCTGTTGAGCTGTTGATGGCCTTTATATGGGACAGAATATCCATAACAGTATTCTAATAAGAAAGAAAAAAAGAGATATTTTCTTTTCAGCAAAGGGCAAGACAGTTTCTAAATATCTCCTTCAGAGGTTACAGATCAATTAATTTATAAATTAATCATTTATAGATTGTTACTTGAAATTCTTGGGTAAAAAGTGCTGTGTAAAGGATTAGTTCTTTTTAAATATTATGGAAGATTATACTTATTATTAAGTTCTTTCAGCTTACAGTGTGGTATCTAACCATTAAGTTGATTTCATCAAAGCTATTCATTGGTTCTTATATTAAGGAAGATGTTTTCTTTTATGCAAACTTTTTTTTTCTGTCTGCCTCTGAATTAGAACTTCTCACTTATCCTATAGAGATGAAATGTGTGAGAAAAAATGGTCTTATATGTTGAATGCCTTACAGTTGCTCTTTTGTCTCACCTGCATAAGTTAAGAGATAGCACATACTCTGAACATGGTATAACATACATGCTTAGAACTGAGGAAAAAGCCACAGGGTTACTCTGTGCCAAGAAACTTGGAAAAAAAGGAATGCAGAGGTAACTCCTGGTATTTGCTGAAGCACGTCCTGATCCCTCTCCCCTGCTTTTTTTTGCCTGCATATAACATATCAATCTGACCTGAGCGTTACATCGTGCCAAGAGACAGCTTCCTCATCATTTAATGAAGGAAATGCATAGTCAGTAGCTGACACAGAAATACAGCTCTTTTCCCCAGGTCTGTTCCTGCCGATATGGAAGCGTTCCATTACAGGCTGCCTGGGATGCTTCACCTCTGTCTGCAGCCAGTGTAGGACCCTGTGTGATAAGGGGAACACCTCTGGGGTGGATGCACACGGACATCCTCATGAGCACTGAACAATGTGGTCCTGGTGGCGGTGGAAGGAAGTAGGCCAACTATCGTCATTTAAGAATTGAGACATGGGAGTGGTAGCACAAATATGAGGTTAAAAAAAATAAGCAATGAGACTTCATCTAGATCTAAACCCGCAGGGTTTGACTCCTCACATTCTGCACTTGCACATTATATGAGCTGCCTTGTCTGACAAACACTGTGAGGCTTTCAAAGAACTGTATAAAAGGTAAAAACACATCTTTCAAGTCTGCAGCAATAACTTCCTACTCTGCAGTAGGAATATTTTTGTCATTGTCTCCCATTTTTGACAAATTTTTATTAAAACCTTTTTACTTTTGATGAGAATATCTGTGATTAGTATGGTTGAAATATGTAAGACAATCACCCTGGGTGAGATTCCTCTTTTTTTCAGATTTTGTTTGACTTGCTGCTAGACAAAATAGTTTTTGCTACAATAATATGCTGTCTTGAGATGCCTCCCAAGCAGAGGACTTTATCATCAGTCCTCCTATTTCATATAGTTGGGTTTTGTAAGGACATATGCTCAAAAAATTCCAGAAGATGATTAAATACTTCTGGAGTTTATGTACTCTCACTATCAACTTTCAAGGGCACTTTCTCTCTCTGGTCTTTTTTTTTCAAGGTAATTGTTGAAAAATAGTACTTATATATGCATCAAATTCCAGGCCTCAAAAAAAAAAGACTGCTTTCCTCTATTCTTTGCTGCTCAGAGCATGAGATGTATTTTGTGTGTAATAAATCCTTTCCTATTTAGCAAACTGCTTTCAAATAAGATAACAACTTGTGACATACGTAACAGAAAGATCTAAATTTTTTTGGAACCACTACTCGATAATACTTGAAAAAAATAAGTATCTGGATTTGTAATTTAAGCTTGTTCGTGGTGAAGACTGCAGGACTTTGAAAACACTCCAAAATCCTGTACGAGAATCTCGAGATCTCCTTGGGAGATCTTCCAAACCTGCCTGGACACCTCTAGGTGTCCCTGCTTGAGCAAGGGCTTTGGACTAGGTGGTATCTAGAAGTCCCTTGCAACCTCAACCATTCTGTGGTTCTGTGCGATTCTGTGAGGAGTGCTTTGGCATTAGAGTACTCAAGGCTGCTTACTGGGCAAAGGAAAGGCTAAAAAGTTCTCGTGCATTTAGGATTATTGCCTGGGATCTGTACAATAATAATTATGAGGCTGTATACACTGGCTATGTTTCAGAAATGCACATTAATCTACCAGGAATCATTCCTAAAAGTGTGTTAGTATGTGGCTTGCCATGGGAGAGCTGAATGTTTTTTTTGTTGTCAAAAGCCTTGCAAATATAGGAAGACATAAAGCATAAATATACAGAAAGTTGTTAAAAACAGGATATATTTTTTCAGTGACAAAAGTAGATAATTCAGTTGAACAGTACAGCAAACATTTAGAAAAGGATAAAAGATCACTTGCAGCTTACTCCCTCTTTTGTGCTTTTCCAGTTTGTTCCTTGAAGAGATCCTCTCAGATTTAGTCACGCAGACATCTTTCCCATGAGCAATTAGCAGTGAACTAATATTGCAGAATTAATTTATCATAAAGGGGTGTCATTAAACTGGTTTAGACCTAGTCAGCTAAGTATTGACAGTTTAAGAGCTGTATGATTTGTAACAATAGAAACAAAAATTTGAGATTTCCTGTTTTAAGTGCTCTGCAGGCTCAGGAGAAAGCTTCAAATCATGGTTTTACACTTAGATGACACTTTCATCACAGAAATTTATCTATCTCCCTTGCTGTTCTCCCTCTTCATCCCCTTTTGGATCTGTGACCTGAAAATAAAGATACCCATTAACTTCATGGTGTTGATAAGAGGATCATGTCCAGGATCTGGGAATTTGCTTTAGGCATGTATACTTCAATTTCAGAATTTATGTTTTAGGTAGGCTGGATTTGCGTTCAGTGAACATTTTGAATTGGTAAGATAAAACTGTTGGTTTTCTGTTGCTGTTGTTCATTGTTTTTCAGTTGATATAAGATGAACTTCTGCTTTCTTCTTCAGTGTCAATAGAAACAAGTAAAACAGGGGTCTTCAGCACTGTTTTAATTTGTACCAGGTTCGCTCCCATTTCTGGACAAGCACAGGATAAAAGGCTTTCAAAATGAATTTACTGGCTTCCTGAACCCTTCTTCCTATTGTCTGTCTTTTGTATCTAGTGTGAAAACCTCTGTGTTTCCATTTGAGGAACTCAAGTCACCTCAGTGCTGTAGAAGGTGTCTGCAGGGAAGGGAAGCTGAGGAGGGAAACTGAGGGTGGCTGGAATTGGGACTTCAGCAAATTGCAGGAAGGAAAAGTGCCCTCAGGCAAACTTCCCCTTTTATGGACAACTATGGGGCATTGGTTTTTATGGTATGCACTAGAATCCAGATTTCTTTTTTTTTTTTACCTGAACCTTTTCAATGTATTGATGTTTCTAGGTACCAAGAGTGCTTTTACGGGGTCAATCTCTCCAGTCTACGTAAAGCAGCCGTGGACGAGTATTTCAGACAACCCATTGTGGTAGGTTTGTAGACGTCTGCGTGTGTGTGTTTTCCCTTCTCTTCTCCTTACGTTATCCCTCCACAAAACCCTGCAGGTGTAGTGGCACCTAGTTTGACTACGCTCTGTGACTGTGGTACAGAAAGCCAGGACTCTCTGAAAGCTATGAACAGAGCTGCTGTCAAAGGTTAACAGCTATGTGCAATGTTCCTGTATTTGCTGTAAGTAGAGGATGTCTAGAGATATTCACACATCAGAAAGCCACAGGACGCGTATATCTGTTTTTACAATATGCAACCACCCTCCCTCACTGTTTGCAACCTCTCTTTTAAGTGCTGGGATTTGGCATTTTTCTTTTTCTTCTCTAATACACCAACTAAAGCAAAAAGAGAAAGCAGCCAAACAAACAGGTTTGTGTAATATGAAACAAATTTTATTTTAGCATTGAAGTATTCTTATTTTATTGTTTCTTTGGGCTGAGGATCTTCAATTCTTGTTGTTTTTAATAGAAGACTGTACCTAGCTGGAAGGAATAGGGATTATTCCTTGTTCAATTCTCTGGAGAAAAAAAAACAAAAAGACAGAAAACCACAACCACCTCCCCACCTCAACTTCATGCATCACAATACACAATGTAAAAGTCCTACTGCAACAAGTCTGGGCTAACTTTAAGCTAATTAGTTTAAGTAGCAATAGCTGCAGTTGAGTGGAGGCTGTACAACCTGCCCAGGAACCTGGGAAGATGCCTGAGAGTTGCTGTGACTCTTCCACTGTGCTGCTTTCAGTGCATAAAGTAGATATGTTAAATTACCAAGTTTCAGCTGTGTCTTTGACTGCAGCATCATCCGTGCCCAGTGTTAGATATTTAGCTTTCAGTTAGGACTGAAACCCCATAGTTTTGTTCTGTAGGAAGGACGTTTGTTTGTTTCTCAGCTGAGATTCTTCTTCCTCTGATGATTTGAAATTCAGTGCCCCATAAAAGCCACATTAAAAAAAAAATCCCACACATTTCCTTGATTTTCCTTTAATTTATTACATAGATTTTGGTTTGGTTTTATGCCAAGGCTTTGCTTTACTTGTCAGGAAAACTTGTGAATATAGGATAGACTAGGATTAGGACGTATGATGGAAGAAATAAAGATGAGGAGGAAAATGTTGTTTTCATTTGCTGGAGGGACTAACTACTCCTAACTTGTTTCTGTGGGACAATCCACATTATGTAATTTTTTTTTTTTACACTTTGTAATTTAATTTTAAGCTACTTCCAGACTCTTAGTAGAGTTTGGCCAACTGTGCATTACAGAAGCGTTTATTAAAACATGAGATTAAAAAAAAGCAATTTGTTTTTAGAAGTGATGAACAATTTTGGTATAGGTTTTATTTTTTGTGGGTTGAACAAGACAGTCTTTAATAGGTACGTAAGCTATCGAGTATGTTTAATCCTGCGGGTAGTGCATTTTCTTCCAGAGTTGTTAAAAGTGAGCGTTTGCTTCAGGTGGCCGGTGTGCAGGTTGTTTCGTCTCTTTTTCTCCTGTTGTCTAGCAGCACATTTGTGTGCTGACAAGGCCCAGCGGTAACGTGGCTGCTCTGTTCCCCGCAGGACACTTTCGACGTGAGGATCCTGATGGCTCGGACAGTGAAGTACACCATCAACTTCACCGAAGCTGCGGAGGAGGACTTGCACAGGTTAGCACACACCAGTGTCCCTCACAGAGTCGTTATGGTTGGAAAGGACCTCCAAGATAGTTGAGTTCAACCATAAACCCTTCAACACCGTGCCTGCTAAACGGTGTCCCTAAGCGCCTCATCTGCACGTTCCTTGAACGCTGCCAGGGATGGTGACTCCACCGCTTCTCCTGTGCTTCGTTTCTGTGATTAGTATTTTTAAGAAGCTGGTGGTTCGGGCCAGTGGTGAGCGCAGAAGCGGGGAGGTGGCATGGCACGATGCTTGGGGCGCCTCTAGCAGTTACCACCACGTTCATCTGCAGAGTGGATTGCCTCTTGTTGGTGAAAAGGTCTGTCATGAGCCTGTGAAACAGGAGGGATTAGGTCCAAGAAGTTTCCTATGGAAAGGGAGGAGAAGAGAGCCTTTGCTCCCTAGCATTATCGGTCGGGACACACTTGGTTTAGCTCTGGTGACAAAGCCCTTTCTGTCATTTGCTTCCACATCTTGAAAGACCTCAAACCTGTTGATAAGCTGGGTCATTGCAAGCTGTGTTGCTGGACTCTTTTTGAAAGCTCTGGTCTAAGAGGGGTCAGATGGACCTCTTTACTTCACCGCAAATTGGTAGCTAAAAAGTCTTACAGAAGTGCCACACTGCATGTCTTTGTCCCAGAAGTAGAGCAGCCTCCTTCTGAATATATTACTGAAATAAAATATACCTTGTCAGAGAACTTGAGAGACCACATCAACAGCCTTTGCAAGACATGAGAGAAAATCTCGCAGGCTGTCCCTCAAACTCAGAACACTTGTTGTTTCAGCATGACTCACAACTAACCGTATGTATGACATGGTCTGCTGAGAGAGAGGAATTGCTCTGAGAGAGGGAAACATCTGGAGAATTACTTTCAAGTTTCAACTGGGTAGGGTTGGCTAGTTTCAGCAGTTCTCAGGAGGGAATTTATGTATGCTGTCTCCCCAAACCACGACCAAGTATTATTTGCTTTTCTGTACATAAATGCTGGCCTCGTGATTTGTCTCTGCAAGATGCAGAGAGATTTGGCTGCAACTGCATAGTCACTAACACCCCTTCTGAAAATGAAACTATTCCAGCTACCTCCCGCTCAATTTTTGCTTCTGGTTCCAAGAGTCATTTTGTTTGTGATATTTCTACTGGAGCATTTTCCTGTTAGAATGGTATTTAATATAAAAACACGCCCTTCACTGGCAATGAGAAATTTTCCTTTAGGAAAATTGAACTTCAATATTTTTAAGAATTTGTAGTGTTGTCATCAGCAACATAGTAAGGCTTTGGAAAGGGGTCGTTCAGTTCTGTTGCAAATAAGGCACATAAAAATTAATGCCTAAACTAGTGCCTTTAGCTATTTCTACTGGCACTGAAAATAACAGCATATTCTTTTAAAAATACGGAAAATAGAGGCACGAACTGATAAATAAGAATGGAAATGTAGAAATTAGTATAGGATAGGTTCAGTAAGTGAATGGAGATCATGGAATTTTGTTTTCAGTAGTTTGGGTAAATTGCTTCGGAAACATTTTATTTGTTCTCTGCAGAATGGAGATCCCTTTCGTTTTCCATATGATGCAGTCTGGACTAATCCATGGCCTGGCCTTCTGGTTTGATGTGGCTTTTGTGGGATCACTGTAAGTACTCAGCAGCATAACTCAGAAGGCTGTGATCTTGCTTTCCATTGATTGGTATGTGCAATATCTAACATACAGCTCACCCAGGAATTGTTAATGGTCAAGGTGCATACGTAGATATGGTGTATCTATCTACACCATACTAATTCTTCATATTAGATATACTTCTATGCCTTACAGTGTAAGTAAGGAAGCAGCATACAAATATGAGCTAGAACTTTCTGTTTTGGCCTGATCTAGTTTATGGGTGAAGTGGAAAGGAGATTTCAGGTAGCTGCCTACAAAATGGAAATGCAGTAAACCTCTCTAAGATTTAGGAAAATGTTTTCATTATAACACCACTATGCATTTCAAAATGATGACACCCATCTGGTATAGTAAGATGAAAATTGGATAATCTTTGATTTCCAATGAAAATTAGATAGTCACCTAAGAAATCAAAAGATAGATTTCAGTTGTCTGTATTCAGCTTTATATGTTTTATTTTTCCACTTAAATTTATCCAGATTTGGGTTTTTTTTGCAATATACCGCAAAATTCATTTCTATTCATTTCTGTTGATAAAAACTATTAACTTTTGAAACTGTCTGATTGTGAAGAGATTAGAATACTACCTCCATTAAAACAAAAAGGGTTTTTAGGGCTGAAATCATTAGCTGAGGTCTCTATTTCAGGGTGGAAGATTGCATAATCTGCAGATCTTTCATTCTGAAGTTCTTCATCTCAGCACTTCAAATTTCAGTGGATTGGATTCAGAATATTGCACGTGCTACTGCCTTCTTAGCACCATCAGCCCCTTTCAGCAAAACAACTGTGTTCCACTTAACAGGTGGAAATATTTGAAAAGAGGAATTTCTTCAGGAGTGGTGTTTGGGGATGAAATCACCATTGTGAAGAACCACGTTACAGCTTTCGGAACAAACCTATATTTCTTGTAACTTCTTTTAATCAGAGAACGAGAGCCTGGAAAGCCTCTTTTCTGAGTCTCCATAGTTGTCTGAGGCACTCAGGTCTGGTAGTGACAAGCATGGTATAGATTAAGAAAATAACACAGGATATGGTCGCTGGACTAGTTTGCTTCAGGGTAGTTGAAAGTTTATTTTGAGCAGGTCCTATTAGGCCCTATATACCCAAAGTCCTGATAACTTTAAATTGTTTCTGAAAGAAGAAAATGAGAAACCATGTAGAGATAGTTTTTATTGTTTGTTTTAGGGCAACTGTTTGGTTGTCGACTGCACCGATGGAGCCCCTCACACACTGGTACCAAGTACGCTGCCTTCTTCAGACACCCCTCTTCGCTAAAGAGGGGGAAACTCTCTCAGGAAAAGTGTTGTTTGTTGCCAATGCGAGGTAAGGATAAAGCCTCATGAAGCAGGTTTTCCAGTGTGGCTGTTCTTGTTTGAAGCACTCAAAGACAATTTGTATAAATACTACAGAACCTGTTCTGATGGGTAAGTGATTGAAAACTTTGGCAGCGTAGTGTCTGTTTTAGCTCTATTATATACACCTGTAAGCCAAGTGTCTCTCTCTAAATATATATGCCCATACATATATAGAAGTAGCCTTTTTGTTGATTGTGGATCACAGAGAAAATGTAAAGGGGCATACCTCAGAAAGAGTATTTCTTTATAATAATGTCTGAATCAAAACACATGATCCAATAACAGGGTTTATTAGTGGTCACATAAGCTTGCATTGCTTCTTGCATATGAATAGCCAGAGACCCCTAAATTTAGCACAGCAGAATTGGTTTTAAAGGAAGGGATAGTAGAGGTAGAATCACGTTTAGGCTCTATTAATGGTATTTAAATTCCTCTTAATATGAATTATTCTCTGTGATTATTTTTCATTTATTTCTTTCATTCTTTTTTTTTCCCTTGCAATTTCTTTTTCTGATTTTTTTTGTCTACTAAGAAGTGGTGTTAGTTGCCAGTGCCATGAGGCCTGGGATGGACACTGACATAGTCAGATGCACCTTCCTGTGGATCCTTGTTAGCCACAGAAAGCACCATGACTTCTGGCTGCAGGAACAGGCTTGATTTTCCTATTTTTTAATCTTTTTTTTCTGTCCTTTTACCTCCTTTTCTCTGTCCTGTTTCTACCTAGGTAAACTGTCTTGCTCCCAAGTAGTTTGGGGTACATTTGTACCTAGGTTTGCTATTTTTGACATTGTTCTGTAGGTAATTCTAGATTTACACGATCTCACTGATAAACTTACCTAGGTGCTGTTGGCCTTGCAAGGTTCTGCTCCCCAGAAGGTGCCCAGTGCTCCATGTCAGTCATCTGTGAGTTTGTTTCCCACATAACTCCACTTGGGAAACCCAGGCACCTGTCACAATGTTACTTCTTGTTTTTGTTGGATTTTCATTCGTCTATCTATCAGACACAACAGCTTCTTAAGCCTAATTAAGAATATTTTCCAAGCATTATTCAGTAGGCTTAACTTCAGGCCAGGCCTACTCACCAGTGTGGTCATTTTCTGGCAGCGCTATCAGCCTGGCCCCTCAGTAAATCATACGCAGGGATAAAAGGTGGAGTTGACCCTGACCCCATTCCACACTGCTACTTCTACAAAAAAAAAAGGGCTCTGGACCTGCTCTCCCAGTGCTTTCACAGGACTCTTGCTTGTGCTTCCACTGATGTTAATGGAAAGGAGACCTCTCTTCAGGAGACTTGTATGCTGCTCTTGCCGTCTACCAGAGTTCTGGAAACTCCACTGCTGTATTTTGTTTTGAAAACAGTCACCAAGAGACTGGTTCACACAAGTCGCAGCCTGATTTGCTCGTGTATATTTGTGTTTGCAATTGAAAGCAAAGCCTCTTCTGTGTAGGAAGGTGAATCACACTTTTTTTCTCTCTCCTTTTTTTTTTTGTACTCGCTGGTGAGTCCAGTGAGATCAAACCTGTCAGCGCTCTGCAACGTTGGGACTTGTCACATTGCCAGGTCTTCTGGTTAGGAGCCCCTCACTCACCTCCCTGTGTCTCTTTCAGAAATAAAAGGCATTACTATTTTAACATATAAGAGAAACACTCAACACAGCTGACCACAGAAAGACTGCTATAAATGTTTCAACATATAAAGCATATTTACAACAGAGCATGGCTCGGAGACATCTGAGCTGAAGACCTTCTAGATTGAGAATGAGGAGCAGTTTAGCCACATGTTACCACAGGGTTTGAAGTCCTGCTTCAAAACGACCTGCCCTTGAGATCAACACACCACCTCTGCATAACCCTGTACACCACTCTTCAGGAGCACTGGTTTGGGTGTGCTTGAGCCTTTTTTTTTTTTTTTTTAATCTTTCTGCTTCATACATAAAATCAAGGAGTCTTATTTCACCTTTTGAAGTCAACTTGAGTTTAAGAAATATATGCTGCATTAAGTATTGTATGTTGCTATTATACTGCATATTCACTTTTTTTTTTAAATGAATATACTTTGTTTTTACTGAGGAGAAAAGCTTTTATATTTCCGTACCCCTACTGAAATTTTTGCCTTGAAGAGTCTGTAATTTGAATATTGACATTCCAAAAGTAGCAAACAGACAAAGGAAGGTAAACAAAAAAAAAAAAACAAAGAAACAAACATTACAATACTGCTGATGGGCTCTTGATTCTGGGAGACAGCCCAGGTCAATTGCTGATTAGAGGCATGTCATAAAACAGCATTATTGAATACAGGCATACACTGAAGGTGCTAGTATCTACAGCAAGGATGGTGTCAATGGCCCAACTGCTTCTCTTCACTTCTCTGTGCAAACTCAGTGGCTTGCAAAAAGTCCTGTTAAAAATTAGCCTTTCCAGTGAAATCCTGGGTTCCAGAAAGAATGAACCTAATGCCTTCGGGCCTGCTACATGTTTTTGATCGTGATGACAATCAAGTATTAACTCTGTGTGTGTTAATGTTGAAATATATGGTATTTTGATTGGAAAGAGCAAAGACCTTTCACTGTTACCTTTTGTCAGTGTAAAATGATCATGTTTCTTGGATAGAAATTCTTAGCATTACTTGAGTGTCTTGGTAAATTTTATTTATCTAAAGAGTCAAGTCCTAGCACTGACAGCACAGAAAAATAATTTCTCTTGCTTATTATACTAAATGGTTATTGCTCAGACAGTAGCTATCTTTTAACACAAGAGTTTAAAAATACAACTATTGTTTACCTCTGTTATCGCTTTTTATATTTTTATTTCTGATGCAGACAAAGTTATGATATTCAGATTGTGGCTGTGGTGGACCAGACAGGATTTAAATCTGGTAACATTCTTGACCTAAAGAATCCATTTTTTAGGTAAGAAATGCTTTTAACTAAAATACACCATTACATTTAATGGCTAAAGATTGAGTGGTCAAGTCTTGTATGTCAGGAAGCATACCTACTGTGTATAAATAAGATTCTGACTTCTCATGGTTTATTTTAATTTCACAGGTATTAGGGCACTGTTATTTCAGTGATTTCTTATATAATGCATTATTCCATTCAGGTTGTGCAACAGAGAGCAGAAGGAAGTAGTTTTGTAAGATCTGTGTTGATTTAGTGCTTTGACAAATACATTAAAATACATCTTGGGCAGAACATGGATATGCATTTCTTTTAACTAATATAACTAGGATAAATGCTATTTTTGACATGTGCTTTACGTCACTATGATTCTTGCCAAATTGGCAACACACTAAGCTGCACAGGGCTGGGTACATACCTTGAAACTGGGTATAAAATCATGTGAGGAGGAAAAATCCGTGAGTGCTGCAGCCCTTCCCAACACCGCGGGGAGCCTGTAGTGTTGCTGCAGCTGGGTGAGACTCCTTTTTGAGAAAAACTGTCAGTAACAGATCAAGACAGCCAGCAGGAAGGGACCCTCAATTCTTGCAAAGCAAAAACGACCTGTGAGAAAACCTGGCTGGATGGATCCCTCTTGTTCTTATTGCTGTATTTGGCATAAAAGTAGACAGGATAATAAAACTGGTAAAATTGATTTTTCCAGAGGTACACATGGGAAATAATATTTCGTTAGTTCACTATATTTCCCTTTTATCTCATTTCTTAGCTCAGACCCATATGACAGTTCCACAATAAACCCTTTGTGTCTGGTGAAAATAAATAATTAAGCAATTTCACCAGTGCATTAAGAATGTACCACATTAGATGTTTTTGTTTTCAAGCGGAGGCCTTTTGACTAAATAAATTAACATGTGGTTACAATAGGACTGTTTGTAGAAGATGAGCGATAACTATAAACACAGCCATGCAGTGGAAAAACCTGTGACATGGACAGTGTGTAGTGTGGTTATGGTTTTGGTTTGGTTGATACACGTTTTCTGTGAGGATGATGAGAAATTAATTTCCTGGTCTCTTATAACCTGTATTTACTGTTAGATTTACTGTATGAGCGTGAGTGACTTTTCAAGAATGACAGCTGCCTGCTCTTAGGAGCAAAATAAGCTTTCCTTAAGAGTTTTTAGTTTAGGTAAGCCATAGAAATCACTCCTCAGTAAATGTGTGCCATTAGTCATTTGAAAGACATCCTGGGGAAAAGTGGTCAAATTGTATGTTGCATATAGCAGTAATTTAGGTCCTATAAAGTGGGACTGTGGTTTGAAAATGTAATCAAAAAATCACTGTGTGATTTCAAGGTTGCTTGCCAACTAATTAAGCATGTTTAGTTCATTAATTTAGACTGCTGTTCTTTATGCATTAATGCTTAGAGTCCTTGGTTCTGAAATAGAGCCACAACACAGCAGCCCTATTTCACAGCCTTCCCCTGTGAGGTTGCAGAGTCCTGCTGTTTTGTTATTTATTTCTCCCACTGCATGCTGTCCCTGCCCTTCCATAATAGTTCCTAGAATTCTGGGAGATTTGGGAAAAAAAAAAAAAAAAGGCTTCCCTGTGAAAAATGTTCTCTGTAATATGCAAGCATTTATAAAGTTTTTAAAAATAAAATGAGGGCTAAAATTGAAGTCCAGGTTCCAGACTAGGAGATGCAAATCAGTGCAGATGGGGCAGGGAAGACCTGATTTCCATGTCCAGCTTAAGATTCCCCAACTGCTGTGGAGAACCTGGTGGGACTTGATGCCAACCCCTGCAGGCCAGTCCCGTTCTACCTCCCTGATTTCCA
>NW_010577460.1:543750-574318 GCF_000705375.1 Tinamus guttatus | reverse complement strand
CCCGGCGCCCAGTGTGCGCCCCCTGAGCTGCAGCGGCCGCTTTAACTGATTTCCGGGGAGTTGACGGTGTTTTGTTTGTTTGTTTGTTGTGTTTTTCTTTGCGTCATCGTCAACGAAGCGCGGAAGTTTCTTTCTTTTTATTGTTTCGGTTGAACTTCGGGAGTGTCGTCACGATGGAAGGCCAAAATAAAAAGAAATTCGTTGGCAAGCGTGGAAAAGCGCCTCGTGGGAAAGCACCGCCTGGGAAGAGGAAATTTAAGAAAGATAATGGTAAGAAGACAAAATTTCTTTCGTGGAAGTGATTTGTTTAAGGGGCTAGTGTAATACAGAAAAAGCTAGAATTTGTATTTCCTGTCTTGTGCGTAAAACTGTGCTGACCAAGAGAAACCAGCCAGAAAATAAGTAGAAAAACTAATTGACTTGGAAATAGATCCGTCAGCCCCCTTTGGTTGAAGTAAAGTACTGATTTGCAGCAAAATTGGAAATCATCGTCTTGTTTTTAGTTCTTGCATTTCCAGGTTAACAAAGAAGGTTTGTTTGAGAGTTGAAGTGGAATGGGAGAAGTGCTGTGGGTTAGCACTGATAAAATGTCTTTCAGCACTTGCTCTGTTCTACCTCGAACTTGAGATTTCAAAACAGCGATGACTGTACAAATAAATACAAAAACAAGACCAAGAGTAACATGATTTAGGACTACTAATATATGCCATTATACTTCTATCTAGAAGAATTGCTTGGAATATATATTGTGTAGAGGCCTATGTCATAGTTGGGGTAATAATAGTGTATTGTTTTAAGGACACATTGGCTCTAGGATAACATATTGTGTTTTTCAATGACTAGATTCTGGTCCCCCAAAGAAGTTTCATAGCAAGGGAGATGAGGAGGGAAAGCCCAAATCCATTTCCAAGAAATTTGTGAAAGGAAACTTAAGACCTGGAAAAGCTAGTGTCAAAAAATTCAAGAATAAGCAACAACCGGAAAAACCTGCGAAGAAGAGAAAACTCCAGGATGGTGAAGAGAAAGGTAAGTGGATTTTTAATTCTGGATACTTACGGACACCATATTCTGGGAAACCTACTGTTCATCTAGGACTTCTTCTCTCCTCTTTCCTTTACTTTTTAGGTATTCAGCTTTACTTAATATAACCTCATGGACATGGTAACTTTGTGTTTTTTGATCTCTGCACTGAAACCAAGTTCACTGAGGTGGCTTGAATAGAAACAGCATAAAATGAAAAACAGGTTATTGTGCGGGGAGTTTTGAGGTTTTGTACATGTGATTTGCTTGGGAAAATAAGGAAAGAGGTTGGTTATTTTAATGCATCTGTTTTTTAAGAAGGACTTTGCTTGAGATGCCCTAGTTGTCTGGAAATTTATATCAAGCTGCCTTTTAAAAAAAGGTAGGGGAGGGCTTAGTTGTGTATAAGTGAAAGCTGCCATGTATTGTACATCTTTATTTGTTCCTACCTTGTAGGACTAGTCACTTGAGATATTTTGTATAAAATCATCTTGAGCTTGCGAAGCTGTGTGAAGTCTCCTACATAAAATACCTAATTTAGTGAAAAAGAAGGGCGTGCACAGCCTAAGATACAAGGCTTTACATAAGAAAGAAGTATGAGGTGATAGTTAGTGGCATGTTTGTATTATGAGATTGTACCTGTGAAAGAACTAAAGCGATAAACTTGGCAAAGTTAATCATTGATGAGAAAGGCATTGAATAAAACAGTAAATTGTGTGTATGGTCCATTATTGCAGGGCACTAGATTGCAAAATGTAGTCTTTTTATTCCATTGAGTATTTCATGGCTCTTTCTGTTATGTTTTTTAAAAGTGTGAACGGTGATAGCGAGATCAGAGACAAAGAATATTTGTGTCCTCTCTGTTTAAACTGTTAGCATTACTTTTTAATCCTTGTCTTGGCCTCCTTATAGGTGGCCTAAAAAGGAGACACTACAGTAGGTCTTTGTTTGTAAACTTTTTTATTTGAGTTTTCAACTTTGTGTCTCTAAATCAGGATGCTTTTGAGTGAGGAAAATGACATGGGTGAGCAAAACAAAGGAAAATGGGAATATGACTTCAGACTGCACAGTCACTGAGTAGCAGATGCATCCTGGGTTGATGTTTAAGGTAGATGAGATGCATCCTTTGATAGAGCGTTGAGGAAACACTGCCTGTTTGCCTTCTGCATCCAGTTTTCTGGAAGTGAAACTTGCCAGCTTAGCATATCTGCTAGGGTTTGCACACTCATATTAGCTAGATGAAAAGTTGTAGGCAAAGAGCCTGAGCAGTCACAGAGTGACTGCGGTTTACAACAATGGAGGATTTTCTTGTACCTTCTTCTATTGTAAAGAATAGGTTTATTTTTATTTTCAGGACCAGATTCTAAGAAACCTAAATGGAGTGAATTCAAAAAGAAAAGGAAGGAATTAAAGCAAAGCAGACAACTCAATGACAAAAGCAACTATGACATAATTGTGAAATCAAAGCAAATATGGGAAAATGTGAGAAGGTGAGAATGGTTCATTCGTTCATTTAGCTTCTAGTCATAAGTTTTGTGGTAGTAGAGGGAGACTTTTTTGCCACTTGTACAATCTCCTCATGTATTTCCGTGATGGAACAACGTGATTAGATGTGTTTCTGCAGATGACTGAAATAGCATTCTGGGTCATCACACTCTACGAATCACTTTTTCTAAAAATGTGTTGATACCACTTTTATGCAGGCATGTTTAATTGCAAGCTGATAAAAAAAAAGGAAGAGAGTTCTCTTGAATCTTGTTTTCTCTTTGAATTGTGAATCATAGAGCAAAAATACAATTTGTTGACAGTCTGGTTACTGCAGAGTTGTTTTTGTTTGTTTTTGTGACATTCAGTCTGGACAGTTGTAACTCTAGGACTGGGACCTCAAGTCAAAAAAAAGGAATTATTTTGTGTGTGTCTGCTACCTGGTTTTGGCTGTGTAATGCTTACAGGTCTTCAGTGTCTTGGTGACATTAGCAGCTTCGTGGATCTGAAATATCTTTTTTTTCTAGTCATTGTTACTTTAGAAGATAATTTTAGGTTGAAAAACTGATTTAGTTTATAGAAACTGAAACCTACTTAGTTATACATAGCCATAGCTTTAATAAACTGTTGTAAGCTAACTCCATTTTGGTTTTTATGTTCTTACTTCTTAATTTGTAGACGTAACTGAATTATACTATCAAAAAGCTAATTCCTCAGTTAAGATTCTTCTGTTTATTTCCTTTCAGGAAGAAATGTGATAAGGCACAGCGAGAAAAGCTAATGAATGAACTACAAAAGCTACTTCATGGGAAAATTAAAAGTGTAAGGAAAAGATATATGCCACTGCAACAAATGACTTACATGAGTTCACAAAAGCTCCTTCTGAGAATGTTGAAGTGTCCTGACAATTGCTATGCTAAGTAGTCTTAGACATTTCAAGAGATAAGTAGAAAGACTACTTAGCATAGCATAGTTTACAGTAACATTTATATCATTGGGCACTTTAGTGATTCGTGCTTTCCCATGCCCAAGTGGAACATACTTCTACTCTGAAATTCCAGAGCAAATGAACCATTTCACGTTTATCTCTTTGTCGGTAGTAAATATCTGAGGCATTTTACAGTTGCCTTCATTGCCAACAACTGCATGTATTGTATTTTGTGATTAGAGTACTTTTATGGCAGTAAAAATGCTTAAAAATGGATTTGTTGTAAGCAATTAACTTGTTATAATTGCTATTACATCCTATATGTGGCATAGAACTGTACTGAAGATCAAATACGTTATGCTCCAAATTTGTGTTAATGTCATACGAAAGCCTGAGGATGAATAAAATATTTATGTCCTGCAGTTGGCATTTGCCCATGATTCAACCAGAGTGATCCAGTGCTTTATCCAGTATGGTAACAACGAGCAAAGGCAGGAGACATTTGAAGAACTAAAAGGTACTTTTTCTTATTTGCACCATATTTGCAACCTTCTTTACTGTGTTGGTGTGCATTAAGAGAAGTGATAATTCCACTTTTTTATTTCGAGCATTTTCAGTTTTCCATTTAAATTACGTTTTATTCCTAGCTGACTGTCAAAGCATTATTTATGTAATGCCATTTCATTTTTGTAGAGATGTTATTAAGAAAAACAAAAACTAACTGAACACTTTTTTCCTCTCCTCTAGATAGCCTTGTAGAGTTGAGTAAGTCAAAATATTCCAGGAATATAGTGAAGAAATTTCTTATGTATGGGTAAGTATGAAAAAGTGAGTTGACTTAAGTCTCTCTTGCATTGTCATATTGTTGGTATAAACGTTCCTCTTAATCTGTAATGCATTGATTATTAATAAAAAATATGTCTCTTTAGTAGTAACGAAGCAGGAGACTAGCTGATGCTGCTAACAGCACTTTTTTGTTGCAAAAAGTAATCCTAAAGCTGAGACACAGTATTGAGCGTGCTTTTGTGCATCTTCAGCACTTTAGCCAAAGTTGGCCTCTGCCTGAAAAGCAGAAATTGGTTTGTAAAGGCTTTTCTGCTCACTGTTGAAGGTGGAGGGTTTCTAAAAGCATCCTTTCTTGTGCAGAATTTCCCCACTTTCTAAATTTGGTTTCTATACTTTGTAGTGCAGAAGCAGAGTTTTGTTCTTATCTATTCTACCTTCTAGCTACTTGATATTTCTCCTTTCTTCTATCTTCCTTCAATTATATTTGCTGTGTTTATGGAACACCTACACAGACTCACTACATTAATCTTTCTTCTTTGCTTCTCTAGCCATCTCTGTAACATGGCAGCATTTTACTCAAATGAGCTAATCTTAAGACACTTGTGTGTACAGAGGGATCTAACTATGATACCTTTTGCAAGTCTGTACAGTGCATGTGTTTTGCAGTGGATTACCCTGCAGTTGCTGACCTTGAAGTAATGTGGATGGTAATCTTTGCACTGGAACTAGGGATTAAGCTAATATCCAGTATTGTCCTTACTGTCATAAAATTAGATACAGGCTTTATTGTGATTTTTCTGGGGGTTTCTTTTCTTTTTCTGAGAATGACCACTTTATAATCCCTCATGTTTTCTCAAGAATGCTGCCCTTTTCACAATCTTTTCATAAATGCTATGAGGGTAATCTAGGTGCATGTATTTTCTATGTTGTTATGCTACTATTTGATCACCTAAATATGCTTCCTAAGGTCAGTTCCTTCATGATGTTTTAACTCCTGCTATTTTTTTTCCTATGAAAAAGGACAAAACAACAAGTTGCAGAAATAATGAAAAGTTTTAAAGGCCACGTGAGAAAAATGCTCCGTCATGCTGAAGCATCTGCTGTAGTGGAGTATGCGTATAACGACAAAGCTGTTTTGGAGCAGAGGAATATGCTGACAGAAGAACTCTATGGAAACACATTCCAGGTTTATAAGGTGAGATTTTAGCACTTTTTAGTGTAAGATATTTTCATATTCTAGAGTATAATGTAGAGTGTATCTTGTCTGTCTTACCTATTGTATCTTCTGATAAAATTCCTTTTCATGTAGTTGCCTTTATCTGCCTAGTCTGAAGTAGTTGCCCTTGCTGAGGTAAGGGTAAGGCATAAATGAAGTTAACCTCAATTAATAGAAACTGTAGAAACTAGTTTTATGCATATAGCTGCTGATGAACTTTTTTCTGTAAGATTCGATACCCACTGGAAATCACTAAACCTGTGTTTGGGCACTCATTTCAGACACCAGTTGACCCAACACTGGATAAAGTGTTAGAAGCTCAGCCTGAAAAGAGAGAGGCCATTCTGGATGAAATGAAACAGATTCTTACACCAATGGCACAGAAGTAAGTGTGTGTTTTTTTGAGCCTGTGATTTGATGCGTGTTTCTTCTAAGAAGTAAGATACTGCATTGTATAATGATTAACTAACAGTGATTCCAAAACATCCTGAATATTTTACTATTGTAAAATCAATGAAAACTTTTTCTAGAACACCAGCAGTGCATTATTCTTTTGTAATGCATATTTAGACAATCTTGCCTCGTGGTCTCTTGGAAGAAAATAATGTGCCATGCTGTACAATTTATTAGTTTCGGTAGAATTTTCCGCATATTCTAAGTCTCCGCCAGAATGACTTTTTGTTCTTCTCAATAACTTGTGTGAAACTTCTGTGCTTATTTGACTTCCAGGGGAGAAAGTGTATGTTTTTTCAGGCTTGTTTAGAGAAATAACTGCATACCATACGGTGGTATCTGTGTCATTTTTTTTTAATATGAAGTAGTGTCGACTTATGTTGAAATCATTGCTTATGTTGTTATTTTTTTCCTTTTTTCCTCTTCCCAAAATGCAAACATCTGAAAGTGCTTTTTTTGTTCGTTTTTCAATACATGTAATGACTCCAGTTAGATGATGAGGTGTTATATAGAGACTTAGAGTTACAGTGAGCTTTGACATTAAAGCAGTGTGATTGAAGCAATGAAAAGATTGTGGTGTTTGGGATGGTTTCTTTTTGTGTGTTTTCGTTAGTTTTTTAACTTCTAGTGCAGCAACTTCAGTGTTTTCCGTGTGTTTGATAAATGATCCTTCTCAGTAGCTGCTGAATAGTATGTATGTAAAGGTAAGGACATTGCTTCCAACAGTTTAATTTTCCAACATATTTCTTGATGTCTTCCACCCATTGCCCAAATGCCCTCGACCAAATGATAATCGGATTGGTCCCTTCCCTCAGCAGCCTTAAACTTTGTTTCCTGCCTTCTCCTGAAACAATCATAGCTGTTTGTCTCATCATTTAGATATTAAATTCCAGTTATAAGTTCTCTCCATTCAATCTTGCAAAAAAATAAATTTATTCAAGGAAAGTGATGTCTGGTATTCCAAGCTGGTATCCCAGGGCTTTACAAAGATGGAACTGGTGTGTGTCAGCCCCATTCTGGTCCCAGCTCTATGCACTATCTAACTCTAGACTTAAAGACAGTCAGGTAGACCCTTCTGGGCTTGCTGTCTCTTTCCTATTTCTGCTAATTGAACTTCAGCTGCTGTTTGTTACTGTTAGCAAGTGACCTCTTTAGCTGAATACAGATCTTATCTTAATTCATGGTTCTTGTGTGTGGTTTCTTATACGATTTTGTTCAAAAATGCCCCTGAATTCAGTGTTCTACCATAAGACAAGGAGAGAAAAGGCATAAGTCTCACTTCTTTATAGTTTTTTTGTATGTACGTGTTATGATTGAACAGTGATATGAGCAGAATAAATTCCTTTCGTGCTTACAGTTCTTCCTTCTCCCCCCCCAGAGAAATTTCTTACACTATATAATCTTTTCTTCCTCAGGAAATGATAGAAGCCATCAGGGAAGCTGTCATCTACCTGGCACACACTCATGATGGAGCACGAGTAGCTATGCACTGTTTATGGCATGGTACTCCTAAGGTATCGTGTTTTTTATGTCTACCCACGCCATAGCCTTTTGAGGCTATGTGAATCTGACTGCTCACAAGGCTCCTTCTCTCAGTACAGGTATCTGATGCAGTTAAGTTTTTCAGAGCAAGCTTAAAAAGTGGTTCCACTTCCCCTGTTGCCAAGTATAAGCTGTAGATTTTTGTGGGTCAGTGCTTACATGAGATCCTTCATAGTGGAAGTATCTCATTTTACTTTTAGCAGAGTTCTTGGAGCTAACACATAGACCCTTTTCATTTGTACCCTCTGTAGATTTCTTAATGCAGGTCAAATTGGCAGTAGGGAGAGGGAAGTTGTAGAAATCATAGCAAGGATCTACATTTGGCTTTGAAATGCCAAAACTTTATAGATTTTTAAGAACTATATTTTAGAGTGTCTTCTTCAAGAACTGCTGATCCTGTCTCCTGAAATATTTTAGATGCAAGGGATTACATCAGCTCCTTTGGAAGTAGTATAGCTCCTCATCTTTTCATGTAAGTGAAAAAAGAAAAGCATTCTAGAGATTGAGCAATGCCAGTAGGAGCCAAAAGTACAAAACTGAAGAAATTTTCTGCAAAATAATTCTCCTTAAATGAAGAGCGGAATTGTATTCTCTTATAAGTAATGGTAAGGATATAGGTGATTATATGGGAAGATTTTAAATCGCCATTTCTGGGGGTGTCTCAGTACTGTACTGAAATTCTGGATGCTTCTCAGAACCTCTCTGGGACTGAGGATTTCCTCGTAATTTAGGTGTAACCCTTCACCTTAGAAACAGTGTCTTCACTAGTGTTGAAGATTTTGAAATTTAGTCATTGTGTGTGATTTATGAAACAGAAGGTCATATTTTTGTTACTGTAAGTAACATACTACTTTTTGAAAAACAGCGTTACATACTGACTGAAGTTTTTCCTTTCGTTTTGAATAGGACAGAAAAGTCATCGTGAAAACCATGAAGACATATATTGAAAAAATAGCAACAGTGAGTGCTCAGTAGCCTTTTATTTTATTCTCTGAAACTGCACTAATCTGATGGAATACTTTCAAGTTAGTCTCTTAAGTGATGCTATAAACAACTATGACATCTAAATAAAGCTAGGTTTAAATTAGTGATAGTATAATGAGTCACTTGAAATAACTTTTTTGAATGCTTACAGGCTTCATTGTAAGGGCTACATGCGGTAATGCTGTGCAATAAAATAGCGGAAATATTTGGAAGAAATTGCTTTAATTCTTGCTTTATATTTATGCCTGCTTTCTAACTTCTTGTGGCTGTAGTAATTAGTGATATTGCCTAAGTGTTTTCTTCAATTCCAACTTCTTTTCTTCAACTAATGAGTAGGAAAGTTACTTGCTGTTTGAGGCAGAAAGAGGTTATCATGATAGCTTAAGAGTAGATGTTCATTTTGTGTTTTCATCTTACTCATTGATTAACTTGTTGTTAACGTTTTTTTTGAACTTCAGTATTGTGTAGCTGTATTTATTAACGTTTAGTATCAGTGAAATAACGTTTGCCTTCATAAGTTTGCCAGAATGCATTACTTTATTTTTTTTTCAAAGAGTAATTATTTTATACTTTTAAACAATAAAAATGTAGGATATATGCACTGTTTTCATATAGGCAGTGGCTGAATAGCTAAAACCATACTAGAACTAGTTATGGCCTGACCTAACTTTTGTGTAAAGAGTCTCACTGACTTAAAGGTGAATTTGGTTTTAAAATCTTAGGTTTTAATATGCTATAGACATGCTCTCTGAAAATATAGCAAGTGATTTATCTCAATTGGAGACAAGTCCACCATAGAAATAAAAACCTATACATATTTTTCCTGTAAAACCAGTCTGTGATTCAAAGTGGTGATTACACAATGGGACTATATTAGAGGATTGCATATGACAAAGCAATTCAAAAATTTAAAATAGCAAAGAAAATTAATCTACCTTTGTTTTAAAAACATGTTTCTCGTGAACTGAGAAGAGAGGGAGTGGAATGAGAGAGAGTTCACAATGTAGACAAAATTTGGTCAAGGCTTGTATGATGTTTAAGACAAATTGTTACTATTGCTAAATTAATTAGTGTATGCATAAAGCTTGCCTGCACGTTTTTGAACTCTTCTGCTGTCTTGCTTTTGCAGGGTGAATTTTCTCATTTGGTCTTGCTGGCAGCATTTGATTGCATCGACGATACTAAACTTGTGAAACAGTTAATTATATCTGTAAGTATTTTTTCCTTAAAACATTATGTTAAATACTGCCGGTGTGTTTGACAGTGTATAGAAGGATAAAAATTGGAATCCATTTTTTTCCAAAAAAAACTCCATCCTTTCACCTTTTCTGTTTCATTAGAGAGAGTTCTGCTGTCTTACACGTGATATTAGCACTTTTGGCTGTTCTCTAATTTTTGAACTAGATTCAGCGCTTACTGAAAATTGTCCTTTCTGTGCATGTCTGTCTATAGTCTCACTAGCAAGTGACTGGAATCTCCATAAAGTAGAATGTCTTTCTTCTAAAAATTTAAGCTCTGCTAGTTTTTCAAGGAGACTGAAACTATGGAAAATTTCTGAACTATGATGTAATCTCACCCACTTGTCATCTTAACCTTAGCCATAGTTAATCACCCTTGTTGTGCAAGGAACATCCCATTTAGCTGTTTTGGAGGAGTAACAGGAAGTCATGAAAATGATACCTTAAGATAAATTGTGGTAAACTTTGAGGGACAGAGTATCTTCCCTGAGTCTAACATGACTTAATAAAGCATATCTGAACAGCCTGATCAGAAACTAGATTAAATACTCAGGAGATTTTTGGCTGAGTGCTGAAGCCACTTAACTCTAATTATCAAAGCTTACACTTCTTAGTTAATGTATTGATAAGTAAATGGCAGCTGGCACAAATAAAATTCCCCCAGTATTTTTAATCTGACTTTCAAATTGGATACAGATAAATGTCTGAAACATGAAAATACTGAAGCCATTTTGCTGGGCCTAGATGGAATTTTCCTGGATGAATGGAAGAAGATAGATAGTATAAGCTAATCTGTATCTGTTCCCTTTTGGAATGCTCCATTTCCCTTCATCCAAACGTGATTTAACAGGGTTTCATAAAGTGTTTACACTTAGATCTTGTTTTAATGCAAATTTTATTTTTAAGCTGCTTTAATCTGTAGATTACTCTAATGCTCTTTTTATGCTGATGCAAGAGACTTCGTATGGCACGATCTCTTTTCATGCAAGCAGCATAATTATTGTATGGACATACAGGTTGTAAAGTGCTTATAACTTGTGTCAGTGATGAGAGGTAGTAACAGAGGTAAAAACAAGGCAGTAGTCTGCAAGTGAAGAAAAAAACATGAAGAGAAAGGGGTCACTGTGTGGTTTATTCTCAAAAATACAAGCAATTGCTCTTAGAGCAACTCCTTATAGAGGGATTTGGGTTTGCCTCCCCTACCCTGGAATTTTAGTCAGGTCTTTTCTCTCTCTGATTTGGAGAGCAGAAAACCTCTCCCCATGGAGTTAGTTTGTGTTTATTAAACATATTAGCAGTGATCACAGCTTTTTTTATTTGTTTCCAGAATCTGCTGAGCAATGTAACAACTTTGGGCAAGGTCCAAGCAAGTAAGCCCTGACAGGTCTGGGCTGTTTTCATACAAGATGCATTTCTGTACTCTTACAGCCCCTTACAGTTTGGAGTTGAGATACAGTGCTTGATTTTTATTTGGGACTTCCAGCATGCTGTATAATATCTGAATCGTTGGTATTTTTCCACCATCTGAGAACTCATGATGTTCCAGGATAACAGAGTGTTTACGATTTGGCCATGTTACTGTGTTAGTCTAGACAGATAAGAAAATGAGAATAAGAAGGAGTAGCCTTCACACAAATAGATTAGGCCATCTGGCTTTACATGAGCCCAAGGAAAGGATGTCAGGGAAAATGAAAATTATCACATGAGATCAAATGCCAACGCTTCAAGTGGAGAATGAAAACCAATCGCTGACGATGAGATGGAGGCATCTCCTTGATCCCTGGGGAGCTGATGGAACCAAATAATCCTGGAGGCCATTTCCAGAAGCATGAAGAACGAAAAAGTAGTTTGGAGTAGTCTGCCCAGATTTACCAAGGGAAAGTGGGGTGGCTTGTTTGATGGATGAGGGGAGAGCAGCAGGTGCTGTATTTACTTTGGCAAAGTGTTTGTTACTGTCTCCTGTAACACCCAGTTGCCTGAACCACAGGCATAGGTGGGCAGTGAGTTGGACTGAGAACAGGCTGTGCTGCCATGCTCAGAGGGTTGTGATCACAACAGCACAATCACTAACTGAAGGTTATATGTCCCTTGTGATATATCCTAAAGGTAACACTAGCTACAACACTGTTTAGCATCCTCATGACCTGAATGATGGAGCAGTGTTTGCCTTTAGCAAGTTTGCAGATGATTTCAGAGCCCGGAGGAAAGTTGACCTGCCACCTGGTTATGCAGAAGAAATGAGCCAGCAGTAACCTCATGAAGCTCAACAGAGGGAAAAATAACCAGTTTTGCACCTGAGCAAGAATAGGCACATGCACCAGTACGTGTTGGACCAGCTGGAAAGCAGCTCTGCATAGAAGGTTTTGGGTCTTGGTGACCCAAATGCTTCTAGGTGAAGCATTACCAGCAGGTAGTGGAAGGTGATCCTTCCCCTGCACTCAGCCCTGAGGAGGCCACATCTCAGTACAGGAGAGGCATGGACATGTTGGAGCAGGTTCAGTACTGGGCCACGAAATGATGTAGAGACTGGAGCATCTGTTGTGGGAAAGAGGCTGAGAGAGTTCATAGAATCATAGAATCCTTAAGGCTGGAGGGACATCTGGGACAGATCAGGACAGATTCTGTCCTGAAGCAGTTCCGTCTGGAGACGGAAAGACTAAGGGAGGATCTTATCAGTGCTTACAAATACCTGATTAGTGAGCATAAAGAAGCTGGAGCAAGAGCTTTTGCAATGCCGCCTAGTGACAGGACAAAAAGGAGTAAGCAGAAATTGAAACATAAGAAAATTTATCTCAACATAGCAAAGAACTTTAATGTGAGAGTGGTCAAAAACTGGAGCATGTCACCCAGAGTCTATATCCATGGGAATATTTAAAACCTGACCAGACACTGCCTTAGTTCCAATGGACTCTGACTGGAAGGAGCAAAGGAACAGTCAGTGCTAGATGATCCAGAAGTGCCTGAACGATTCTGTGCTTCTCTGAGAGCAGGTTTTGAAACATGCTGTATAGAAGAATCAAAAATTTAACCGTCTAAAAAGAATAGCTCAAATTTTTAAAAATCTTGTGCTGCTTTTCAGTCTGCTCATACTAAATTTCAAACAACAAAAAAATAGTAAAACATATCTTTTTAGGCAGAAAAGTTTGCAGTATTTGGGCAAGACCTAAATTTTGTTTACTATTTTAAAACTAATAGTTTATTTGACTTGGCAGAACGGTCAGGAATTTGCAGGTCTTGTGATTGTGAGGTCTTAAAAGGCTCAGAGGAAAGCCTTCTCAACTCTCAGCTGTACAGAGACTTAAACCTGGACCAAAGAATACATGTTTTGCTTTAAACCTACATATATGGTTGCAATTGCACATTGGTTGCTTAGGCACCTTCTGGAATTTGGGAAAAGTTGAGGGAAAAACCTCTCTCATGTTAATTCTAGAGTTCACACAATGCTAGAAGGATGCTACCAATTGAGAGAAAGAACATAGTATAAATTATTAAGCTTCCATTGATATTCTCTCACAGTTGGGACACTGAGCATGACTGAATTTTGTTCAGAATTAGGAATTTGGAAAGGGATAAGAGGAGGAATTTTGGAGGATTTAAATAAAAATGGACCTCTGTTATATAAAACATCTGCTTCATAGGTTGATTTCGAAGTGCAGAAAATTTGTCTTTAATTGTGCTGAATTGAATGCTTCTTTTCATTACTGGCAGTTCAGCAATATTTCAGCACTGTGTCAGGCATTTAACGGGTGAATAAACTTCACATAATCTGAATGTATATCCCAAAAATAAGAGTTAACATGTCTTTCTCATTAGAAAGTTTATATATATATATGTGTCTGGAATGTGAAGTTTTATCTTTTTATTTCATAGGTACACTAGGTTGTGTTACGTGTTAAGCCAAAGTTCATCTCCATTCACTGAAACGCATTTTCACCTAGTTTTAAGCAACCCTTTTGAAATAAGGAAGGCATCTAGCCATTTTCTGTCAACTTCCAATCTTTACATTTCTCTTTTCCTCAAAACCAACAACCTAAACCGCAAGTTGGTGAAAGTGATGTGCTTTAAATTGTTCCCTTTATTAGCTGTTGTTCGTGGTTATAAGGAGGTTTTTCAGGGGCGGTGGCTTGTAGAGCGTGCCCAGAGTGCAGTCCTACTTTGTTTTAAATTCAAAATTTGTATGTATATTAAAAGCTATCAGAAATGGATTGTCGTAAGGGTCAATAGCGTCTGGATGGCGTTGAGAGTTTTCCAGTGCTGCTTGGTAGCTAAGTGTGTTTTGCTGTACAACATGAAACCTGTATGTGGAATTCTGGGAGATGAGAGGTCAAGCAGATGGATTAATACACGTGCTTGCCTCTGAATATGGAGGAGTGCTTTTCTAAACAAGGTGACTCTTTTATACCTTAATGAGTTTTCTGCCACAGCTGTGTTCATGCACCAAGGTGCGAGGAACCCACTCTGAAGCTTACCAGTGGCTATTGCTACCATTCCCTGGGAAATGCCAGTATTTCTGCCCATGTGCCAGTAAACTGCAAGTATTGCTGGTTGTACTCGCAACAGAGGCCAAGTTTACTCTGTTACTGAAACTCTGCAATTACTCTTGGATTTTGTGATGGATTTAAGATAGACACCTTGCTGTTATGTGGGCTGTTCTCCCTGCCTGTGTATTTATGTATGATTGTTTGAGAGTCTTTACTCTTCATTGCTGTAATAGATGATCCTTTGTTTGTCTTTATTTCATTTATGTCTTTTACTGAGTTTGGTTGAACAGCAGGATATAGCAGGATATGTTTTGTTGTTCTTAGTACCCGCATGTATAGTGAAAACAAATGCTATACTTTTACAGTGGCTTCTAAGCAATCATATTGATGCATTTCATAAACACATTTTAACTATATTTCTTTTTTATTTATTTCATTTCTGCCAGCTTTCATTCTGTTTAGAGTTTTGGAATTCTTTCCAAAAGCAGGCAGTCTTATTCTTAGTATAGAGCTCTGCTTCCTTATCTTTGAATTTACATATTTTCATTATCAATGGTGCAGAACTATTCATTAATGCTTTGCTGTTTGTTTGCTTTCACAGGAAATAAATGCTTCCTTGCCTAGTATAGTAAACAACAAACATGGAAAGAAGGTCTTGTTGTACTTGCTAAGTCCTAGAGACCCTGCACATTTTGTGCCAGAAATCATCACACTTCTTCAGCAAGGAGATGGAAATGCCCATAGGTAACTGAAGTACAAAGGTTACATTGTTAGAGTTTAAATAAAAAGGCAAAACAAATATAAGTTTTCAGATAGAAGTGATAAATGGTGTTTTTGTATTAAACAGTATGTGATTTCAGCAAATACGATCTGTGCATGTCATGCTTTTTTAATTTATTTAATGTGTGATAATATTTCTAGGTTGTAAAGTGACAAACCATGTTGCTTTCCTAGTTAAGACTAGTATAACCAATTGGTTAAAGCCAGTCTTATCATGGGAGGAAATTTTTAACATATATTATTGCATAAGGTTCTGAGTTGCATAAAAGTATATTTGAAATTAGCAATAAAAGTGAAAAATTGCTTTTTTAATTCGGTCTCCGATACTGACAGTGACGCTTACCAGCTTACCAGCTTTTGGTTTAGGGAAGTGAGTAACACTTTTAGCAATACCTCCCGGTACTTAATACAATAGAATAAATAGAAAATCAACAGGCTACACTGCCACTGTTAATAAAAAGCTAAATATGTCAGGTTTATTGGCAGTCAGCTTTAAACAAAGGACATAGAACCATTGAGACATTTTAATTTCCTATTCCACTTGTTCTTAAAACTTGTTGTTTGAGCAACATATACCTGCTGGTATGCAGAATAGAGAGGAGGATGATTGATGCGTCTTACTGACCTTGACAGTTGCATAGAGCCCTCTGAACCTTCTTGAGGGGCACACAAAGCAAGTCCTCTGCAGTAACATGTGTCTTTTTTCATCAGCAAGAAGAATACAGAGCTCCGTCGCCGTGAACTCCTGGAAGCCATTTCCTCACCTTTGCTAGAGTATTTGCAAGAACACACTCAAGAAGTGGTGATGGACAAAAGTACGTTTGTCCTAGTTGCTGACATCTTGGGAACAGCTCTTGGAGACATCCAGCCTGCACTAGATGCAATTGCCAGTTTGGCAGCAGAAGAGCTGGTTCCAGGTGGCTGTGATGGGCAGGTAATGTAACAGGACAAGATGTTGAGGTCTTGCTATGAATTTGCATATATTGGGGAAATGAGGTTTGCACATTTTTTCCTTTAGGAGGTTAATGTGCTTTCTTGACTGTAGCTGTACATAAAAGCAGCCTTTTTGTTTTCTGACCTCTTCCTTTCATAGTTTATTAGCTTTGCATATGAAGTAATGGAAACTTGAAGTCAACATTTCATATGATTTGGAAACCTGTGTACATGAATCTTCCAGAACACACTGAAGTGTTTTGTGGAAAAACAGCTGGCAGTCATACTGCAATTTCTGTTTTAATATTAGCACTAAGAAATCAAACAAGAATTTTTGTAATACCCCTTAAATGTGTATACTGAGAATGACAGGTTCCTGTAGGTAGGATAGGTTCCTATAACTAGATTCATAGGTATTAGCTGTGTGTTTTTTATCTTCTTCAAAATGTGCTTGGAAAACTCTACCCTATTTTGTTGAGTTAAACTTCAGTCAAGTTTGTCATTGTGGATTAGAAAATGAAAGATGTTGCATAGACTAAATCTAATGTCCTCCAAATTCTGATAAGTTTGCTGAATTGGCTTCATCTTCCTCAGTTCTTCAGTGCCTCTCCTTCTGCAGTGCTTATGGAATTCAACAATATAGAAAATTCAGATGAAACCAACTTAGTTTGTAGATAGAAAAAAATTACAGATGGAGGAAGAATGCTGAAAATACCTTGTAGTCTTAAAAAAAGAGAACTGGAGGCAACTGCATGAAAGGCTTGCTGCTGCCAAGGCTTTCCAGAGACATGCTGCTTCTAGCCATTATTTCTAAAAGTTATCCCTTTTTTTTTTTTTTAACAGTAAACGCTTAGTGCAATTTTACACAACCATTCATTTTCTTTGAAGTTCTGTGAGTTATACTGCAGTGAATGCTGGAAATTGTGCATATGTGGGAAGTTTGCATGCAGGCAGCTAGACCTGGAGAATCTACTCAGTGTAATGCGTGGTGGATAAAACATTAGAGAATATGGAGTGGCAGCCAGAGCTTATATTACTCCATGTCATATACTAGCAAGAAGGATGATTAAAAAAAAAGAAAACAGACAACTGGTTATTTTGGATATTTATACTGCATTCTGACTTGCTGCTATTTGGTCATAGATAATGACTAGCTGAATTAGTGTGAAATGGGGACTGATGGCAGAGAAAAAGGTGGATAAAACAAGCAGTACTATTTATGGTCAGAGAATAAAATGCAGGTTGAAACTCCTTCATTTAATAACTTTGTTTTTGCCTTAAAGCTTCACATTGCTGAGCATCCAGCAGGCCATCTAGTTTTGAAGTGGTTAATTGAGCAAGATGAAAAAATGAAAGAGAGTGGAAAAGAAGGTATGTTCAAAATTCAGTTTTATTTGATCAAATTATGACTTCAGAATAGTTAACTACCTAATCTAAATTAAGATTGATAGTTTAAGAACACATTAATACATGGGAGATCTTAGAGATGCTGTAAGATGTATGCATTTATCTTTTGACTGTTGTGAGTTACATGAACAATTGCTGAAGGGAAGATTGCTTTTTCTACATGGTGGATATTGGTATGTTTTTCTCAATTAGGACAATGTTGTTTCTGTACTTAAAATGTCCTGCTAGCCTCACAAAACTATGCATCAATTTATAGGAATAGCAAAGGTAAAGGCTTTATAATAGGAAGATTTGTTACATTATTCTTATAGGCAGAATTTTAATTACTGGACTGTGTTCATTAGTGTTGCTGGGTTACTGCTTTATAACCTGGAAAAACTCACAAAAATAGAACATCTTCGTTATTCTGTATACCAGAAGGCAGAAATTGGGCACAGATGTTCTCCTTTTTTTTCTTTTTTTTAAACTTGTCTTTGTTACGTAACTATAAAATCTTGTGTGAAGACTCTTAAATCTCTAGGATTTTTTTTTCACATTATTCTAATGGAGATTATTTTTTGATACTTTTTTTTTGAAAAAAGGAAGAAGGGAGGATAAGCATAGTATAGTTAGGGGGGAAGTTCAGGGTGGGAGAGGAAATTCTTTATGAAATTATGATGTTAAACACTTTTTTTTCATTGATATATTCAGGTATCTACTCCTTTAAATAAATCTACATTAACTCTCAAATACTTTTGAAAGAATACTTTTGCTACTTCTCTTTAAAAATGGATAATTAAAAGTGTCAAAAGTGTGAAGTTTTATCTCGGGGTCTTTCACAGAATACCTTATATAGAGGTAGTTATCCAGATTTATTTCTGCTAACAGTACACAATTCCTATTTTAAACAAAAGCTGTGCCCTTTTAGTTTCTTCATTTTTATTGCAAGGTTGCTTACAGAATTGTCACCGTCAGTTTATAGCATGGTATTAGCAAATGAGCAAATCCGTATCAGACTAGGAACAAGTTCAGTGAAAGTCAGCCTGATCTTTGGATGGAACTGTATGCTAAAGTTACAGTGAAAACTAGTTTGGGTGTTGAAAATTGGTTGTTTGCCTCCAGGTAAGTTTGCATAGTATACCAGCTGTTAGAGACTTGACTTGAAGTCTGCCTTGGTCCCTTCTTTTGAATGCATCATTAGTCAATAGTTACCAATATGTATAGGTACCTGAGGGGATAATGTAAACAGGATGGGCCCAAACTCTTCTCTGTGATGGCCAATGACAGGACAAGGGGTAATGGGTGCAAGTTGAAACACAGGCAGTTCCACCTCCATGTGAGGAAGAACTTCTTTCCTGTGAGGGTGACAGAGCCCTGGAACAGGCTGCCCAGAGAGGCTGTGGAGTCTCCTTCTCTGGAGATCTTCCAAACCCCCTGGATGCCACCCTGTGCCACGTGCTCTGGGTGTCCCTGCTGGAGCAGGGGGTTGGACTAGGTGATCTCTAGAGGTCCCTGCCAACCTCAACCATTCTGTGATTCTGCAAATCCAGTTAATCTTCAGAGCTACTGAGTAAATAGATTCCTGAAATATCAGTACAGCTGATCAAAATAAGGGACCTTGGCGTTTTCATGCATCAGCAGAGGTTTAGCTCTGAAGTTTTAAATAGAATTTCATCTATTTAACCATGAATTCTGTTTCTTCAGAGGTAGAGTCATAGAATGCTTAAGGTTGGAAATGACCTCTAGAGGTCACCTACTCCAACCCCTCTGCACACGCAGGGTCACCTAGAGCACGTGGCACAGGACTGCGTCCAAGCGGGTTTGAAGATCTCCAGAGAAGGAGACTCCACAGCCTCTCTGGGCAGCCTGTTCCAGGGCTCTGTCACCCTCGCTGTTAAGAAATTTTTCCTTAAGCTCCTGTGGAACTTTGGATGCTTCCGTTTGTGGCCATTTCCCCTAGTCCTGTTGGTGGCCACCAGTGAAAAAAGGCTGCCCCATCCTCCTCACCACCTCCCTCGAGATACTTATAGGCACTGATCAGGTCCCCTCTCAGCCTTCTCTTCTCCAGGCTGAACAGCGCAGCCTTTCCTCTCAATGCTTAAAAAATTAACACTGCTCTGCAGAGGTGTGTGTGTACCAGTTAATTGCATATAATTATCTTTTCATTTGGTGTCATTTTTACCAAGTTCTTTGTTTGCTATGAATGCTTTCTTTAAGACATGAATAGCCCTTGACACCCTTTTAGAAAGGAGCAGCAAATATGTCTGTTTTGTACTAGGAAGTTTTCACACTACTCAGTGCTGCTATTATCTTAATTAATTTTACGCAATGTTTGAAATTACTCTCACGTCTACAAAAGTATACAGCGCACTGAATGATCAGTTATTCTGAGTGAGTAAAGCTTTGTAAATATTCCGTGGCTAAAAATTGTTTAATCAAATCACTGTTGCAGAGAATTTTTAACACAGGGTTCTGTGTTTAATGTAAGTGTTTTGTTTTATTTTCTTCCTCTACCTCCTTCTGTCATCATGTAGTTTGTTTTGGAAGAACATTACTGGAACGTGTTGGTATTGAGAATATGAAGTCATGGGCCGAAGTGAACCGAGGTGCCATAGTTCTTTGTTGGTAAGCAAGACACATGACTTCACAACTGTGTTCAATTTGTTAATTTTCTGAACAGCTAAGAGAATATCAGTTGCAGTTTCTTCTAGCAAAATGTCCTTTTTGTACTTACCTGGCATTATCTTTCATGTTGCTGTAGGTCAGCTGTCCAACCTGGTACAACTGGAAAAATGCACACATGAATTTTCAGATTGTTCTTTGAGCTTAGGCTTGTGCAGCATTGGGATGTAGCTCTGTGTTTGAACATCTTAAAAGATCAGAAAACAAATCCATTTCTAAAATTGTGTCTGCCCTACCTTCTAGAAGTTGAAAATTTCTAAAAGACCACTAATAATTACATTAAAATAAGTAACTCTGAAGCATGTGTAACAGCAGTAACTTTGAAGCATGCGGGCAGCACATGCAAATCAGATTTTTTGCCCCTTAACTTGTTGTTTTGTCTTGATGCCTTAATTATGGAGCTTGGGTACGTCTCACAGTAGAGCAGAAGTGTATTTGGAGTGGACGATGAAAAGGTTTAGGATGTGCCAACTTGTTCACAATTTCAAAGCAGCAAACCATGCAACTAATGAGATCAAAAGGAGTCAGTAGGAATCTGGCTAATAATTTAACAGTCACATTTTGTTTTATCACATGCCAACAGCTGTATTAATGCCATTTTCCTCCTGTAAATGTCAGTGTCAGGTCATAGAAACTGAAGGCTGTATCTTAAAACCTGGTGCTCTGTTTCCAAAACTGCTGGGTCGGCATCGCCTTACTGGAGCCAACATGAGCAAACTGTTCAAACAGACAATATATTTCTGCAAAATAGGAACAACTTCTTCCTTCTGTCTCCTTCTCTCCTCTCTTCCACTCCTGGCCCCACCACCTCTCCTTCCATAAAATTACTTCAGGCTCCCTGCTGTTTTTTCTATTAGTCTCTACTCTGATGTTCATCCTCTTTTTCCAGAATGAATTAAGAGATTCTTAAGTACTGAAGTTTTACTAAAAATCTGAGTTTAATTCTATTTTTGAATAGTGTTTTCTGATCGTTAGTGAGATAAAACATCATAGTCATCATAGATCTGGCAGTGAAGATTTTTTGATTTACAAAATGGTAACACTTTTGCCTTTTGTAACAGGTGTCTGAAGTTCAATAAATGCATTCAGTGCCTTTAAATTATTGTCTAATCCTACACACACAGATGTTCTGAAGAGATTTGTTTTCAAAGGCTAGTACACCCATAGTATACTAATGTACTTGGGTTTTTTTTCCCCTCCCAAACTAAGGCTTGGAGATATTCATTTTATATTTCGTGTTACTAGTTTGCTATATGAACTAAATTATTTTGAGCATTCAAAATCTGTAAAGCAAGTAAACAGAATTTTATTCATGCATAACTTTTTAATAGCTGTTCCACTGTCATCGTGACTGCAGCCTCAGTATGTTTTGACAACTTCAGTGGAAAAAAATATAGTTACATATTAGAAAAATCCAGCGCCTAATCTTTTGTTTGCTCATTTTTGAATTAGAGGGCAGTTAGTATTTGGATTACCAGTGCAGGCTAATAATTGCTAAAATAGTAAAATGCACTTAGTCTAACAAGTGGTGAACAGTGGTTGTCTAATAGTTTGTCTCCTTTAACTTGAATATCAGCCAGGCATTCAACTTCTTTAAAAGTTTTGTGGTTTGCAGAAAGGTCTGTTAAGAATGTGATTCTTTGTATGAGTGTGTGTGTGCATATATATATATATATATATATATATATGTTGATATTAAGGACACTACATGGTGATGTAAGTTTGCGGGGGTGATTGGTAAGTTTGCATTACTACAAAGTAGTAATGCAAAGTAGGAGTGCTTATTTCTCAAAACATCAGTGAAAAGTTTTCACCAATACTGAAACGTACCCAAGAGGAGGAAAAGAAAAGAGGAGGAAGAGTGTCTCAGTTTTGTGCTGGAATTTAGGGGATTTATTTTAATTAAAACTAAATCTTTAGGGGTTTGAAGCTCTCTTAATGGCTCCTTGGGCATGTTTCTCATTTGTTTAGGCAGCTGGGAAGACAAAGCTCAACCAGCTGTTTTTCATGTGACCCTTGTTTAACTTAGTAGCACGTAGGAAAGAATCTCATCCTTGCTTAACTGCATGCATTTGAGGTTATACAGATTATATAGAAGTGCTAAATTTAAATTGGTTAGTATGGACAATAGCTGTATTTTTTAACATAAAATAATTGTTGATCTTTTTTTAAAGCCTTCTCATTAAAGAAATTACTCTGGTCTTTCTTTTGTCATAATGGAACTCAGATCCCTCCTGCAGCGAGAACTCGCTGGCACTGCTGGTTCTCCATGAAGCTGTGATTAGACTTTTTTTGTTTAGTTGTTGGCTCTTGGAAGCCATCTGTCACCTCTGTGCAGACCTGAGACTCTGAAATACCCACCACCGTTGTGGCTTTCTGGCTGGTGAAGCGCATGCATTAGTTGTTTGCAGATTGTGTGTGCACTTGAGTGCTAAATATTCATCCTGTGCACCTCTGGTTTTAGTGCCCTTCATCCTTTTAATTTGACTTTTATAAAAGAAACTGAGTCCTGAAACACTGAAGGTGTCCAAAGACTTAAGAGAGGGTTTGCTGCAGATTTTACAGTATGACTTTCCATAAATTAAGTTTTCTAACAACCTGAATGACACAGGCAGTTGTTCTATACTGATTTCTACATCTGATTTCTGCTCCGTGCTTTTGAATTTGTCAATGATATGTTTATATCAGCATAGAAAATGGCCAAAAACATATATCTTCAAATGATTTATTTATTCTCATAGGTCATTTTTACATCCATAGGTGCTATATTTTATGTCCACAAAATATTATGAAGATTCTTTTCGATTGGCATTGTTGTGTTCATTGTGTTCTCCCTTGGTGTCTCTTACCATATGGAAAGTTTTACTTTTTTATCTAAAAGAAGACAATAGAGCCTGCCCTGAACTAGTTTCTTCCTCATTAGCTACTGTGTTACTCTGTATAACAGCTTCTTTCCATATAACCTACATGCTGATCTTTGACATCTTTGCTTTTTTATTATTATTATTTTTTTCCTGTTTCTCTTTCATGTAGCCTTCTCCGGAGTACTGATCAAAAAGTGGCAAATGCAGTCAAAAAAGGACTGAAAAGTCTTGTCCCAAAGTTGAAGCAAAATAAAAATGCTAAAGGCATAGAAGCATTACTAGAGAAATTGACATCGTAGTGTCAGTGAAGCTAAAGAGACCAAATACATCAGCGCAGCCAACGGAGGGCTCGTAAGATTTTGCACAGTGCAATGCTGTAAGAAGCAGTGTTTGCATTTGTAAAATAAACCATTTGTAAAATGATTTGTCTGTTGCTCTCATTCTGCCGTGTGCAGCGCCAGTCTGAGTGGTTTCTGTCACAGAGTGAAACTTCAAGACAGTTTAAGAGCTTGTGAAAAATTCTGAATGTACACTCAAAAATTTAAGTGTTTCCTGGTAACTTGTACAAAAATAACTGTTGGGGTGTTTCAAAGTTACGTCGTAGTTACTGTAGAAGCCGTGATGCATGTTTTGAAGAAATTACTTTTAGCGGGGCTATTATGCCTTTTAGTTGTCTTTCCTCCTGGTTTTCTCGAAGGGGAGAGGGGAGAAAAAAAAAAAAAAGGCAGAACGACCAAAGCTATATTCACATCTGTGAAGCACTGATGGAGATCTGCTTCTTTTAAGAACTGATGGAAATAGAATGAAAAAAGTGCCTGACCTTTTTCAGACTGGGTCCAGAAGTACAGACTTTTAACAGGACTAGCAAACCTGTGGTGTTATCTCCCTTTCCAGTAGACAAGCAAGATAAATTTACTTCATATCATAAAGAAAAATTGTCCTGTTGATTGCTGTTGGCCTCTTATTTTGATCCAGAAGAGGCAAATTTGTGAATTATTTAGTACTGTTTAATCAGTACTGTTTGAGGGCACTAGTAGTCATAGTTATGAGTAATGCCAGAATGCAGCTCTGATCCAATTTAGTCCTGCTTTTGATAAATCAGGATAAATTGGTATGAACTTATTGAAATGGGGAATTTCAATCATTATTTGTGTGAGAACTGTTTTCCTGTGCTAATTGTGGTTTGTTCTTTCCTTAGGTTATGGGCATGACATGTGCCCATGTATTTTAATTAAAGTATACATTTTCAGAAACTTTCGTTTAAAAAAGGGGAATCCCGGGACTTGGAAGTACCAAAAAAAAAAAAAAAAAAAAAAAGATAAGACTTCCATGATTTTAGATGGTAGTGAAACATCACAGTGTTTATAGTGTGTATTTTATGAAAACGTCCCAGGAGAAATCCAAGACTATATAACCTATTACCTCTAGTGCTGTCATGAAGTTTTTAGTTTTTATATTTTGCATCTCTCTTCTACAATAATGTTTTTTTTTAAATCAGAAGTTGTGATGATCCAGTGTGTAGCATCCCTGAAAATCAGATTACCTAGTTAGGTCATGGAAAAGCGTGAAAAGTAAAATATTCTGCTTCTCATAAGGGTGAAAATTGAAATTGTAAATGCTGTGTACAGGTGCTGAAATTGATAAATATATTTTCTATGTGTATATGACTAAATAACTTATCGTTATCCAAAACAATGGAATACACGATTTCATTTTAACAGGAAATAGTATCTTGCTTCTCCCCTGTTTTGCTTAAGGAGAAACACTTTTTAATAAAAAATATGTCAAGGTACCCAGACAGACAAATTTTAAATCATAAATCCAATTTTAATTAATAGTTCACTTCCTGTTGGGTTAATTTAAGCAGTGCATGAACATTACAGTGAAAACAAGTGGTTCCGGTGCTACTTGTTTCTGTCTGTATCTGCTGACTTGCTGCTGCTCTGAGTGTTCTTCATTCCAACTCCACATCAGCTTACAAGTACTAGTAAATACTTGAAGGTTAGGCCTAATTAGGCCTGGTTGGCACTGATTCGAAACGATCATGCTTGCAAAGGCATATCCTCTCCAGTATCAGTTACTCAAGGTTGCAAGCTCATTAGCTGCTCTTAACAGGATTTTCTCTTGTGACAATGAACTAGATGGTTTTAATTAGCATCAGATAATGATTTTAAACTCTAGTGGACTCTCTGAAGCCTTAGTTACTGCCCAAGATAACCTAATAGAAATACGTAATGGCATTTGTAACTGCATATATAAGGACAGAGTAAAATAAAAGCTGGAAAACTGACATAGTCCTTTGTAATTTAGAGATTATTGAGGAGATTAAAGTACTGGTTAAAATCTGGCACAGACAGATATTTTCGACCGAGGCAGTTATAGGCAGCAGAAAAAGTAAGTTGTAGCACAGTCATCAGAAAAGTGACTATCAAAAAACTGTATAAGAAAGTATGGCAACATGAATCTACTTGAATATTTTAACTAGGTGCTTTAATTCCATATGCCAGTTGCTTTAACCAAGTATCTTCCACCGATTTGTTTGCATTTCTGAGACAGTGTCTGTGACTTCTCTTTAAATTCCATAAAGTATTTAGTAAAAAAACAACTTGGTGTAACTGAAAGTATTTTTTCTTACAGACTGCAGTTAAAGAAATACCACTTTAAAGTAGGCATTAGCTAAGGTTGTGCTAAAGATGCCATTATTTTCCCAGCAGGGATAGAGCTTAAATAAATTCTCCTGTCGCAGTACATCTATAAAGTTGGTTGAAATCAAATTCTGGGATAGCCTAGTGTAAGATGGAGAGGGCAGAGAGGACTGGAGGACTGAAAACTATTTTATTCACCTAATTTACTTGACACAGTGGACTTATTTTCCCCACTGTGCGTGTTACTTGCTGCTGTTCCATTTCTTTCTGTGTGTGCTGTGTGCTACCAGCATGAAGACTGAGGGCACAGCCTGTATTCGAAAGACACTGAAACAAAATAATTTCCAGTGTATCTGTGTCTGAAAAAGGAAGAACCTTTACATGCCTTCGTTATTTAATTCCTAAAATTGTTACAAGGATTTTCATACAGGTAGCACTACTACTTTTTATTGGCAAGAAGAAGGTGAAAGTGCTTGCACAGCAGGGAAGTGACTGTGCCCGTGCTCCCTGGGAAGCAAGGGCGCTTCAGGAATTTTAGGACCTTTGTTTTAAAACTGCCATGCCGAGATCAAACTGTTTCCCTGCCTGTGCTCTGAAGCCACCATCTTTTGTAAGTCCCGCTTTATGCGACAGAAGTCAGGAGTACAGTCCACAGCAGAAAAAGTGGAGAATGTACCTGGTTGCTGTGCATTTGTGAGTGGAACCAAGGACAAAATGGGATCAGGGGATTGCAGAATAGCTGGAGTGCTTTAGGGGAAAAAAAGAAAGAGTGATTTGAGACAATATGTCTTGTATGTAAAGTATTACCATTGGGTTGTAGACTCTAGAGTGGATGTAGAGACCTCTGCATGAAGGGACACCAGCTGACACTGGACATTTTTTATATAAATGTATCTTACAGTTCCTGTGGAATGTGTGGGGGCGAAAAGGTACTAATAATCAAATACTACCAGAGAATTCTTTTTCTGATGAGGCTTGTTAAATGCTTAAGGAAGGATCGTTATTAACGGCACTAGTAGGAGGTACTTGCCACTTTTTGCAGGAAGTGCATGGAGTTTGTTAGTTTGTGTTACCACCTTCGAGGTCATTGTCAAAGAAGTCCCTTTAGCCTCACTACTGGCACAGCTTTTCCCGTCTGCTTTGTGAAAATCGAAAGGTCATCTTGGCATATCATTCCTCCAGCATTTTTCCTCATCTTCTCCTTGAGGTTTTCAGTGCCTATAACAAATTGCCTCCTAATAGGCTTCCATTCTGTGAGTGCTGCTCGCTTTTGCCATTGGAATTGTTTTGTTTAAAGCAATCAGCAACTTTAAAGCTAGTTTTTATTTTCCATTTCTAAAATGCTTTGGGATTCTAGGCTTTCAGGGTATATAACCTGTTACAAGACCTGTTTGTAGTATATACCATAGTACTAGCTATCTAATAAATTGCAACCAGGATTACTGGAAAGGATTGTTGTTTAAGGATCTCGGATGCTATAGCATATTCTCCATGTTTTCTGCAGTGCCTATATTGGCAAGCATCAGTTGTGCAAGCTTTTGTTGACATAAATTTTCTTCCTGTAAGTGCATGTACAGCCCTAACCCATTTCACTGTAGCATCCAAAATAGCAAGTATAGTGTCATTTACAAGCACCTCTTCTAGAGGGAAGGACTTAAGAGAGGAAAAAACACTGACAGAAAACTGAAAAATAAGCAAAAAATACCTAGTTACCCACCATAATTCCCGAGGTGTTTCTGCTTTAACCTTATCAATTTATATCATTTTTTTTCGTGTCAATTGTATGCTTAAAGTTTGTCCAAGATGATAAAGTTGAAGTGGATTTGGTTATCTTAGGTGCTGTCACAAAAGATTTTTTTTTTAAATCCTGGATTTCTGTACTGCATTTGATTAAAAATGCCTTGCAAGTATGCTGACAATGTACAAAATACGATTATCTTACTGCTTCTCTAATTTTCACTATGCCTTCCCCACATCTGCTTTTTCCTTGTCAGCTACAGTAGGTAAAGTCTGCCTACATAGATTGCACCTTTTATTGCAACAGTGGAATAGTCAGAACAAGCTTAAGGGCGGGAACAAACAGGGGACCTGGGTCTACAGACATTGGTGTATTGGTGCTAGAGGTACTGAATTAAGAAGTCACCAGAAGCAGTTTCTGTGTTTGAAGAGCAGATGCAAGGGAGATGACATTTTAATAGCAATAAAGCCCCCAGGGATTTCACTTTAAAGAATTAACGGAGATTTAAAAAATATTTAGAGACACATAAAATATACATAAACAAACCCTTATTCATAGAAAAAGATAATAATATGGTGATTGTGAAATTTGTTGTAATGGTTGTGAGTTAAAGATTCTTCCCCAATTATTGCTTAGGTGAAAACAGGGTGAAATGTATGGGTGATGAGCAGGCAGAAGCTTAGGGGGGAGGATTAAAGGGTAGGCTGTTGTTGGTGACACTGTTGTGGGCATTTGCTCCAGGCCAGCTGATCTGCATGAGGAAGTTGATGAGGCCTAGAGACTGCTGGAAGCCACAGGCCCTTGTTCACATGGAGAGCTTCAACCACCCTGTTACCTGCTGGAAAGACAACACTACTAGGCACAAACAATCCCAGAGGTTCCTGTAGGGCACAGGTGATAACTTTTTAACACAGAGGAGGCACCAAGGAGACATATCCTGCTGAATCTTGCATTAACAAAGGAGGGTTGGCTGGAGATGGGAAGGTTGGGGGCTTGGAAGGTTGTGAAGGCTTGGGTGCAGTGACCCTGAGATGGTGGAATTCAGGATCGTTCAAGGAGGAACTTGGGCAAAAAGTGTTATCCCAACCTTGGACTCCAGGAGAAAAAATACATGGCTCAGGGGTCTTTTTGAAAAATTCCATGGCATAAAACCGTAGAATAAAGAGGAGTCCAAGAAAGTTGGTTAGTCTTCACGGATTGCTTCTTCCAAGCTTGGGAGTTGAGCAGTGGTGGTCTTCCTATACCTCAGTAGCAAAAAATAGGAATAATGTTGGCTTCATGCTGAATGTGGCAGGGACCTTGGTGGTAAATGAAACTGAGAAGGCAGAACCCCAGAATGCCTTGTTTGCTTCAGTCTTTAGTGCTAAGTCCAACCCTCAGGAATCTCTCACCCTGGAGACAAGACAGAGTCTGGAGAAAGGAAGACTGTGCCTTGGTTAGGAAGGTTGAAGTTAGAGATCATTTAGGCAAACTTGACATACACAAATCTAGGGGCATTGCAGAAAAGCTCCTAAGTGTTAAGGGAGCTGGCTCAGGTCGTTACTAGGCCATTCTCCATTATCTTTAAAAGCACAGGGAGAACAGGAGAGATGTCTAAAGATTGGAAGAATGTTGCTCTTAACTCCAGTCTTCAAAAAGGGCAGCAATGAGGATCTAAGAACTATAGGCCATCCCTGGAAAGATCGTGGAACTAATCCTCCTGGATGTCATCTTTACAGATGTGGAGGAAAAGAAGCTGGTCCTGGAATCCCAGAATAGTTGAGGTTGGAAGAGGCCTCTAGAGACAATCTAGTCCAACCCCCCTGCTCCAGCAGGCTCACCTACAGCATGTGGCACAGGGTGGCATCCAGGTGGGTTTTGAAGAACTCCAGAGAAGGAGACTCCACAGGCTCTCTGGGCAGCCTGTTCCAGGGCTCTGTCACCCTCACAGTAAAGAAGTTCTTCCTCACATGGAGATGGAACTTCCTGTGTTTCAACTTGTACCCATTACCCCTTGTCCTGTCACTGACCACCACAGAGAAGAGTTTGGCCCTATCCTCCCTACATTCACCCCTAAGGTACTTGTACGTATTGATCAGATCTCTCAATCTTCTCTAAGCTAAGCAGGCCCAGCTCCCTTAGTCTTTCCTCATACAATAGATGTTTCCATCCCTTAATCTTGTCGCTTTACGCTAGGCCCTCTCTAGAAGCTGTATATCCCTCTTATACAGGAGAGCCCAGACTTGCACACAGTACTCCAGGTGCGGCCTCACCAGAGCTGTGTAGAAGGGCAGGATCACCTTGAACTGCTGGCAACGCTCCTCCTAGCGCAGGCCAGGATCCCATTGGCCTTCTTGGCCACAAAGGCACACTGCTGCCTCACGGTTAACTTGTTGTCAGCCAGGACTCCCAAATCACCCTCCATAGAGCTGCTTTCCAGCAGGTCAACCCCTAATCTGTACTGGTGCCTGGGGTTATTCCTCGCTGGGTGCAGGACCCTGCACTTATCCTTGTTGAACCTCATACGGTTCTTCTCTGCTGAACTCTCGATCCTGTCTAGGTCTCTCTGAAGGGCAGCACAGCCCTCTGGAGTGTCGGCCATTCCTCCCAGTTTGGTGTCATCTGCAAACTTGCTGAGGGTGCCCTACGTGCCCTCATCCAAGTCACTGATGAACAAGTTGAGCAGCACTGGGCCCAGTACTGACCCCTGTGGGATACCGCTGGCCACAGGCCTCCAACTAGTAAAGCTGGAGTAGTCGGCATGGTTCAGCAAGGGAAAGTCATGGAATCACAGAATTATTATGGTTGGAAAAGACCTTTAGGATCATCGAGTCCAACTGTAAACGCATCACCAGCATCCCTGCTAAACCATGTCCCTAAGTTCGTCATCTACACATTTCTTAAACACTGCCAGGGACGGTGACTCCACCACTTCCCTGCTTAAACAATATGATAGCTTTCTATGAGAGGAGAGCCTAGATGTTGTCTACCTTGACTTCAGCAAGGTTGTTGACAGTGTCTCCCATAACATCCTCCTAGACAAGCTCAGGAAGTGTGAGGTAGATGAGAGGATGGTGAAGTGGGTTGAGAAATGAAGACAGAGCTCAGAGGTGAAAATCTTTTTGATGGCCTAAAACTAGCAGTGTGCCCAGGGGACAGCATTGTGTTCAGTCTTGTTCAATGCTACATCAATGACCTGGATTAGGGGCTGAAGTGCCAACTCAGCAACTTTGCTGCTGATACAAAGCTGGGAGCAGCGGCTGATACCCCAGGACTGGGCTGCCGTTCAGAGGGACCTGGACGGGCTGGAGAGTTGGGCAAACAGGAACTTCATGGAGTTGAACAGAGGCAAGTGCAGGGTCCTCCCCCGAGGGAGGAACCACCCCAGCACACACTGGGGTGACCTGCTGGAGAGCAGCTCTGCAGAG